>JAJJHQ010004461.1:1055963-1174901 GCA_021223825.1 Drosophila ironensis | reverse complement strand
GACGAGATGGAGAACGAGGACGAGGTGACCAACTTCACCATTTGCAAGATCCAATCGCTCTTCACCCAGAACAACCAGGACGACACCGGCGAATCGGCCGACTTCAAGGTGATGACCTCGAAGTTCAAGCAGATCTTTAAAATGCCCGACGAAGAGCGGCTGGTCAACTCCTACTCCGCCACGTAATATAAAGAATACTGTTGCATTTTTGGCTTCTGCATAATCTAGTTCCCCCCCTTAGGTACGTGAAGAACAAGATACCGCGACAGGGTCAGCTCTACATTTCCATGAACCACGTCTGCTTCCACTCCTACATGCTGGGACAGGAGATCAAGCGAATTATTCGCTTCGCCGAGCTGGAGGACATCAGCAGGAATGCGAACACAATTTATTTGAAAACCACGAACAACATGACGTACAACTTCACCCTGTTTTCGAGTGCAAGCAAAGCGCATCTGCTGATCGAACAGCTCAACAAAATGGCCATTCAGCAATTGATCCAAGATCCCGAGAGTCCCATTGTCGATCATGATCCCTCGAACTTTGCGCGACTGGGCGGAAAGGTGTCGAAAAAATCGGTACTGCTGCGGGACTTGACGGCGCGCCAACAGTCTGAGGAGTTTCGCATTCACTTTCGCCTGCCGCAGTCGGAAATAATCGATGGCAAGATAAAGGCGAATATATGGTCGCCCTATTCCAAGCGATTCAATGCCGGTTACATATATTTGTCGCCGAATTTCCTATGCTTTCGTAGCGATGTCAAGGATTTGGTCAGTGTGGTGATACCCTTGAAGACCATCAAGGTGAGTATATGACTTCCAAAAAACTTGGAGCTTGGCTCTTACAAAGAGGTGTATTTCCTTGCAGAGCGTGGAAAAGAAGGATGATGGCCAGCAAAGGTTCGACAATCAAATTGTCATCATTACTTCGGAGAATGTGCCTTTTATGTTTGCTCAGATTGTGGATCGCGATGTCCTTATATCCAAAATCACAGATCTCCAGGCTCGCATTCACATGTAAGTGCCAACCCAGCGAATATGGTATAGTGTATAATTTAAAGTATGTTTAATAAACAGACCTGTGAGCCGCGAGCGAGCCAAGTATGATATTTCGTGGAGCAAACAGACGGCCCTGATGAACACCTTCAAGACGCAGTTCAGCGCCGAGATCGTTCGGAAGCAGGAGGAAAAGCTAAAGCGTTGGGAGGCACATTTCCGGGACTTTGGACGCGGCATCGGCATGTTCCGCACCACGGATGTGATCAATCTGATTGTCGAGGGCATTCCCGACAAGCTGCGCCAGGAGATATGGCTGCTATTCTCTGGGGCGATTCACGACAAGGAAATGAACCCGGGACTGTACGAGGATCTGGTAGAGAAGGCTGCCTGCATCAAGGACTGTTTCGCACACGATGAAATCGACCGGGATTTGCCAAGATCCCTGCCCGAGCATCCTGCTTTCCAGAGCACCGACGGCATTGGGGCCCTACGAAGGGTGCTGCAAGCCTATGCGCTGCGAAACCCCCAGGTTGGCTACTGCCAGAGCATGAACATTATGTCCTCGGTATTTCTGCTGTTCTGCGACGAGGAGAATGCCTTCTGGATGCTGGCCAGTTTGTGCGAAAACCTATCGCCGGACTACTACAATGACAAGGTGATGGGAGCTCTGATTGACCAGGGAGTGCTCAACGAATTGGTAGAGACGCACCTGCCCGACTTGCATGGCCATTTGGAGTCACTGGGCGTGATCAAGATGATCTCCATTTCCTGGTTTCTCACCATCTTTATCAGCGTCATCAGCTACGAAAGCTCGCTACACATTCTAGACTGTTTCTTTTACGAGGGCGCCAAGATCATCTTCATGATCTCGCTGCAAATTATCGAATGGAATCGCGATAAGCTGCTCAAATGTCGGGACGATGGCGAGGCTACGCTGGTCTTGCAGCAGTATTTGGAGGGGATCTACAACCCGGATTACCAGGTGCCGCCCTCTATGGACAAACGCAAGATGGACCGTCCACAAACCCAAACGGTACAGACTTTAATCCACGAAGCGTACACGAAGTTTGGCGAAGAGCTGACGCAGCAGAAGATCGAGGAGCTGCGTAACAAGCACCGCAGGCTGACCATGCGGCAATTTGACATTGACAACGAGAAGAAGATCGTCAAGGCCAATATCCAGAATCCCTACTTCGATCGCAGCGAGCTGCACATGCTGCTCACGATTATCCGCGAGGAGAAGCACTCCCTCAAGTTGCTGCAACAGCAGCAGCAGAAGGGCCAGTGTCCGTTGTCTGAGATGCCGCAACTGGTGCCGCAGTCCCCGAATAAGATGCACCACGGCGTTGACACCTCTGAGGCCAGGTACGAAGCCTACTGCGTCAACTTCGAGGTGTTTCACACGCTCTTCACGGAGCTGACACCCTGGAAGAAGTGCGTCAGCGTTGACGTCGGCGAGAAGTTGTTCAGGGTAAGCCATTCGTGCAGTTTTCCCCATCTGATCCAAGCTAATCGATTTGTTTTAGCTGACTGACAAGCGCGGCACTGGTTTCCTGGACTTTGGCCAGCTAATCAATGCCCTGGGCTTGGTTTGCTCTGCCAAGAGCTTGGAGAAGCTAAAACTTTTGTTTGTCCTGCATTTACCGCCGCTGCTCTCCAAGGCGGAGATTGAGCGCGCCCGCCGCCCGCGTCCACGCACCAAGGACGATGCCGAGGAGGCTTTCGAGGCGGAGGACTTCTTTGAGTAGGAACTGCAACAGTCCTCTGTTTATCTTGAGATTAACTCGGTGGAATCTTTACTACAGAAACGATGCCTCGGAGTCGATGGAGGCCTTGCCCTCGCCCTCGGATCACAACTTTGACGCCGATGACTTTGCGCTGATTAGCGCCACACAGCATCTCCACAATCTGGCCGGAATCTCGGGCAACACCTTCATGGACTTGTCGCGCACCACGCCCAATCTCTCGCTGAACTCGAACACGTCCTCGTTGGCGCAGCCAACTTCGACCTTTTACGTCGACCTGCCCACGAATGCGGCGGCACTCCAGGGTACAGCAACACGCACAGATGCTGGGCGGGATGAAGATGCCACCCTCCAGAGGGGACTTCGCCAGCAGGGCCGTTACGAATCGATTGACACATTTTCGGATATTTCAGATCTCGGGGCGGCTCGCCTGACGCCGCCTGGAGCTGCTGCCGGCGGAGTGAATGAATTGCGCAACTCAGATATGCTTCTGAATGTCGAGACTATATCGAATTTCTCACAGATCAGTGACCTGGTGGCGGCCACGCGGCTCGAACGCGCCGACTCCACTGCCACGGACTCGCGCAGCCTGGGAAGCCTGGGCTACCTGCTCGAACAGCCGGATGAGGGGGCCTCCGGGGCGCAGCATAACATCCCGCACATGCGCAAGGAGAACTTCCAGCTGCTGTGGCGTAGCATTGTGGAAATCATGGGCATGGTTCAGGACCAGGAGATGCAAATGGCCTGTAAGTGCAACCAGATTATTATGATTACAAGAAGGGATACTCATAATCCACCTTTTTAGATGACAATTTGATGGAACTGGGCAACAGCAACATTAAAAAGGAGCCCAGCCTGGAGAGCTTCACACAATTGAATTTAGCGGGCAGCGGGGATGAGGTGAGCTTGCTTCGTCCAGCTTGTTTTCCAGCCAGTAATAACCCAATTCGTATCCGTTTCTGTGTTAGCAACCCGACAACAATGGCAACCCCACCACCCCGGCAGCGGAGCCGAGCAGCACCACCCGCCTGTTTGTGGCCCTCGAGGAGGAGCTGCGCCAGGCCGGTGGCCAGGCCAGGACAACGACAACGACGACGACGACGAGCAGCAGGAGCAGCGGCAGCAGCACAAACATCTCCGAGTCCTGGCACATATCCATCGTGCAGTTCATCGCCACCGTTCTGTCGGTGAACTGCATCGTCCGCGGTTTCCAAACGCCCATCCAGATCAGCGAGCAGATCGAACAGCTGCAGAAGAAGCGTCGCAAGTGTCTCTCAACCAACTACTGAACCCTGGATAGGATACCCAACCCCCAACCGCAACCCCAACCCGCAATTCCTAGCCACAAAAACTGTATTAGCAGCCATATAGATATGTGACCGGCAGATCCTGGATCCATGTGCAATGCGGCAAGCTTTTAACCGTATCCATATTTGATGTATGTATATTGTATTGCCTCTATCGTAAGTTAAGACAATTGTTTGTGAATATAATTCTATTATTCCTATTATACAACGCACTCATGTACAAATAACGAGGCATACACAGGTCGCTGTGTACTAGATATTCGCTAGATTACATATCCATGGCCTCCTGCCTGTCGGCGATGCGATTCGCCACCGCATGCTGCCTCTCGTGCTCCGCCGATCGCACCAGGCACTCCTCGTAGGTCCACTTCGGGAAGACCCTCTTGTAGAGATACATGAAAGCGGTGTCGTACGACCGCAGTTGACCGTCGAAGTAGCACTTCATGTGGCCGTGCGTGCCCAGCGATTCCTTGATGTGTCCCAGGCGTCCGCACTTGGTCCTTAGTTTCACCGGCTTGAAGTACTCGACGTCCTCCTTGTAGAAGAACATGTAGCGTATGGTGGCCGACTTGCGGTTGATGCGCATGGGATGGCCGCTGAGGACGACCCTCTTGAGGACGATGCGATCGGGGTTGCAGGACAGCAGCCGCCCGCGGGCCACCAGAGCCAGCGTGGAATCGGGATTCACCTTGAAGGCCAGCACAGCGGCCGGCGGGAACTGAATCGGAGCGTAGAAGGTGGCACAGACGGTCTCGTAGGGACGGAAGAAGCGCTCGAACTAAAAGGGTTAACCAGTTAGCAAATGTTGAAACTACCGAATGATAGTCTAGAGTCTAGACCTCACCTTGTGCTTGTCGCCGTTGGTGTGCTGACTGTAAATGGGATTCACCACGAATCTGCGGTAACCACACTGTATGATCAGCTGCTCCTTGGACTTCAGGGGCACCTCCGAGTCGGGCATACGCTGCAGGACCACGTTCATTATGCACATCTGGTGCTCGTGGGGCAGCATTCCGTAGACAATGATGTTGTCCGACAGCTGGGCGGACTTGTAGGCGAGCCAGCGGCTCTCTGGCACATTGATCACATGCAGCGTGACATAGAAACCGGGCTGGAAGTTGAGATCACTTGAGTAAATTTGCAGAAACCCCATGAGATGTAAGGTCTTACCAGCACACCCTCAAACTCCTTGGCCTCGTTGAGGATCCTTCGCTTGGTGCGATCAAAGTTCTGGAACTGGTAGATGCGCGCATAGTCGGCGGGCAGGTTCTCCTTGGGGTCCCACGGCGAGGTGCGGAAGGACTCGAGGCCGCGGTACTTCTGGAACCTCTCGTGGGCGGGCACGTCCAGCGGTGTGTCGATCTCGTCCGGCCAGAGCTGATCGGTGCGCGCCTGCTGCAGTTTCTGCATCGTCTCCCGCTCCTCCTGGAAGTCCATCTGCTGGTCGTACTTCTCGTCGTTGATCGCCGCCTCCGAGCTGACGGACACGCTGTCCAGGTACTCCTCGCCGTCGGAATCGTGCTTCTCGCACTCATCCTCAAAGGATTTGTTGGTGCAGGACATGAAGTCGTCGTCCTCGTCATCCTCCTCATCGTCGGACCCCTCGCTCATGTCGTCATCGTCCTCGTTGCCATCGTCTTCCACCTCCTCGACGTCCGGAATCCAGGCGGCCTGGTACTCGCTGTACCCCTTGGGCACCCGCTTGACCAGCTTCATCTTCTTGGTCTCCTGCTGCGAGGCCGCAATCTCCTCCTCCGTGGGCCACGTCTGCTCCGCGTCCATGGGATCGGGTATGTTCTCGCTCTGCAGCGAGGTGCGCTTCAGGGGATCGCTGCGGTCGAGCAGGCGCACTTCCACATGCTCGCCGTCCCGCGACTTGTCCAGCTTGTACGGATCCGGCGGGGCCACCACCTGGCCCAGCTGGAAGTCCCCCAGGCCGGGTATGTGCACCAGGCCGTTGACATTCAGCGACTGGCCGCGCAGGAAACCGGTGACCTCCAGGGTGCCCAGATCGTCGCCGGGGTCGGAGCTCGGCTTGAAGTCCACGACGTCGCCGAAGAGATGCGGCCGGTTGGCCACGTTGTGCAGGATGCGCTTCTTCTGCCCGCCAATGCGACGCATCACGTTGAGGCCCTCGGGCGCCGTGTCCAGCTGCATGATCTTCTCCTCCGGCAGCAGCTTCGAGATGATTTTCTGGGCCGCCTGCTTGGCCGCCGGCCGACGCTTCGGGTTGAGCGATTCGAGGTCCATGAGGGCCACCACGGGCGTGGGAATGCCCTGGGCGGACATCATGTTGAAGATGCGCTGGCCCCAGCGGTCGAAGATCTCGTCGTCGCCAAAGGCGGCCGAGGTCAGGAGCAGCGTCGTGTCGCACACCTTCAGGTAGTCCAGGGCGATCAGCTCGTTGCCCCGGCCCACGGGGGGAATGACGAAGGCGAAGCGCTGCTTGAAGCGCGGCAGATTCATGTAAACAATGCCGCTGGGGGAGTTCTCCACGACCAGTTCGCTGTCGCAGGTCTGGAGGATCTCCAGGGCGGACCGGGGGTCGATCTGCTCGTGCATGGGCAGCAGGCAGACCAGAAAGGGGGCGGTGTTCTGCCCGCCGAGCTTCCGCTTCTGCTCCAGCACCTCCTCGCGCTTGTTCTTGCGCAGCTGGTTCAGCTGATTGCGGCGCTGCTCCTTGCGCTGCTGCTGCTTGTGCTTGTGCGACACGGCCTTCAGGCTGACCTTGCCTTTGGAGGGAAGATTGGGGGGAAGTTAATGGGTTTTGTGGGGAATCTTGGCCAGAAACTGCTCTTACCCTTCAGGGCGTTGTCGATGGCTCCCTTGGAGCGATGACGTCCGGTTTTGTGGGCCTTGTTCGTTTGCTTCAGCGGCCCGGGCCGGTGAAACGCGTGGTCCGCCATGATTGCAGGTGTTTTAGTCTCCCAAATTCAAATTGTTTCACGCTGTTTTGTTTTCCCAGCCAGAGCACATGTTCTGCAAGTGTTACCACACGCACGGATGGCAACAGCTTAGAGATGGCACAACTTCGATAAGTGGAGAGTACTTTGCAACACTGCAGTTGAGCGGGAAACTCATTTCAAAAGTTAGATAGATCCAGGTTGTATTCACTTTTTATTGTAACCCCCGAAATCTTTTCCTTTTTTTTAACTACATTCAATGTAAATATGTATGGTATAAGTTTAGCTTCCCTCCAATCTTCCCTCCTTGATAAGTTTTGAGTAAGCCGCAAGACTGCATTTGAGCGGGAAACTCAATTTAAAAGTTAGGTAGTCCCTCTTTGTATATCCCTGTTTATGTTAATCCCCGAAATCGGTTCCTTTTTTTAACCACATTCAATTTAAATATATATGGTACAACTTCGATAATTTTTTTTGCTTGCATTAGAGCGGGAAACTCAATTCAAAAGTTAGCTATAATATTTTGGTAGCCACCCAAATAAAACTCAAAATCACTTCCGTTTTTTAACCACATTCAATGTAAATATGTATTTGCTGTTTATGGTATAGACCTGTCGTCTGGTTGAATATAACGCTGTTTATTTGCTAGTTTACATCCATCCTGTGATATAATTACGCGTCGCATTCTCCTCGTGTCTCCACTTTGCCTTAGTAGCTCTGTATATAGTTTAGTAGTTCAACTGCTTTGATTATTCGCAACCCCTCGCCTTGGCGCGCTTTTCAAAAGTCAAAGATTGGGTTGGGAACGGGCAGGGCTTACATAGGTAATAGTAATAAATAGTAATTAACTTAGTTGCGTTGGGTATTCATAAGTGTTTGTGTGTGTGTTTTTGGGTGTAAATAATTTGCGGAGACCGATTGGGGGCCCCCGTGTGGGTGTAAAACTTAACGATAGGCCATAACACTTAGCAATTAATAAGGGTAAAAGGAAATATTTTAATCGTAGGTAAATTGAGTGATTGTATCTCATTAATTGGGCTTGGTTCCGGCCGCACACCAGTGCAACGCGTTCCTTTGGGTTTCAAGAGTTCCTTGGGGTTTTCGGGGCAGTAAGACGATTCCTTGGCAAAGTCCAACGGCGTGCTGGATAAATCTCAATGTCTCATGATTTTGCTGCGCTTTCCTCCGCACTCCTCAAACGTTCGTTAAAGTAAATTTATGCAGTTGTATATAGATATTTGTATACATATATATATTGTTCAATATTTATGCCTCAATGCCAACGGCCAACCCTAAATAAATTCTACGTATCTCGCATCCCGGTCAACCCCCCCACTTCTACATGCTCGTACAAAATCCTAACCATACCGAATACAAAGCGAGTCTCTACTCTAAAAAATTGGTGCCAACTTTGGTTTACTCTTCTCCTCCCGCTTCTGCATTTGCAGAAGTTGGACTCTGCTTGCTGCTCCCCATTTCCTGCTCTGTACCACCCCAGCCCAGTCGTCCTCATACGCACATCACGGCTCCCAGTTCTTGGTTAGTTGTAGGCTTTGATCTGTCCGTTGGTTTATTGTTTGCTTTGTGCTCGAGATCGGGAGGATATGGCTTTGTTGGCTCCTGATGCTACGTGGCTACGTGGCAAATTACATGTTCCTGCACTGAGCACAGACGGAGCGCGCCTTTGTATTGTCACGCACAAAATCATGCACATTGAACTTTCCATCATCGCCGTGTTCGTAGCCGCGACTCTTCAGTTGCCTGTCAAGGACGAAAAGAGGGACCATAGTTGATGACAGTTGAGGTGGGAGGACTCGCGCAGAGATTTGGGTTTAGGAGGCCTATGATGGAAGATGGTGGGCCTACTGTGCATGTAAATGCCTGGTTAACCACAAGCTAAATTCCACTTGATTATTGTTGAATTCATAAAGAGTATATAAGAGCTTTGTGGAACACAAATACAAGGTCAATTATTGCTTAAAAGAGCAATGCATATGGGCAATGCATATTCTAGTTTTAGATTAAACAAAGTATCAATGCATGTGTAAACCTAAATAAAGTTGCAATAAAGATTAAAATTATTAAGGTTTAAACGCTATGTTGTGGCAAAATTAAGGAATAACTCTAGCAAGGTTTTTTTCCGGTTAATGGATTTGCAAATGATTTACAAGCAGCACCCCATCCATCTTTGAAGGAACCTCAATTAAAAGCAGGGAAGACCTACCTGGCCACAGCTGTAAAAGCCAACTCCACGTTGAGTCCCGTCTTGGCCGAGGTCTCCATGAAGGGCACATTGTGCTCCCTGCCCAGACGCTCACCATCCTCCCGCTTCACCTGCCGCTCGCTGCCGCTGCAGTCGGCCTTGTTGCCTGAAAATAGATGGTTGCGTTGCCACAAAGCCAGGTTGCATGCAAAAGCGAACGTGAATTCGATTCGAAGCTTGTAAGTTGATTAAGCGTAATTAAATGCACCGATATGGCCCGGGCCAACGCCAATGCCAAAGCACAAACACTGTATCCGAATCCCTTACCTATTAAAACGATGACCACGTCCTCCTGTGCATATTCCCGGATCTCGCCCAGCCAGGCGCGGATGTTGTCGTAGGTGGTCTTGTTGGTCACGTCGTACAGCAGCAGCAGGGCTTCAATTCGGTTCAGTTCAGTTTAGTTCGGTTGGGTCCAGTTCGACGGGTCAAACAGCATGCAGATGACAAATTTAATTAGTTATCAAAGGGCACACGAACCTTGGGTGGTGGTTTCGGGCGGCAAATGCCCTGAAAACCACCAGCAAATCGCCATGGAAATAAGTCATTACAGTGCGTTACATAGAAAATCAAGTTCAAAGGAAGGAATAATAAATGCACAACGAAATTCTAGAAGAGTTCTTCGAAATACTCTTGCCGGAACTTGGGGCAGATTAAAACGACATTTTCTGGACGTTGTGTTGTGAAAATAGCATTGGATTTTGTTACTTTTCCCGAAATTGTAACGATATTTCAATTAATACTTTCCCTTCTATTTTTAAAGGAAAATAAATGTGTACTATAAACATAGAAAGTTACGAAAATATAAAGTTTTCGGAATAACTCACCATGTGCATCGCGGTAGTAGGCGTGGGTAACACTGCGGAACCGCTCCTGTCCGGCCGTATCCCAAATCTGGAGCTTTACACGGGTACTATCCACGACGACCACTTTGTTCTGTTGATTTTCGTAATTGGGCGACATGTGCGGATGGAATTGAATTTATTATTATTTTAAATAACGAATCCAGCGCGTTTCGCCGGTGAGAAATGCAATTGTTATGCAAAATGCAATTAATTCACGAAATGCTCATGCACACACAGAGAGGGAGACAGAGAGAGAGAAGGTTGGGATAACGTTGCGTATGCTTAATGCATATCACTCATACGCAACGTGGGTTTTTGGGAAACCTCAAAACACATGCAGACACTTAAGGGGGGAAAAGAGAATTTCGGGGAACACTGAGTATGAGGGGAGGGTTGGGGGGAGCACTTATAACTACGGGCAGAAGGCAATTTCCATGATGAAAGCCCAAAACCCGGCCAGAGTCCCAGGATCCGGCATATCGCTGAGCTGTCTTTCCTTTGGCCTTCCGTTTCCTTCCCGGATAATGAGCAACAGACATTGAGCTGCAGGTTCGTCCGGCCATTGGCATTGCCATTACGATTCCAGTGGACCCATAATGTTTTTTTTTCCTTTTGCCCCTAGAGCCACCCTCAGACAGTCGGTCAATACCATAAAAGTGTTCGCGCAGGGCAATACATAGAAATATACACGACATCCAGGGCATACAGCAAATACGAGTAAAGGTACAATTACGGGAGTGGTGTGTGGCATATTGCCTTGATTTGATTTCAATTTCGAGGCAAATAACATGAGTAAAAAGATAAACCAAGAGTTTCTGCCTCAGCGCACACCAGGTTAATGCACTGCCCTTGATTTTCTATTTAAATTCTTGCGTATGTACATATGTATATTTGACCAAATATAAGAATAATAAACTCGAGTCGCATAAATAATTGAATGGCAAACAAACAAAGGAAGGCAAACAAACACAAAACAGCAAGATTAGGGTACCATGAAAACGAAATAGCAAAGTTTTCCTACGTCTGGTGAGAGTTCAAACATTTAATTATCCATAAATTGGCATCCAGGCATATAGAATATTCGTTTACTTTATACTTTGGCCGCCATCAAGTTGGCCAAGAGTCAGCCAAGTTGAAAAATCAACATGAACAACTCCCCGGCGAATTTAATTTGCAGGTCATTCCCCATGCGGATGGGAATGGGGATGGAATGGAGACGGAATGGGTCCACGAGGCCGAAGTTAGACAATGCCAGTGGGGACAGATTTAATATGGCTAACATGGCAACAATTTAAAGTCAAGGAAACGCCGAACGAGTGGGTCACAGGACACAGATGGATAGTACAGTCTGGAGGATGTAAAGTGTAAAGTGTAGAGCAGCGATGGGCAGGCCTTGGCTCTTTCGGCTCTCGACAGTCAGGTCGCCGGCAATCCCCGCTTGCAGTTTAATAAATTTATGAGCCATGGAACCGCAGAGAAGAAGGGGGGCAAAAATATACATGTACAGAGCGGATATAGACAGGGCAAAGGAAGCGCCCCGGGCCAGGACAACTAAGCCCCTAAATGTTGAACCGCACAGGACCCACTCGCAATAATAAGCACAATAAAAGCAATAACAACACCGGAGAAGAGTAAACAAACAACAGTCGCGTCGGGCGGAAGAGGGGAGAGGGGAGAGGGGGAGGTAGGGGAACATCAACAAGTCCTTTTCAAGTTCACATGCTTTTTAATAAATAGTCCCCCAAGGATCTTTATCAACAAAAACCCCAGCCCGACGACGGAGGGGGCACAAACTAAACGTAAAGAGGACAACCGCAGGCAACTACAAAATCATGAGGACTTGGGCGAAGAGAAAGCGGAAAATGGAGCGAGAAGACAGTAGGAAAGACAGAGAAAGTGGACAGACAGAGGAGAGAAAGCGAGAGAGAGAAGAGCGAGAAACAGAGGAGAGAGAAAGTGGGGAGCCAGGACAATAAAGTTGTTCAGAACCTTGACAACTGTTGACAGGGCGGACAGAAGGCGAAGACAGAAGGTTGCACAGGCAGCAGGTGAGCCGGGCTGCACAGCGGGAAAATAGTATAGAGAATACTTTAAATTAGGGAATAAATATACATACAAATTTATATTTGGTTAAACTTTGAAACACACAGATAATTCTACCTAGTTAAACACTTAAATATTGATAGATAATAAAAAAGTTATCATTTCTTCTCAATGCCTTTCCCATATTTTCTTTGTATTTCATTCATCAAATACCGTTTTAATTTATCTAAACAATATTTGAGAAATTGAAGTAGTATTAGCGGGGTTTTGTTGACTGTGTACAAAATGAAATACAGTTCAAATACTCGTAGATACTCGTAAATAATGAAAGCTTAGAAGGCAGACTTTCGATGTGAGTAAACTTTGAGAAGCAGGGATACTTAGGCAAAAGGCACAACACTGATATGTTAAGAATACTATCCACAACATCAACAATAACAACACGGATAATGACAACGACATCGACAACAGAAAGGAAATCAAGCAAACAGAACGAACAGAACGTTAAGTAGATCAGAAATGAGAGCACATTGAATAGAACACACAGAGCTGGAGTGGTTGGAACTGAACAATCGGCGGAATAAAGCGCTTACCCTAAAATCAATGCCCACGGTGCTGAGGAAATAGCTCGGCACGTAGCGACCATCGCGGAAGCGTATCAAGAGCGAGGTCTTGCCCACTCCCGAGTCGCCCAGCATTATGACCTGGTTTTGGAAAGGGGGCGCCAATGATGGGTAATGTGAAGAGGGGGTGTCAGTTCTTATGTACAAACTTGGTGGGGGGAGGGGGCGGTAAAAGGATGAGTTTATCTGCATAATAATTTATGCCAGTCCCTAATGTTTCGGTCTAAATATTTAATGAGCTGCCTATGAATATTGCACGCCCCTGTCAGTGGCGGCGACTGAGAGTTATCGTTTCGGGCTGCCCCGCTTGCAGAGCGTTTCCCCGAATCCTTTTGAGCTTTTGTTGACTTTCCTTCTGCAAACATTGCAATTTCGGATTCCTAGGAAAAAATACCTTATTTACCAGCTGCTAACTAAACTAAAGCTTTACCCAGAAAGCCCTTTGGGCAAATCTATTCAATTACAAAGAAAAACTTTACCCGAAAACACCCATTTGATCTTTAGAGCCTTCGCTAGCTATTGTTTCTCTCAGTGCATCGTGGTTGCCATGGCGGTCGAGTTGCCGGACCATTGAAAGTTTTAAAATAATTACTTTCATTCAAGCCAACTAATCGTCACAGCCTTGGATATGCAAATGCTCTGCAAGCCAGTGACACATAAAATCAAGTTTTTATGCAGCTAACATTTTATATTGTATTTTCATCATTTGGCTTGGCTGTCAGCTTGGCAGGAAGTCGCCACTGCCACCCGGAGTACTGTCATAATTCGCCGGAATTATTCTAATCAACAGCAGCTGCAGCGGCAACAGAATGTCACAAAAACTTTGCTTTCAACGTTTGCTTTTTTTGGTGCCGTCGTCTGGCCATTTAATTTGCTTTGTCACTCTGCACTTTATTGAATTTTATGACTTTATTTTCGGCTTCTTATGTAAATCACATTGTAAATCAGCCCAAAGCCGATCAAGGGCGGAACGAATAAAAAGGCGGCTCGTAAAAGCCCAGAGCCAGTCAAACAAAAAGGTATAATACATAAATCAAATTGCGGCCCGCAAACTTGGTTCCAGGGGCCCACTCGACTCCCTCCCAGCCTCTTGGAGTTGCAAATAAATATAATATATAGGTTCGGTCCGCCTTTGTTGTCGCCTTTTTTGTGAATGCAAATTGGCAGTTGACGAGTTGAATCGAAAAACGGATTTCACCTGCAACTTTTTTCGGGATGCTTGCTAACAAGAAAAGGTAATTTTTCGCCCTTTCAACACTCCTAAATTACATGAAAATCCTAGTTGCAATCATATTTTTTGTGACTTTAAAATCTGAATCTACTAAAAACTAAAAACCACCAAAATAAAAGTATTTTCCCGCTTATTCACCTTGCCCATTATGTCAAAATCCTCATCCTCCTCCGGCGCATTTGNTGGCAGGAAGTCGCCACTGCCACCCGGAGTACTGTCATAATTCGCCGGAATTATTCTAATCAACAGCAGCTGCAGCGGCAACAGAATGTCACAAAAACTTTGCTTTCAACATTTGCTTTTTTTGGTGCCGTCGTCTGGCCATTTAATTTGCTTTGTCACTCTGCACTTTATTGAATTTTATGACTTTATTTTCGGCTTCTTATGTAAATCACATTGTAAATCAGCCCAAAGCCGATCAAGGGCGGAACGAATAAAAAGGCGGCTCGTAAAAGCCCAGCCAGTCAAACAAAAAGGTATAATACATAAATCAAATTGCGGCCCGCAAACTTGGTTCCAGGGGCCCAGTCGACTCCCAGCCTCTTGAAGTTGCAAATAAATATAATATATAGGTTCGGCTCGCCTTTGTTGTCGTCTTTTTGTGAATGCAAATTGGCAGTTGACGAGTTGAATCGAAAAACGGATTTCACCTGCAACTTTTTTTTGGGATGCTTGCTAACAAGAAAAGGTAATTTTTCGCCCTTCCAACACTCCTAAATTACATGAACATCCTAGTTGCAATCATATTTTTTGTGACTTTAAAATCTGAATCTACTAAAAACTAAAAACCGCCAAAATAAAAGGATTCTCCCGCTTATTCACCTTGCCCATTATGTCAAAATCCTCATCCTCCTCCGGCGCATTTGTGGATGAAATCATGCGGATGAGCGCCCGTCCGGCGTTCTTGCACAGCGTTGCCCCGGCACCCTCGGCCCCTGGACCCGGAGCCGGTGCAGCGGTCTTTTGTCCAGCAGGAGCTCCTCCTCCGCCGCCGGTATCCATCAGCAGCGGCTGTTGCTCAACTGCTCCAGTGGCCAGAGCAGTGGCGGCTCGAACGCTGTTCAGGCGCGCCATGAAACCATTGCCCACGTTCTGTGGCTGGGAGGCCTGCGACTGGGCCTGGGTGTGGGTCTGTGCCGAGTCCCGGAACAGAGCCGTGGCGCTCATGTACTCCGGCAGCAAGGGCTGCTGGGATATGGACTGCTGGCGCTGGTGGACAATCACGCTGGGCCGCCGCTTCGGGTAGCCATCGTCGTCCGAGTCATCCGACGCTATGCCATTGATCTTGTCCAGCGTTTTCGGGGGCAGCTGGCCCGGGGTGATGTGCTGCCATGTGGGCTTCACCAGCGACTCCCGGCGCGTGGGCGAGCCGCTCGCCAACGGGGATCCAGTGCTGGCGGCCATCGAGATGGATGGCTTCCGTACGCCCGAGGGACTGGCAATGGAATCGCTCCGGTAACGGGTCTGCTGTCGACGCATCTTTCACTTCGGAAACCTCTTTATCGCTCCTCTTGATTGGCCTGATTCTATATTTAACACACGCACATAAATCAATAATCTCAGCTCAGATGTCGGATGTCTTCATTATTGATGGGGCGCCCCCAAAAAGACATTCATCCCCCGGGGAAAGGGAAAGCGAAAGGGACCGAGTGCTCTGGAAGTTTCCGAAGGTCTCGGATACACACAGGGTGGCACTCTCAGAGGCCTCCCCCAAAAAACAGAGGACTCATAAACATAATAATTATATACAGTCAGTTCCGACAAAGTCATTAAAACTCATTAAAAACCATAAACAAGATGAAAACTTGCATTATCCACGCAGTTGTGATTTTGCTTTTATATAAACAAAAAAAAAGGCAAAGTAAAAAGAAATGAAAATGAAACTTTTAAAAAACAATGAGCGGGCAGGTGAAAATTGAATGTAATTTCGTTTTCTCGCGTTTTCACAGTTTTGCGTATTTTTGATGGTCCAAAATAAAACGAAAACCGAAACAGAAACAGAAACCCACAAACGCTCCAGGGCCAAACAACATTTGTTGTTGACAAGAAGCGGCGGGGGGCGTGTTATTGCGGCGGGTTGGCGGATTGGTGGATTGGTGGGTGGGTGAGTGGGTTGGTGGGTCTGGTGGCCGTCGCTAAATCAACAGTTGGCAAGCAAACCGCAGGCCACGGGCCTGTGAAAGCGTAAAACGGAAGGCAAGGCATCAGGCCAGAGCTGTGGCTAACTACATTTTTCGGCTAATTATGCGCTGGCGCAGGCAGCAAACTGGAGCGCAGAGGGGCTTAGTTGGGCTCCAACCCAGTGATTAACTAACGCTCATTAGTACCCAAGAAAAGTCTTGGCGATTGCCGCACTTAGTGATTTACAAACAGCTTGTATTGCAGTTTATGTGTCTGCGGTCATTTTCGTAGCATACTATTCGGGGCCACAAATCTGGAGACCAGTTGCTCGTATTACCAAAAGATTATCCAATTAGCTATTGAAAATTGAGGCATCGAATGTGATTAAGCACATTAAATGTTGTGCCCCTAGATACATTTTCTTGATAACTTTGCGGAATTCCATCAATTTAAACCAGAATTGAGCTAAGAACCGAGATATGCTTCGATTGCATAAACTATAACCAGATTTTTTGCACCAAAAAGTTCACAAACTTGTCTGGGCTTTGACATTTTTGGGGGTTGCGTGCAGCAAGGAACATTTCAAGCGAACTTTAATTTAATTTGCCGCGCAACAAATTGCCAAATGCCAATACATACATCAATATGATTGTATAGCTTTCAAATTCCAGACAAAAACCCTTTTGACGTGGGTGGATTCGGGACTTGGCTCAGAATTGGAATTGAGATTGGGTGGCAGGGGTGCCCGCAGGATCCGTGCGGATTCCAGTTTACTCGGCTGTCTGCAACCTGTCGTTTTACCTTTACTTTTATTCCTTTTCCAAATTTTCAGAAACGCCTTAAAGTGCCATTTTTATGGCGACTCCTGAGCGTGCGGCCTTAAACGCAGGTCAACGGCTGCGTCGGACACGTGCAAACTGTTAACTACTTTCTGGAGGCGGATAAAAAGGAATAAACGGGAGGCAAAGTGTCCGGCCCGGCGACGGAGCACAATGAAATCGGATACTTCTCGAGCCTGGGATAAATTTGTGAAAGTTGAAAGGTAAACTTTTATTGGCGCAGCTCCAAAAATAATTATTGTTCTGGCTATGAACTTGCAGGATTTGACGGAGACGCCAGAGAAATTGCTTTTAAATATATAGTTCCAAAGCAGGTAGATTATTAAGCAGTAAAAATAAATAATTTCAACTGAAGCCAAAGTCCTTTGCCTTGCTGGTATCCTGTTTCCAACATATTTTCAACGAATCGAAGGGACATTGAAATTGGACCCTAGGTTTCGAGGACAATTTCTTAAAGGCGAGTTGCGTATATTTTTACCAATTAGGCTTCGATTCGCGGCAACGAATTCAAAAGCAGGCCTTTAATTATACCCCAGAATTCGATACAACTCATACATAAACATATTTACGCGTATACTCGTATATTGCCCTGGGCAATTCCTTTCCCTTTATGCAAATGTGGCAAATGATATTCCGAAAGTTTACCCTTTTTTCCGGCTTGAGGGTCAATGAGGTGTCGATCCGTGAAGCAACCTTTTGAGCAGACATCGCAGCAATATACTTTAATCAACTTAAACGCAAAGTTTTTAATTGGGTTGTCGCTGGTTTCTGCTGTCCGGCTGATGTTTCTACCCATTCCATTTCCTACACAATTCAATTTTTTCGCTATATTTTCAGACGTGCGCTTGGTGCAAACGCAGTTTTTCTAAGCAAATAAATGTATACTGATTAGACGCTAAAGATCTTGTGCGTAGACGAAATTAAACATGAAACAATTTTTATTTTCTCTGTATACTGTGCTGGCGGTGACAACGGAGAGACTAAAAAAGGAAAAGCGAAATTTCCTTTCCCTGAGTACACGAAATTTGTTCAAAGTTAAAAGTTAAGCAGCATTTTTCAGTTCCTTTCATAAATTGAGTGAGTATAAAGCGGCGGGGAACTTCTGGTCGAAAGGGAAAGGACGAAGAATCCCTGTTTGGCAGCATTCCCCGTGTAATTATACAAAGCGAAAGGGAGAAAGCCGAGGGGGCAGCCCCTGCGACGGTTCATTGCACAGCCGGCAGGATGCCCACACACAAAACACAATGCTCATGTAAGCGTATATCCTGCCCGCCCACGCACAACAAAATATTAAGGACATCGGACTGACACACATTCAATTTAGCGCTCAATCACGCAGCTTAAACGGCAGTAGCATCACCAGCATCAGCATCAGCAGCAGCAGCAGCAACACCATCAGGCGGAGTAGACAGAAATGCCAGACAATAGTTTCCTGATTGCATGGACAGCTTTAAGGAAATGACGAGGAAGGACACCCTCCATCACCTACACAGCAGGCCAGCCAACATATTGAAAAATTCCTGGCCATTGAAAAATTTTTTTGAAAACTGCAAACTGAAAAATTTAATTAGCTTCGTGTACGTCTACGGCGTGTCCGACGGGCGCCACATACTCGCACCAGTATGTTTTTATAGAGTTTTTAACCTTAACTAACCTCTGGAAATGTGTATGTACAAAATAATTATAAAGTAGCAACCATGGTAATCCTTTTTTTTTTCGTAAAATATAGCCTAGAGGCCGCACACAAAGCTGAAATATGTTTTTATATAAAAGCCACTAGTTTGCTAACTACAACTGTACCGCCCACGGCATTTGAACGCTGAGAATTTTGAAGGGGAAACTTCAAATTGATGGCACAGCCAATTGACAGGACAAAAGGAAAACGCTTTCGCGTAAAACGTTTTCATAAAAGTTTCAAGGCGACCGCAGCCACATAATAATTTACTGCCACTGCATTTGAGGGGGCGATGGCGATGGCTATGGCGACGCCGATGAAATTGTAAAGATACATCGGGGTGGCATTGGACGGGGACGACAAGCCCCTCAAGAGATTTGTGTCAGTAATCGGCTTAAATGACGATTCAAGTGACTTTCACCCCCAGGGGCTGCCCCCGAGGAAATTTCCAAACGACAAGAAACAGGACACCTGTGGTGGTGGCAAAAAAGTTTCGGAAAACCATCAAGGCTTTAAGTTTCGTGAGGCCAAACCGCTGCTAATTGCAAAAATCTATGCATTTGCTTATCTGTCGGAGAACCTTGAAAGCCACAAGCAGCTTAAAAAAGTTTTCTCGAATTCGAAACAATGAACACTCCAAACTACGAGTAGGAATCGAGATTCCGGCAGACATGGCAACATGACCTTCGTCGGTTTGCATTCATGCGCAATTACGGGCCTTTCGCATAATTAATGCGCATTTGAAGGAAAATCGAGCCAAGTAAACAATAATAGCCGCCTGTCGAAGACAAGACACAAATCAGCTACGAAGCGAAATTCGATTATTCTCGATTGCATTGATGAAATTCCAATTAAAGACTAAGAAATTCACGGGAAAACCATTGCAAGATTCCAGGTAATAATGGCTCAATGGTTCGACACAACACTCAACATCACAATGTGCTGACTGGTTGATTTGCATTTATTCGTAAATAAAATGGGATTTAATTTGAATAATTTAATCAACCGACTATTATTTTATTGCCCCTCCTACTCCTACACTCCTACCTTCAGATGCCGTTTCAGAACCGTCAAACAGAATCTAAGTTACCAAAACCAGAACATTTTCCGCTGCACTTGAATTATTAAATGCCAGGGGAGCATCCAGCTTGTGTGCCATAATTGTTTTCATTTATTTTTAAACTCGCGCAGGACTCTGCCCGTATGCCCAGACACCGCAAAACCACCATAATGCCAACGCAGGGACCAAGGGAGCAAGGAGCAGGAAAAAAGAGCGCCAAAAATAGCCAATATGGCAATTTCAATTGTCAATGAAAATGTTTTAAAATTTATTTAATTGCCCAGTCATTGGGTCGGAAAAAGCACACTGGGTGACCACTTTTCACTTTACTTGGAATCGAACTTGGAGTTCGCGACGTTTCTGTGGAGCAGCTGGCTTCAGCTTCCACCTGGCTGGCTGGGAAGTTCCGACAAGGATGGCAAGGATGCGCGCGGGATGTGTCAGCAACCGGACCCAAAGCTAGACTGACTGGCGGCCCCGAAAGAATTCGCATCACTCCCCCAGCGGCGGCCGAGACCTTCGGCTCCAGCTCCAGCTTCGATTCCGATTTCGAGTCCCAGCTCGTGTGGCGTCGTTTTTTGGCTTTGGCTTTGAATCCGGAGCAGCAGCAGCCCTGGCCTAGAAACGTGAAACGTGGGGCATTGGGGAGGGGATTGGGGCTTTCGGGCTCAGGTGCGAGCTTGCCAGGGTGATTCAAAAGATACAATACTTATGGTACCTCATTAAATTTGTTTTAAAATTTATATAAATACAAGTCCTTTTTGGTGGCAAAGCTTTAAGTTTCAAAGACAAATATTACGTATACGACTAGTGGGCCAGTTAACATATTGAAAATGTATTTCTTATCCATCAAATAAAAGGATATTTAAAGAGTATTAATAAAGAAATAGTTTGTATGGAAACAAACGTTTTAATTTTGATTAATTCTCCTTCACAATATATAGTTTAATTCCTAGTGGAATATATTTATTGCTTATAAATGGGTACAGATATTGAGTCACCCCAATGCAAGTGTTTGTGCTCCAGGCTTGAGCACGCGCCGCATTTTGCAATGAAAAAGGGGAAATGAGGAAGTCGGCCATTGAGGGGGCAAGGCAGCATCCAAGGCAACTGTAAACCGTTGCACTTGAACTTCACTGGCGGCCATTGCGGTTGTACGTAGCTGCTCGCAGCAGACTGCGCGTGTTTGTGTTTCGGTTGCTCGGGTGCCACTGCGTGTTAGCGTGCCGAGTGAAAGTGAAAGGCGGGGCAGCAACAGGTTGCGTGTGTGTTTGTTGTTTGTGAAAGTGTGGCAAGCATTTCCAGCCAGCAATCAGTGTCAACATCGTGGAAAGGTCGAACACAGCGATTTATATTTACCAGCGGGCGGGAAAAAAAAATCAATTTGGGGGATTTATACATGCCCGCCAAAAATAGAAAATCTCTGGCGATTACGCCAACAATATGTTGCCTATTTAGCGGCGCAAGAGCTGCACGACAAAAAACGGTGGACCTACTAACAAAAACGTTTTGGTTTAAACTTTAAACTCATAAACAAATGAAACACAATCATAGCCTATTTAAATCATTTGTTTTCTTTCTTTGTTGTGTGTTTAATATTTAAATATGGACGGGGATATTTTGAGGGTTTCTCGCTGTGCGGTAAGACTTTCGGCTCCACATTTACACACACGCACATTAAGCAAGCAAACGCCCACAGACCCTTCTATAGTACAAAGCGAACCCATTCGAAAGTGCGTCAATACAAGGGCGAGGAGGCGACACAACGGAGCATATTGGACTCAGGCGGAGGGGCAGGCTACTGTGCGGGTGGCATGCAGCAGGCAGCGCTATGGAGTCGCCCCACAATCCTACGACAAAAGCTACGCGCGACTCGGGGTTTTATTGGAAACTTGTGTAACTCGAACCGAAATATTACGAATAAGCAATTTAATCATATTGTATATAATTCTTATTTATAGTCAAGGAGACCCCTTTACAAATTGGATTTCAGCTTAATTCCGTTCGAGTTACACACAGTTCATCGGAAGCAATCTATATACTGAGATACAAACTTACCGTCAGAGCGATGCCCACCGTGGCGGAGAAGGAGCCCAGCCGGAACTCGCCCGTGTTGTATTTGACCAGGAACGATGTCTTGCCCACGCCGGAGTCGCCCAGCAGGATCGTCTTGTGGTTGACCGTGTCGTCGAAAGGTGCCTGTTGGTGAGCGGGTGCCTGGTGCATGTCCACCTCGTCGTACCGATACGACCGCCATCCGTCATCGTAGTCATCCTCGTAGTCTTCGTTCCCATACGCGTACATTTGCAACGCCTCCCGGCTGGGTCGGTAGCCCGGATATCCGGTGGCCGAGCGCTGAACGGGCGCCATTATGGAGTCGTCGTGATAATGATGGCTGCCGGTCAAACTCTGCTGGCTGTGGTGGTGGTGTGGATGGTGGTAGTGGTGGCGCTGATGGCTGGTTGCGGCCGCGGAAATTGCTGTGATTGACGGGGGCGCTGCGGGGGGATTGTAGCAGCCGTCGCCGAAGGGCCGGCGGCGCAGCTCCTCGATTCTGGCCTGTGTCGTTTCTGCATCCTCGAAAACATCATCGCTCATGCTGCTGGCGTCGTCGGGATGCGAGGATCCGACACCGGGTCCGCCCCCACCACCTCCCACGGCGCCCGCAGCGGTGTTGGCCATATCGTTTGCTAAGGCTTGTGTCCTGGCCCAAAGCTCCGGCGGAGCTTTTATCCTGAGCTTTTATTCGCTTGCCAACTATGGATAATGCCTTTACATTTGAATACTTTTTGTGGGAGTTGATAAGCTTGTCGAATGCCTGCTGATAAGCAGTTTCTTCCTTAATTATTGGATATTTCTTCGTTATTTATAGTTGAGAATGTAACGGCTGTGGAAATCGTTTATCCTGAGCTTTTAGTGTGCCCGTTCTCCTGCGATTTTGACATTTGCCAGTTTGTTTTGAGCTTTCTCTCCAGTACTTTCACTATCTCTCTCTCTGCATCTCCCTCTCTTTATGACTTTGACATTTAACGTTGTCCGTCGCTGTCGCTGTCGCTGCCTCTGCCGACGTCGCTGCCGTCCGGTTGTGTGGCACGTTTTCTGAATGAAATCGTTTTGTCGCTGGCTTTCGGCGCAGGATGGGGGGCGTTGCTATTATTATTTTCTATTCGATTTTCGCAATAAGCTTTGTATTTGCTCTAGCCTTATCAGTTACCCAGATTCCCTAATCGTTATTCGTTAGTTTTGCTGTCGGCAGAATTGATTTTTGGTGTTTTTTCTTATTTGTTGTTTTAATTTAGTTGGTGTTTTGTTTGAAGCCACTAATTTAATGTTATATATGTAAATTGGAACTAGCTAAACATATTGACTATTATTTTATAGGTTAAGCGCTAATTGGTGCTGTTTTTTCACTATGCATTAGGTTAATATTCTATTTATTTATACGAGTTGCAACGATGTGCTTGGTGTTTTCGTTTTATATTTTGTTCATTTGGTTTTAATGGTTAAAGCTTTTTGTTGGTTTCCTTTTGCGTTCGCGTTAAATGTATGAACTTTTCATTGGTGTTTTTGTTTGGTCTCTCGGCAAAAATATTGCGTTTAATTTGTGGGGGCTGTGGGTTGCTGTTCTTGTTTTCTGTTTTGTTGGTTTTGCAGTTGTTGTTGTTGTTGGTTTTTCACTATCACAGCATAAATAAAATAATGTCATCGTTTGTCGCTTGCCGCCCCCGCCACGCGAACCCTCGGCCAACACACAACTGGTAAAAAAATATCTGCAGTCGCCACTTCCTTTCGACATCCTTTCTGAGCTTTCACTCGCTCTCTCTCTTACACTTCTCTTTGCGGACTTTTTCTCTTTGGGTTTTGACATTTACAGAGTCCTCGGGAATTAGTTCATTTGGGTCATTTTTAAAAGGCTTTACCAAAAACACAAAAGGTGTAGTTATAGGTTGTCAGTATTGCAATTTATAATAAGTTAATCAATTAAAATAATTACTTACAATCTTTTAATACAATATACCATATAATCTTTGTAACGGTTGCTTCTAATACCAATAATACTAGAAAATTAGTTTTTATCGGTTTTTGGTATTTTGTATGAATATCTGGTATTTTGGTAGGGATGTGACCGTTCGCCAAGAGGCGTTTTCACGAAAACACTTAAACCCGATCACAGCCACTCAGTTAGCTGACCAAACTACGCGAAGTTCTATTTATTTGCTAATCAACAAAAAACATATAATTGAGTAAATAAAACGTGAAAGACCCAACCGTGCAATATGACTGGACGCGGCAAAGGCGGCAAGGGGAAAATGGTGCGCGACAATGCGCAGGATGATCGGGATGATTTTCTCGTTTACGCCGCCGAGAAAATCATTCAGAAACGCGTTCGCAAGGTAAAGTAAACAAAACGAACAGCGTTGGGAGCCAAAACGAAACATAATTTAAGGATGCAGGACCCAGAACGCAATATGCGCAGCACGCAATTCGCACAAGGTCACATGTCCTTGGGCATTTTCGGGCAGAGGACATCTGCTGCAGCAACCACCATTTGCACGCTGCACGGGTTGCCTGTGTGAGAGTGCGCTTGTAGAACAGTCGCGGTCGAAACATTAGAACAGATACTTCCAGAACCCGAGTGTGTCTCCTGCAGACACGGTCTCGATTTACATTGCATGTGCAGGCAATAAATATGAATTACAAGCCAAGACTCTCGTTTCAGTTCTTTAAATAAACTTTTTTAAACGGTTCTAATTGAAATACAATGCAACTACATCTCGTTTTAATCTGTTAAATACAATTTTTAATAAACAATTTTTGTTCATTTTATTCTTATCACTTTCCTATACAATGTTTTAAATACTTTAAATACTTTAATTCACTCTGTAGTTGCAAGATAGACAAGTTCAGGTTGTTTCTATAAAGATAAATCCATTAGGTGCTTCGGAAATCGCTTTAATTTAAACCCCCTTCACTTTTGCAGGGCAATGTGGAGTACCGGGTGAAGTGGAAGGGCTGGAACCAGCGCTACAACACCTGGGAGCCCGAGGTAAACATCCTCGACCGCCGCCTGATCGACATCTACGAGCAGAGCGTCAAGTCCTCCGGCACGCCCTCGAAGCGCGGCATTAAAAAGAAGGAAAAGGACCCAGAGCCCGACCCGGAACCGGAATCCGAGGAGGATGAGTACACATTCACCGGCGACGATGAGACCAGCACAGCCCAGACACCGACCACTTCGACAGCCGGGGCCCAGGAGGCCTCCGAGGGGAAGAAGGAGAAGAAGCACCACCACCATCATCACCATCACCAGATCAAGTCCGAACGTAGCAGTGGCCGGCGCTCCGAATCTCCGCTTACCCATCACCACCATCACCATCACCACGAGTCCAAGCGAGCGCGCATGGATCACAGCTCCTCCTCGAACAGCAGCTCCACACACCACTCGTTCGTGCCGGAGGCGGACACCAACTCGTCGAGCTCGGAGGATCAGCCGCTCATTGGCACCAAGCGCAAGGCGGAGGTCCTCAAGGAGTCGGGTAAAATCGGAGTGACGATCAAAACCTCCCCGGACGGACCGGCTCCGAAGCCTCAGCAGGTGCAGTCCCAGGATCAGCTGCCCCCCAAGTCGCAGGATCTGGCGCAGGCGGAAAAAACAGCTAGCGAGACAGCCGCTCCACCCAAACCCGAACTGCAGACCAATTCGCAGGGGAACGAGGCTACCAGCACGCCCGCCGAGTCGGGTGCCGAAGAGGACGAGGGGGCCAGCGAGGAGAGCGTACAGCAGCCGGTGCAGCAACCTGCAAACAACAACAACAACCTACCAAAAATGGGAAGCAACCTAACTTTGAATCAGAAGCAGCCGTTGACTCCACTTTCGCCGCGCGCGTTGCCGCCTCGTTTCTGGCTTCCGGCCAAGTGCAACATATCGAACCGGGTGGTCATCACGGATGTGACTGTGAATCTCGAAACCGTAACCATACGCGAGTGCAAAACGGAGCGCGGATTCTTTCGGGAGCGCGACATGAAAGGCGACTCCTCGCCGGTGGCCTGAGTTTCAGCCAAAACAACGCCCAAGAAAAAGGAGAAGGACTGGGAAACCTGATACAATTGTAAATAGAGACACCCAAATAGAGGAAAGCTGCTTAGGGAGGAACTTGAATGCAACGACACCGGGTGTTGCAAGGCATTTTCCCTTTAAGCCTCAACTTATTTATTGTATTTATTTATAGGGTAGTCATTAGTTTTGTTGTTCTATTACAGTGTTTGATGTGCAGGTATGGCTGGGGCGACGTCCCAGCCCGCCCTGCATTGAATATTTGTATACACATGCATATATATTTATTTTTCTACAACACCTTCAATCTAACGCCCTGCAAAGCTAAAGCAATTGTTGATTACGCTTGATATATACACAGGTACATAGGATACCTGACCGATGCTTCTTTTATCTAAACAGAAATGTTCGTGTATGTCCCAACTTTTAACCTGTTGTCTATTGTATGTGTTTAATATTATATGTTCGCCCGCGCCGACTGATTTTACAAAAAGAGACCCCCAAAAAGATACATGTGTAGCTTGAGATACTTTTAGAAATTAGTTAACCACAATCTCGACTTAATATTTATTTTAAACCATTTATTAATTATATTTTAAGGGTAAAGTGCTGGCTTTATGGGTTCAAAACAGTGCTGCGAGGCCAAAAATTCCAAAACGAATCCATACCCTCAACACTTATCCCCAGAAACTATGTTTGTTTAGCTTTTGCTATTTTACTAAAAGACTGCCTCAACTTTGTTTACAATTGATGTGCATTTTAAACTATTTATTCGATTATACATTACACAAATCGGTTCTATACAATCGAAAACTCATCTTTAAAAAAGGTTTAGATCAGTGGTGGGCAGCCCATAGCTCTTTCGGCTCCCAGTTCTCCCAAAAACAAAAAACTGTGAATGTCTCGAACAAAAGGAAATCGACATGTGTAAGTGTTCGGAATTTGACGGTGAAAAGGGAATTCGGAACCGAAAGTCTCAATCGAAAGGGAATCGAAATGTGCACGTCATCCGAAGTTGACGGTGAAAAGGGAATATGTGAAATTACACAAACAAAATATGAAGAACCAAAAAATCGGACTCCCAACTTGAAAATCTGTGCCCACCGCTGGTTAAGATTGTCGGATTTCGGGCTTAAACTGCGCTATTTTAGAACTTGCTTAAGTTGAGTCAGTCCTTTAATAAACAAACAAATATACACACGTGTGTTTTAGCAATAACGGATACGTTTAGTTGCGGCGCTAATAATTCCAATCAAGAAAAAACTCAAAAGTACATTTTGATGTTTGTAATTTTATCTTTATCTTTAATGTTATAGCCGGTATCGATTGTACATAATAAATTAAATAGAACCAAACAAAAACGTACTATCTAGGGCGGAGATTGATTTCCAGGTAATATCTCGAGTCAATATCAACTGGGAACTAGTTTGTACACTGGTGATTGGGCTCTCGATCTCACAAGGGTCTGTACTTGTTGATGAACGAGTTGATGATGGGGGCCACCTTCTCCGGTTCGTTCAGGTGGACATGATGTGATCCATCCACTTCGTGGTATTCGAAGAGCGGATTCTTTTTCAGCTCCGCCAATGTGGCATCGTAGTATTCCTTCTTTTCGTAGTAGGGCGCCTGCCGGGCCTTGATGAACAAGTGCGGGCACTTGATCCTACGGGCCATCTCCAAGGGCACATCCAGGTGCAGCATGTAGAAGAGCGACATCTTCAGGCGGTTGTCGCGCGAGAAGTAATACTTGTGCGGCTCGTGGGTCGAGGGCTTGCAGTTCCGCTGCAGCAGATACTTGCACGCATCCAGCGAGACGGACTTGTTGGATCCCTCGTGCAGGCGGGTGACCAGTTGATCCCAATCGTAGGCAGGTGGCTCAGAGCCGCTCTTCAAGCGCCGCTCTAGCTTCAGCGTGCCCTCCAGTCGCTCGGTGAGTCCGTTCACAATGGAGCGAGCACTTCGGATGGGCGGTTTCAGGACATCTAAGCCAATGAAGAGATCCACTTTATCCGGGAACAAGGCACTGAACACAAAGCCATTGATGGAGCTCATCGAGTGGCCCAGTATGGAGATCTTGTCCCAGTTGTAGTCGTCCATTAGGCGGCGGATGATCAGGACCAAGTCGATGGAGTGATAGGAAGTACCGTCCGGCAGCCAGGAGGACAATCCATGCCCGGGAGCATCGATGCTCAGGAAGGAGAGGTGGGAGGGCAGCAGAGGGGCGAGCGTATCGAAGGTTCCCGCATTGTCCTGCCATCCGTGCATGCCCACGATGGGTCTCACATGCTTGGGACCGTACCACTTGCCAGCTATGTGGCCCCAGGGCACGGGTATGCATATCTCCTGTGACAGCGCAGGTGAAAGTGAAAGTGAGTCGGGAGGGAGGGTGAAAACCCGGTATTTCAGCGGCTACCTACGTGTTTTGTGTGGGCATTGAGGGGCTTGTTGCTGTTGTGCCGGACATTCGGGAGCTTAGTCAGCAATCTCAAACACCTGTGGACCTTCATTTCAAGGGAAATACGGAACTCCCTCCTCGCTTCGTTGAGCAGCGGTTTTCAACTGAGCTGTGATTTCACCACTCATGAGTATAGCGAAGCGACAGCACGCTGTGCTAGCTGAACTTTGACCCCAAGTCCGCGTAATACTACGTAATATCACCCAAGAAACTATTCTATCGACAAGGTTTTCGTCTGGCTGGCGGGGCCCATGGCAGCTTGCAACACTGTTGCTCGCCTTTTGCAACACTGTAATATCGGTTATGCGCAGCAAGTTCATAATCACTTCGAAATCATATCATTTATTGAATTTCTAGGCCTATTCAAACGCCTAAAGTACCCTTGATAAACAGCAAGATATGATTTTAATTTTTGGTATAATTTTTTTTATTTTTTACTTACATTAAAAGATTAAAGATATGTTGCTTTTACTGCATAAACGCTGCCTCCCGATCGCAGTTTCTGAGGAACAGCTGAAAGTTGTTAGCTGTTAATTGGTAGACTTCGTTCACCCGTAAGTTCATTTTTCGCGTTGGCTTGAACAACCGTGAAAAATTTAGCCTAGGAGAGGATTATAATAAATATATTAATAATAGTAATTAAAGACAACAACAGTTCTCAGTCATGGCGACCAGAAAACGTGAGTTTTGATTTGGCACGGCTGCCAAGGAGCGTAACCTTGACCTTTGAGACTTTTCATTGAGACGCCGGCATTGATTGTTCGATTTTCTTTCATTTCGCCGATGCAGCCACGCCGAAATTTGCATTTTTCACGCTTCTCTTTGTTGTTTACTTTCGGCTCTTTGCGTTTTTTCGTTTCTCCGTTCGCCCCGCACTTCTGCCAACTAATCGCAAAGCTAATCGCGCTACGGCGTTACTGATAAGCTTACCCACTGATTTGGGTAAACTTTGGAATTTAGTTGCACTGCGAGGCTCATTCCGATTTTGGTTTTTTCAGCGAACACAATGGACGTGGAGGACAGCTCAAGTGGCACTGCCAGTGGCAGCGATCTCGCCCACCGTTATCGCCATGCAGGAGACTTTACGGGCGAACCAGCAACACGACCAGTACGTGAACTTTGCCCCTTACTCGTACTCGATTTCCCACTCACTTCCTCACCTCCTACTTCCTTCCTCTACTTACAGTTCGCGGAGATCAGCATCACGATGCCCTGGGGCCAGATATCCGGCAAGTGGTATGGGCCCCAGAATGTGCAGCCCATTTTGGGACTGCACGGTTGGCAGGACAATGCGGGGACATTTGATCGCCTGGTGCCGCTGCTCTCGCCGGACGTCGCCTTCCTCAGCATCGATTTGCCGGGACACGGCCTGTCCGCCCGCCTGCCGGATGGATGCTACTACAACTCCGTGGACAATCTCTACGTCATTCGGCTGATCATGAAGCAGTACAAGTGGGAGAAGGTGTCCCTGGTGGGCCACTCCATGTCCTCCATCATTTGCTTCGTGTTCGCCGCCGTGTTTCCCGATAAGGTGGACATGATCATCGGCCTGGATGCGCTTAAGCCGCACCAGCGACCCTATCCGTCGGTCATTCGCACGATGGAAACGCGTCTGGATGAGTTTCTGCGCGAGGATGAGCGCAACAGGAGCAAGAATGAGCCGCCCTGCTACTCGTACGATGAACTGATCGAGCGAGTGTTCATCGGGACGTTCCACTCGGTGAACAAGGAGCACTGCAAACACTTGATGGCCCGCAATATCCAGAAATCCGAAAAGTTCCCCGACAAGTACTTCTTCTGCCGGGATAGGCGCCTAAAGTTCTACAACTATGCCATCGGCTCGCAGGAACTGTGCGTGGAGATGGCCAATCGCATCACGTGCCCATACCTGTTCATCAAGGCCACCCAGTCGTCGTATTTCGAGGACAAGAAGTATTTCGATGAGGTGCTGAACATACTGCGACCGAAGCCAAACTTCGAGTACGTTGAGGCCGTTGGCTCCCACCATGTGCACATAAACAATCCGGAGGCCATTATTGAGCCGGTCAACAACTTTATCCAGCGCTTCGGACCGGCGGCAGCGGCCGCCGCCCGCAGGAAGGCCAAGGAGGCGAAGGAGAGCAAGCTCTAGGGCACACAAGTACATGCAACATCCAAGCGGACATTGCATCCAAACTGGTCAAATGGGGCTTATTTATTGTTGCACAGATTGCACAGGTTTTTATACTTAATTTTTTGATTATGTGATCGCGTCAGAGGACTCGGCCCTGCTTTAAATATACCATGTACATATACCGAGAGGTTGTTCGACTCCGATTAATGGGATAGTCGTGAAGGATACACTGGCAACTGGTTATGCATATGACTTTGCCCTCTACAGCGCCCTCTACAGTACTTGTGGATTGGTTTGCGACATAAGCTAACATTAAGCCTCCCGGAATAAGGTAGTCTTTTGGAACCAACTCTTAGCAACATATTCAGATGTACATAAAGTCCCACCGCAACACAGTATGTCGCAACACAAAAAAATATTCTGGTTTGCGGTTTTTGCTTGCGCCACTTCACAGTGGACCCTAATTAGGCCTACAGGTTTCCTGTTTTCCAGGAAGATACTTCTGTTACAGCTGCCGGCAGCTGACCTACATCTGCGCCAAGTAGAATCGAAGCAGCGAAAGTGTTAATAACCCGCAAACCAGTTTTCCAATTCGCAGCCGGCAGTTGCATCATTTTCTAGACTCTTTCTTGGCCACATACGCACCTTTTTTTTATATTTTGTTGGTCGCTTGTGGAGGTCAGTAGGATTTACATGGAAATGGTTTTTTAAATATATAAATTTTAAAAATAACCAAGCAGAGACAACGTGGAAAAAGAAGACGAGTGAGCTGTTGGCCCCGCGGCTTCCACATATGTATGTTATGTGTATGTATGTCCGCATACATTTTCGACTTGAGTTCAGTTTTTTTGGCTTGACTTGGTCAGTTCCTGGGTCTGGTTGGCAGCTTGATAAATGGTCTTGGACAGCCATTTAATTTGCCTCAAATTGGTAACAAATTTAATAAACAACGTGCGGCGAAGAAATATTGATTTAGTTTGAGATTATTTTTAGAGCTGCCAGACGATTGCTCCAAAACCTGACGTTATATTAGCGGTTTAATTTACTGCCACATCTTCAAGTAATTAGAGCTTCGAAAATCTGGACTGCAATATTTTCAAAATACCAAACTCAACTCGTTTTGGTGACATACTAAAATATTCAAATGCAATTGGGAGCAAATAATTATGAATTCGAAATATCCGGCGGGTCTTTCAAGTTTTTTTTTTATCTAGTACATGTATTTTTGTGATTTCCATAATTAGTTTGGTTGAAATGATCGTGTATGTATATTTTATGGAATTTTTTTGGGGTCTTATGTACAGTTAAAACTAGATATAACTCATTTTTAGCCACAATAGCACTGACTAGGCCTTAAATGGGGTATCCACATCGGGTTTACTGCTGGGGCGGGTGGGAGGCGATGTATTCCAGGGCACGGAGGATGGCCTCTGGGATTGGGGGAGGAGTGGGCAGATGGGCGCCCTGGGGCTGGAATCCGTTCTCATCGGCAACATAGGTGAGGGTGATTGGGATTCCCTCGGGGCTGATGAAGGACGAGCTGCCGCTGGCTCCATTGGCATTGCCGGCCTCCTGCTGTTGGATTCCGTTGCTGGTCTCGAAGGCGTACTTGTAGTTGCCCTCGGGGTCGGCAGGATCGCTATCCTCGCGGGTGATCACGGCATCTTTGTTGATGTTATCCGCATGGACATTGGCCAGCATCAAGGCGGCGAGCAGGCAGAGCGACTGAAATGGTTATCCATTTGAATAAATCCTTCCACTTCATGGTTTGGAGATTCTTCTACTCACAAGCTTGAACATCTTGCAGTTTGTCGGGTTGTCTAAATCCACACTGATTGGGTGATCTTCGGAGGCGGTGGCTTTTATAGCCACCACCGGATCTTCTCTGCTGCCGACGTTGGCGTTGGCGTCACTGACGCAGTCGTCTCTAATCTGGCTCTGAACTCCGCGCTGCCGCTCCAAACTAAATATCAAACTTAATATCTTGGTGTTTTTTTCTCGCAAAGAGCAGCATACCGATCGAATTAAGTAAAATTCAGCGCAGCCACTGAAAATTTTAAAAAATAGAAAGGAGGTTTGTCTTTTCGGGGCCGGCGCTTGTAATACCCTTGCCCAATGCGATCCACGGTACAAAACCCTTATTTTAAAATACACAAATAAGTATTTGATCTTGTTATATAAACAATTAAAGGGCTTAGAAATTCAAGATTATGTTTTCAAAGCGTCTACCTCTTGAGCAAAACAACAATACCCCTCGAAAGGGCAAAATGGAGCTAAATGAACCCATTTTAAGTGGTTGCCTCTGATGGATCCACATCTACTCGCACCTTGGCGGCTTGGTGGTAATCATCGATCCAACTATGCACTCAATGGCTAATAGTTTTGGTTAGCTGTTTGGATGATCGTTATTTTTTTGGTGGTAATGGCACATGTGACATTCGCCAATCGAGGGTTCCTTCAGAGACGGGCCTGGTTTCGGCGGGGGCCAGTCACTCGTGGCGAATAAATTTAAATCAATCCAATTTATCATCCGTTTCAATTTCGATTTCATTGGCCATTTGGGATGCTTCGCGCAGGCGTAGAACCAGTTTACTCATCAAGGAATTCTCAGTTCTCCGCTCAGAGATCTCAGCAGAGTTCGAGGCATTAGCATACAAATTTGCTGCCACTAATATATTGCCTAGGCCTAAACGCACTTAGCACTCTGGCTAATAAAATGCCCATCAATCGCCGCCCCACCTGATCTGACAAACTAGTTCAGCCGACCAGCGATTCTGCATGTCCGTGCCCTAACGTCTCCAACAGATGCCATGACGTCTCCAACAGATAGACATTCACCAAAATTTAAATTGCTAAATTTGAAACCGAAAAAAACACAGAATTCAGAGAACATTTGGTTTGGCCGACGGATTTTATGTTACTTCAGATACATTCCAAAGATCGCGACAAATTATACAGCAGTTTTATAACGGCTTCCAAACCACTTTTTAATCAATTTTGAAAATGGCTCTATTTATTTTTAAACTGCTAAGTTCCCACTGGATTTGATTAAACAAGATTTAAGCTGTTTCCAATTCCAAAATGCAACCAAGCTTGTTTGTTCATGTGCACGAATGGGGAACCCTCTCACGTCCTAATCGATTGTCTCTGGATAAAAACCATACCCGTTAATATGGTAGATTATCCTTAGACATCGACCATCGGGTAGGGTGAAAACAAAATATTCGGGAATCGTTTGGTTCGTATGGTGGTGCGTCTTCTCCGGTAATGCTTTGTTCTTCACCTTGCCCTCAATTTGCGGATGCGGATGGGCCGCCGGGGGAATAGCCCTTGGCTCCACTTCATGGCAGATCACTAGCCAGCTGAACAGAATGGATATCCAATTAGAATGGAAAATCTTTTTTAAAATTGGAAAAGTGTACATTGTTTATTTTTTTAGACTTGATTTTCAAAGCCATTCAACTGGGAATACGTGTAAATAATGTTTAATTAAATGCATAAAAAAGTGCGGGAAAGTCCGGGCTACTTCGACAACTACGAGTAACTTCGACTGAAACAACACTTCCTACAGTGTTGCATTCTTGTGTTGCAACAATTAACACCGATTCGGAAGATGTTTGCTACCAATTTCGCAACAACAAACATGATCTTTTGTATAAATAAATTTGTTCCAACGCTTATCGCTCAGTCCATGGCAATTAATCAATTCGCCGAACATCAAAGTTAACAATTAATTAAAGTCATAAATGTAGGGTATCAGAAGATCATGCTTTTTTTTTTTGGAAGATCTTCGGCGGCGCTCCGGGTGACATGTTGCCAGGTGACCTTGCCCATCGCCATCACCACCATCTCCACACCGATTTCAACAGCTTTCCAGGGGCAGAGCTGCACATGCGCACCTGCCACTCCAATTGGAAGTCGAACGCTCAGGGCGCGCGCACATCCAAATTTCCAATTGAAAGTTGTAACAACAAATGGATATTTGATTTTATGCCTTCGTCTGGGATTTTCCAGAGTCTTATGAATGAGCTGAAGCTGAACATTTATTTGTTTGTATTTTAATATTCGCTGGAAATCAGATTCGAAACAAAATAAATACCTTAAATGAGAAAAAAAACCGAAACCGAAACTGAAACTGAAGCCGAATTAAAGCATACAAAATAAATTGTTGGCAAATGACTCATGTATTTTAAAGGCTCTTTTTGGGTTTGACTATTGTTGTTATTGTTTCTACATTATTGAGGTAGTATGATGAGACAAGTTTTTGGCAATTATAGCTACCCCTGGTCCTCGCGTCGGTCTGAAGAAACCCGTTTGGGTGCCTGTAACGGAAGACCGGGCTCCCCGGCACATCTCCATCCATATAAAAGACGCACTTGAGCTGATCGAATTAAACAGTTGCACTGCAAGCAGCCACCACAGCACAGCATCATCACTAAAAAAATCCAACTCCCAGCAAGATGTACAAATATGTAAGTTTCTGTGGGATTACCACCGACCGACCCAACGATTGCTAAATACAATCAATTGCAGCTGTTCTGCCTGGCTCTCATCGGCTGCGCCTGCGCCGACAACATCAACAAGGATGCCCAGATCCGGAGCTTCCAGAACGAGGCCTCCGATGCCGAGGGCAACTACCAGTACGCCTACGAGACCAGCAACGGCATCCAGTTCCAGGAGGCGGGCAATTCCAATGGAGTCCGTGGTGCTCTAACCTATGTCTCGCCCGAGGGCGAGCCCATTTCCCTTAGCTACACCGCCGACGAGGAGGGTTACCATCCGGTGGGCGACCATCTGCCCACTCCACCCCCGGTGCCCGCCTACGTGCTCCGCGCCCTGGAATACATCCGCACCCACCCCCCGGCGCCCGCCCAGAAGGATCAGCAGTAAACTCAGCAGCGAAGTCAGATTCCGAAACTGCAACCAGTCATTGTTATTTAGAGACATACAATCGTACGTTAAACTATTAGTTATCGTTAATAAAACGGATCGATTCAGGAAAACACAAAAACTGTTTTTAACTAGTTCGCTTTATTCAGACAGAGTAACAGAGTACTTAATAGGATAGCTTTTCTTGTTGCAAATGTGTAATGGTTTTTTTAAGCATGAGAACTGCGTTTGAGTGTTGATAATATTTTAAGAAACGCAAATAATTGTGAACAAAGCTAAACCAATTTAAAGATATTTTTTAGCTCGTTTGGATCAACGTTGTTTGAACTCTTCAATTCCATTAATTTTCCGAAGACATCTCGGATTCTATCCTTGTTGGCGACCACGTGCACGCAAATGAAAAGGGACTGAGAAATTAAAAAAATATAAACTAATTCGATAGAACACTGTGGGTATGCTTACACTTATCAAGGATTCGGCCAAATTAGAGCTGCGCACAAATAATCTTGACATTTTGAGGGACAGGTTCAAGCCGACTCCCAAGTTCTGGAATATGGAATGCAAGAGAAACATCCACTTGGTAGCCTTCACGACCATTGTTTCCTGAGGGGGTTGTACGAATCGCATGAATGTGTCGCCTACGAACATGAACCAATAGGTTGACACTGGAAATTCGAATGCCAGAATAAAGTTGAAAAACATGGCCCCGGTCCGCTCCACTCCCGAAGCGCCTTCCTCCTTGACAATCGTGGTAAACATCAGTTTCCCGTTTACAACACGCATCCGTAACTCCAACTGATACGTTTTTCCACTGCTACATTCTATCTTTTCTTCAATGGCCTTTGAAAGGTCGCGGACAAAGAACAAATTGATTTTGTTGCCATCCACGTATCCGTTCTCGACTGCCGGATGCAGAACGGATGTCTTTAGTTTTACCGACTCATCATCTAAAGAGAGTTCCGGTTTCACGTCAAAAGGCAATGGCAGCCATAGAAATGGCTGTTGCCATTTTATAAGTGGTTGGCGGGCTATGTAGCCTTTAAAAAGGTATATTTAATTGATGCACAACACCCACCCACCTCAAATTACTCACATATATCAACGAATTGTTCGGGCTTTAGCTTGAACATGGAGTTCTTTTCAGCCATGCGCTCACATATTTCCTTCCCAATCTCCTCGGAGTCATAAATATACACTTCCACACCAGGTTCTACGATTCTCGACGGATTATCCATCACGTATTTTATAGCATCGTTTAATGTAAGAGCCATTGCAAGTTTATATTTTTTTTTGCTTTCTAAGAATTTGCTTTCTTCGTCTAAGAATTTATTTAACCAACGGAAGCTGTCACTGAAGTTAGGGGTGAGGCTTACCCTCCTCGTACCGAAATCAATAAAGTGCAATGTAATCGGGTAAAAAATTAATTTGGGTTAATTTTTTAGCCTTTTGACCTATATAGCACTGATCAGGTAGTTTGGTGAATGGGAAAGATAAGTACTAGCCTACGCCGGTGGCATAGGTTACGAGAAATTCACTTCACCAGATTAACAGGTGAATGTTAAGCATCTGAAAAAGCGCCTTGCCAAATACAATACTATACTTTTAGGCAACTGGGTAAAAAAAAACGAAACGGTTTAAGCTATTTGCATGTTTTAATTTGTTCGCTTATTATAGATATTGGTATTTAAATTCGAGCAGGCCGAACTTGATTCGAATGTTTGCAAATGCTCCCGGCACATGTGTTGGGCTGTTTGTCACCCGGAAAGAAAATGCCGTTGGCTATTAAGTCATCGCAAGAACGCCAAACAGAATCGCGACTCATTTCCATCCAGTTTTCAAATATCCATATCTGAGAATAGACGTATACAATATTAATCAGACGCGCAGACATATAAAGCGTTGAGCGGATAATGGGATATCAAGATAGTCAGAACTCGGATGCGGTCACTTTGGATTTCTTTTTCGAGATGAATTTTTCTTTGTTTGGGCGTGTCATTGTTTGCTCTTTATGGGCGCAAAATCCAATAAATAAACCCCGCGGAAGAATCGGTGGACGGCTGATTTATAACCCATGCTGAACAGCCTCGAGGAGAAGACAAACGAAATTAATAAACATTTGCGCCGTTCGATTGACTTACAATAACTAGCAACAACTTATCGGGGTTTAAGTTGGAAATGTTCTAAGTTAGTTTGTGGATTAGTATATGCTAAATGTGTTTGTGGTGTGTGGTCAGCCTTCTTCATTTTGGACACTTGCATCCAAATCGGTGCGAATTTTTGTATGATTGCGCTGGTCGATCAGAAGACGTGCGGCTTCAGCTTGCCGTCCTCGGTATGGGTGCGAATGTACTCCAGGGAGCGCAGGATATAGTCCGGCGTAGGTGGGGGCTGCGGCAGATGCCTGCCCACCACATGGAAGCCCAGCTCATCGGCAATGTAGCGTGTTTCGATGGGCTCGCCCTCGGGCGAGGTGTAGCTATAAATGCCAATGGTTTCCAGGGCAGTTCCTGCGGCCTGGACGTCGATGCCGTTGCTGGTCTTGAAGGCGTACTTGAAGACCCCTTCATCGTCCAGAGGGGAAACCCGGAAATCCGTGATCTGGGCATCGCGCTCGTCACCACCCACCAATCTCCGAATTCGGCGAATCCTCACCAGCCTTGCGTCCAACTGCACCCAGGCCAGCGCCAAGACGAGCAGTCCCATTAGCTGAAACCAAGAGGCAGGCACCTTATCAGCCAACGCAATATCACTGCCGATCAATGAGATCGGGAACACAGATTGGGGGCCGAGGCCGAATGCTTACAAAATATCGCATATTTCTGTTATTCGCACACACAATCACGGACACAAAACGAATCTGATCGCCGATCAGACAGTTGGGTTGGGTAATAATTTTGATTTATCTCGGATTTTAATTTCGATTCGGTTTTCGAACAGCGTCAGAGTCAGAGCCAGCGCGACTGCGAGGTTCAAAGTTAGCCACCGTACTGCCAATCCGGCGCGCTGATGTTTTCAAATTTATATGAGGAAAACATCGGGCCAAAGCGTAAGCGCCGAAAATCTAATAAGCATAACCAAATGCCAATAATCGCGCTGGCTCCGTTTGGGACCATCTTTTGTGTCCGAGCGTATCGGATCTGATATGGGCGCTGCCATGCTACCCTACCCTACCCTGTAGCGATTAAAAGATTCTCGATTTTCGGAATTGATAATGCCAGGTCGATCGCGCATCGCATCGCATCGCATCGGATCGGATCGGAATCGGAGTCGGCTAAATCATTTATTTCCGTTTTTCTGGGGGTCCATGTTTGCTTATTCATATTTTATGATATTAAACGTCAGAAGCGAGTTAAAAACGAGACTAGAAGTGCTAACTAGCTTGAGTTCTTCAAGATCCGTGGCCAATTTCGAATCAAATTTATGGTGGCAGAGGTTCCGATTTCATTTTATTGATATTCCACAGCGGAAGCCAATAAACTCAATTTGTTCAGGGGCCGTGTTTATTTCTTTTCTCCAACTGTAGTTCCAAACAAGTTATTTTCATAAATCCAGAACCTAGGATAGCTTCAATGAGAGTGCTAACTGCAAACACAATTCGGCTTTACCCTTAGGAAAAATGTGTTAATGATCGAGCTCACTTAGCCACCCGGGGTGACCAACACGGAAGCGTTTTAACATAGCACCCAGCTTGTTCTGAAATAATCATATAAAAATATTATTGAAATAATTTTTAGAGCCTTTTCATGTTTTGTTTATAGTTTTAAGCTTGGATCAAATTCAAATGAGGACCATAAAAATCACAGCAAATGCGATAAAATCACAGAAAATAGGCCATCAAAAATATGAGAAGCCGGGCTAACGAAGAATTGGGATTAACAGAAGTCGACCTAACGAGCTTTGATTTGTTAATCAGGCGATGAAGAAGTATAATTAACGGAAACAGTTCCGTGTCGAGATCAATGGCACAGTATGGTTCTATAACTTTACAGCTTCGAAGACGAACTGATTCTGGCAGCGATGCCAGTTCGTTGCCTAAGTCTTTTGTTCAGTTGGCCCATATGCCAGAAGTCTTGCGAGTGGGCTGCTGCTGCATAAATTATAAGACCAGCAACCCGAGACTCTTCTGACTATCAGCCGTTTTTTATGCACATAATTCTAAATTTCTTAATTAATGTTCTCAAAGTGTGTTTTCAAACGCAAGAATTTAATACGAGAATGAGAATAAATGGATTTAGGCTCTTTTCTCGCTTTATTGAAACAGAGTAACAGAGTAATAGGATGGCTTTACTTGTTGCAAATGTGTAGTGTTTTTTTTAAGCATGAGAACTGCGTATGAGTGTTGGCAATATTTTAAGAAATGCAAACAATTGTGGACAAAGCTAAACCAATTTAAAGATATTTTTTAGCTCGTTTGGATCAACGTTGTTTGAACTCTTCAATTCCATTAATTTTCCGAAGACATCTCGGATTCTATCCTTGTTGGCGACCACGGGTACGCAAATGAAAAGGGACTGAAAAATTAAAAAAATATAAACTAATTCGATACGACACTGGGTATGCCTACACTTATCAAGGATTCGGCCAAATTAGAGCTGCGCACAAATAATCTTGACATTTTGAGGGACAGGTTCAAGCCGACTCCCAAGTTCTGGAATATGGAATGCAAGAGAAACATCCACTTGGTAGCCTTCACGACCATTGTTTCCTGAGGGGGTTGTACGAATCGCATGAATGTGTCGCCTACGAACATGAACCAATAGGTTGACACTGGAAATTCGAATGCCAGAATAAAGTTGAAAAACATGGCACCGGTCCGCTCCACTCCCGAAGCGCCCTCCTCCTTGACAATCGTGGTAAACATCAGTTTCCCGTTTACAACACGCATCCGTAACTCCAACTGATACGTTTTTCCACTGCTACATTCTATCTTTTCTTCAATGGCCTTTGAGAGGTCGCGGACAAAGAACAAATTGATTTCGTTGCCGTCCACGTATCCGTTCTCGACTGCCGGATGCAGAACGGATGTCCTTAGTCTTACCGACTCATCATCTACAGAGATTTCAGGTTTCACGTCAAAAGGCAATGGCAGCCATAGAAATGGCTGTTGCCATTTTATAAGTGGTTGGCGGGCTATGTAGCCTTTAAAAAGGTATATTTAATTGATGCCCAACACCCACCCACCTCAAATTACTCACATATATCATCGAATTGTTCGGGCTTTAGCTTGAACATGGAGTTCTTTTCAGCCATGCGCTCACATATTTCCTTCCCAATCTCCTCGGAGTCATAAATATACACTTCCACACCAGGTTCTACGATTCTCGACGGATTATCCATCACGTATTTTATAGCGTCGTTTAATGTGAGACCCATTGCAAGTTTATATAAATTTGTTTTTGCTTTCTAAGAATTTGCTTTCTCGATTCTTAGAATATATTACACCAACTGAAGCTGTCACTGAAGTTAGGGGTGAGGCTTACCCTCCCCGCACCGAAATCGATGACGTGCAATGTAATCGGGTAAAAAATTTATTTGGGTTACACCTGCGATAGGGCTTAGCTCATTGACAGATATAACAGTGTGATCTCTGATCAAATAGTTTCGTGCTTTATGCACATAATTTTAAATTTCTTAATTAATGTTCTCAAAGTGTCAGATACCCGCAAGGGGTCAGGTTCGTTCAATAGCCATACATCCATCTAATAGTTCACACACGCATCGTGGCCGGAGAAGATGATAGTTTGCAGAAGGAGAACTGGAAAAGGCAGTTGATTGGCTGAGGTCTGGCTTCGGCTTTGGTTTTCTAGTTTTTCGTGTTTGTGTTTCGCAATCGATTCTAAGGCTAAACTATTTGGCGTCGATTTGTGTTACTTAATTAATGTTGTCCGCGAAAAGATCTCAACTTGTTTGACTTGAAGATTTATGTGTTGGAAAATTAGCCAACGATTTATTTCGCTTCATGCTTCCACAGCTTTCATCTTCCACAGCACACTGGATGCTGTCTTTGCCGTTGCCTTTGCCTCTTTTGCTATGTAAATTTCAATAAACATTGGCGTTGTTTATTAATTAGCAAATAATTTTCAAAGCAAACAAACGTTTACGTCGCGACCAAACAAGCAATCAATGCAAATCCCATTAGGCAAACGCATAGGCATTCTGATTGATGGCCGATTGATTCTGCAGATGCGACACCTTGACGACCGGCGAGATGTAAGGCTGAACTATGCAAATCGCCGGGGCGCGGGCCTGAACCGTACAAGTCGTGCAAGGTCTAGGTCTGCATAGCTCCATATCCCCCGCACAGTGAGTCGAAACACTTCAAATAGCTCCCCGAAGACACTCCCGATACAATCACATTTCCAAAAACTCGTAATTGCCAAACAGAAGTTATTTAGTTTGCCAAAACACACAAAGCCAAACTAGATTTTAGCCATGATCAATGATGGTGCAGCAAATCTTGGCATTTCCAGTTTTGCCTCGCCAAACAGTTAATGGAATAATCAATGTTGACGTATTATACGCATATTTAGCCCGCCTCATTAAATCAAATTAATATATAACATGCATATAAATATTATTTTTGGTATTGGATTTTTGCCTGGCTGTCCGGCTCAACCATGACCTTTTACAGAAACCGAAAATAGAATTTCATTATAATAAATTATCAACTAAATGCATCAATTTGTCAGTCGCGGAAATTCCGAATTCGATATGGGAATCGTGATCGCACCACTGTGCATAGCTTTCGATTTCATTTCAGTTTGCTATGCAGGCACACCTACAAATAGACCCCTAAAAATTCCGAAAACAACTTCATTGTCAGGCGATAATGGGCCGGCATTAGCACAAAATCAATATAAATCAATTCCCGTAATGGTGAAGAAGATCGCAGCCTCTCATGATCATGATGAGGCTGCCGTTGCTCTTACGGATGCACTGGGTCCCGACCTATGCTTTGATTTCAATGCCGCAGACTGTTCCCGAGAGCAACCGCTTGGCCAAAAATTAGCACAAGCTTCCAGCTTCCCCTGATGAAATCGAAAGCTTCAGCTTCCTTTTGGGCCTGGCCAAATATTTTTGCCCAGTTTGAGTTCAACCTTCGGCTGCAGCAGATCGTCGCCTTCGCTACTGCTCTCTAACGGTCCACATTTGTATATATATTTAATCCGATTCAGGTTCGGATTCAGCATCAGGTTCAAGATCCAGACAGTTAAACAAACATTTGGAATTATTTTAATTAGGAGATGATGTCTCCCTCGTCGCGCTCGTTTTGCAAGGTTTGTGCGTCGTTTGATTGCTTCACATCTCGGATCCGCTAATCCTCTCGTATGTGTCAGATATTTGTTGTGGTTTTGGCTCTGGGATGCCTGCATTCTTGTCGTGCAATCAGCCGGGATTCCGCGGCGGAAACCATTTACTACCGGAACATCCCGCCGGATGCTAGCGGTCATTACAGCTTCGACTTCCAGACCACCAACGGCATCACCACCAAGGGGGCCGGCAACGAGAACGGCGCGGTCGGTGTGGTGCAGTATGTGTCCCCCGAGGGCATACCCGTCACCTTCTCCTACGTGGCCGATGCAAATGGCTATCAGCCCACCGGCGACCAGATCCCAGCCATTCCGCTGCACGTACTCCGCCAGTTGGAATACATTCGCACGCATGCACCGGTGGATGAGCGCAGGTCAAGGCGCTGGTAAAGATCGGAAATACAAGTTACCTATAAAATACCTTTGTATATTGACGCATAAATAGCTGTCAATTATTACCGGGCCGAATGCCAATGCAGTTGAGGAATATTTAAATTTTGTGTTTATGTTTATTGTTTTCACATGCAAATGGGACATACTCAACAGCAATAATCAGCCGGCAACACAATCATGCCAAAATGTACAAGCAAATAAATATTCTAGAAAAACAGTCGAAGTTCTATACTTAATTGAGTTAACTCGATAATGAATTTTGTCGAGCAAATACTAGAAATAGCACTCTTTTTCCCCAGTGCACATTCCGGTCTCTGCAAAATGGTGCAAGCAATTTAAAAAGAACCGTATCTCAAATTTATGGTTCCCATACAGAAGTAGTCGTAGTTAAAATGCAAAAATCTTAAGAACACATAGTATATTCTTTGAAAGAGTGCAAGATTTATGTTCTGCATAAGTAGTCGAAATCATGTTCCTATGCTAATGATTAGCCCCTTATCTCAACTGTAATGCCAGCTTTCATCAGTTCGCTATGGTCTGGTTTTTATCGCTAAGCCATAGAAAACCCAAAAACAAAGAACGTCATATTTTAACCAAACGAGCGACCTTGTCTTTAAGAACGACTTTCGCTTTTCAGGCAATCAAAGAAAAGATTGTCGCTCATTTGCATGTGGGCGCCTAATTAAGGTCGTTGCATAATATTGACCGACTCACGGACCAGACCAATTTTGTGTGTAACCAGACTAATAAACCAAATTGAGTTGACACCGTCGACGAAGCCGCCGGCATTTAATGTCACCAAAAACGAGTTGCTGATTGATGCTCGCTACAAATTAATCCCCCGTTTGGTTCCGGCCTTGGAGTGCTTATACTATACACGACCAACGAGAGATTACAGCCCCCGGGTGCAGCTCCAAAGTTCCAGCTTGCTGGTGCAACAGAGCAACATGCTCGTAGTTGGAAGAATAATCGATTCACGCTGGCTTCCAAATATGAATTATTCATAACGGGTTCGCTATCTGCGATCGTCGCCTCTCTCAACCTCTCAACGGGGGCATTAAGCTCTTAAAGACCCATTAGATGGATGACAGGCCATCCGTGGAGAAGCACGGCCACTTTGTATCCGTCAGTTGGCCAGAGATATCCGAGAAACTATCCCAAAACATCGCTATGTTCTGGCTGCACAGTATTTTTTGCCCACGTGCCAATCCGGTTGCAGTGTCTCGCCGCTTTTGTTTCCAAAGAAATCAGCATCCGGTGGTGATTTATGGATCGGAACGAGCATTCATAAGGCTTTAATGACAGGCTAAACTGCTTTAATGCCACCGCTGGGAGTTTAGCTTCCAACCGAGTATTAAGTCTGATTAATCAACTGCCTGAAAACACCGCAGGTGTTGTTCAATCAAGAACAAGTCGAAAGTTTTGCCATTAAATGTGAATATGAATATGAAAACACTTTGTGGCATAATTGAGGCGCTACTATCTAGCTCTTTTGTTGTTTATTTAGAGGTCAATGCTCTTACTATAAACTTGAGAAACGAATGTTAGCATTCATGTAAACCGATTCAGTAGTAGTCGCGTCCCGTCCCCTAGGGTCACTGCCTGACTTATGGGCAATCTATATTCATTGGGACGAACAACCATTGAGCGTGTCTGTTTATCTCCTCTGAATTGATTTGTTTTACACGCATTCCAAATTCCAAAGATCACATACACCGCGATGTTTGTTTCGCTTTTGCACATCTTTCCAGATATATGTATATTTCAAGTTGCTTGACATATCAATATATGTTTTGTATATTGTTTTCTGGGTGTTTCTTGTTCAGTTTAGTGTGGGTGTGTGTGGAACTGGGGGGCTATCCAAAGTTACTGGGTAACGTGTACCTAACAATATGCGTTTTCACTTTTTTCACTTTTTTTTTTGGGGGAGGGATCACGAGTTTTTCTAGGAAGCAGCAAGGTTAATTTCGAACAAGGATTCGCCACAAGGATTATGGCGCGAGCTGTATGCTTTCTTGTTTGTTATTTTCATTCGATTTTATTAATTGGTAATTGTATTTGTATTTGTGTTGTTGTGTTGTGTATGTATGTATATATTTTTTAAAAATAATTCAAGTATTTCTCATAATCATCTATGTTTATACATTTTAGTGTGTTGGCTGTACTTTCATCGTTTTGCAGTTTACTTTGTCTATACTAAAACTAAACCTAAACACCTCCAAGTCCGAGACATGAGCGCGGATGCGAGCCGCCGGCCAATGCGATCTGGATTGAGATCCCTGGCAGCCGAATGCGACGAAACGGACCGACTGAACAATTTGATTGATTGAATTGAACTGCGTGCTGCGTGTGTGTGAGATGTTGCCACACCCCTGGGCCCGGCTCGGACGAGCCAGGCGTGGGAAATCGAAACATTTTAGTTTACTGGAGTGTAAAATACATATGCTAAATGTAATTATATGTTGAATAGGTTCGTCGAGGGTCTCTTGTCATCTGTGGATAGAATCGTGTTCCAGTGAACGGGGGTTTGTCGGGGTTTTCTTCTATTTGCAATTCTGTGCGTGCAAAAGTCCATTAGAGACCTCAGGCGCGTCCATAGCTACAGCCTGCAAAAAGGGAGCCAACGCACCGGCGGCTTTAGCATCGAAACAATCGTTAAACGTTCTTCTGTTCGCTTACCAGTCCTCATCGCATGCCAGTATGGTGTAGTGGTCACGGCCCCGCCCCTAGGGCCACTCCTAGTCGGTTTTCGCCTCCGCGAACTCCTCCAGGGCAAAGAAATTGCCCCCGGTGGCGCCGCCACTGCTGCCGGCCGTGCTGGTGGCCACCACCGTGGTCGTGGAGGCTGCAGCGCCACTCGACGCCTCTGATACTTGTACTTCCTCGCCGGCCGCGACGGCGACGGCTGCCTCCTTTTCTTCGGCGCTGGCAGCTCCGCTGGCTGCTGCCGCCGCCTGAGCGGCCTCCAGGACTTGCTGCTGCACCTGGACAATCGGCTGGCCATCTTCCGTGTACGAAACGGAGACGGGAATACGGGTGCCGTCCTCGCTGATGACGTGGGCGCCCTCCTCGCCATCCTGGCCCTGCTGGATAATCAACTGGCCCTCGGCATTCAGCAGCGAGGCGTCGATCAGCTGCTGCTCGTTGTTGTCGCCATGGACCAGGACCATCTGGCCGCTGCCGTCGGTCATCATTTGCAGGGTCTCGCCCTCGAGCCCGTCCCCGGATTGCAGCACGCCCACGCTTTGCAGGAGCTGTTGGATCTGCTCCGGATCCTGCACAATTATCTGGTTGCCCTCGGCGTCGGTCAGGATGTGGTTGTCCAGCTGCAGCAGGTGGCCGTTCTCGTTCATGATGAACTTGATCTGGCCGCCGTCCACCTGGGCCTGCATGGCCTCGTCCAGTTCGATGGCCACCTGCTGCTCGCCGGCGGCACCTTCTCCGGCCTCGCCCTCGACCCCAGTGCCAGCGGTTACCTCGCCCTCGGCGGACTCAGCGCCCTCGGCGCTGGCGGCAGCGGCCTCTGAGTCAGCGGTGGCTGTGTCCGCGGCGTTGCGCTTCGTGGCCACCTCGTCCGAGGGGTGTGGCTCTTCGGCAGCGGCCGCAGCCGCCTCCTTTTCCTTGGCACTCTCCTCGGCCTTGCCCTTGGCCTTCTCGCCGCTGGGCTTGGTGGCCGCCTTGGCCTCCTCCGGAGCGGCGGACACGGCGGCGGCTGCCTCGTTGTCATCGTCCAGACTGGGCATGGAAACGGGTGCAGCATTCGACTTGCTGTCGCCAGCGGAGGCATTCTTCTCGCCGGCCTCGCGCTTGCCATCGACACTGCCCTGCGACTGGGACTCGTCCTCGGCCTGGTCCAGCACCGGCATGTCAATGCTCACCGAGACGGGGGCTGTGGCATTCGGGGAGTTCTTGGCCGACTGATCGCCGTCCGGCTGGGGGATGGTTATGTTGAAGGTGATGCCGCCGCTGCCTTCCTGCGATGTTATGACCATTTCGCCGCCCTTGCCGCCGCCCTTCTGCGCCTCGCCGCTTTCGTTCTTGTCGGAGTGCAGCTTCTCGAAGAGGCTCTCGATGTCGGCCTCGGCGTTCTGCTCGCCGCCCTCCTCGCCGGCCTTTCCGGGCGCCTCGCCCGGCTCGTCGCTCAGCAGGGCGGTGGCAGCCGAATTGAGGGCCGATGCCCCGGTGGCGACCACCTTCTTGTCGCGCCTGTGGGTCTCCATGTGGTGGTTGTAGTACGTCTCCTGGATGAACGTCAGCGAGCAGAGGCTGCACGAGAAGAAGCGGATGTTGTTCTCCTGCTCGGAGCTGGCCACCACAGTGGCAGTGCCTCCGGCAGCCGGCACACTGTCGCTCAGCGCCTCGTCAATCGTCTCCTGCAGCAGCTTCTGGGTGTTGGGGTTCTGGCTGCTGACCGCCTGCTTGGGCGAGACCCCGGCGCCTGCCTGGTTCTGGTGCACCTCGAAGTGCTTGACGAGGAGTTCGCGCTTGGCGAAGGTCATCGAGCAAGTGCCGCACTTGAAGTAGTTCGTCTGATGCTGCTTGGCGTGCACGGTGGCCGCCTCGCGCGTCTCAAAGCGCTGCGAACAGAGGCGGCACTTGAAGGGCTTGGGCTTGCCGCCCGCCGCATGCTTGCGCAAGTGCTCGTCGAAGACGCCCTTGTCCGTCGTCTTGTACTGACAGTGATTGCACGTGTAGAGCGCCGTGCCGGTCATGGTCTCGGAGGCTGCGGCAGCAGCGGCGGCGGCAGCAGCAGCCACCGGAGCGGCGGCAGCGGGTATTGTGGTGGTGCTGGTCACCAGCACATTGGTGGCATGATTGGTCTCCATGTGCTTGCGCAAGCTGGTCTCGTTCACAAAATTGATGTGGCACATGGCGCACGTGTTGTCCATGGCGGTGTTGTGGTCGCGCACCATGTGCTGCTTCATGGCCCCAAAGTGCGGGAAGATCTTGCGGCAGGTCTTGCACTGGAACGTCTGCTGCTTGCAGGTCTCGTAGTGGGTATTGAAGAGCCGCATGTCGGAGGTCTTGTAGTCGCACGACGTGCACTTGTAGATCTTTGTGGCCTTGCGCTGCACCGTCTGGCTGCCCAATGGGCCGCTCTGCGCTCCCCCGGCGGTGATCTTGGTGGGGCCGCCTGCAAAAAAACAAAAGGGATAACTATAAGTTCTGGGATAGACTTGGGGGGTGTGGGACCTACCTGGTGTTCCCTGCACTAGCTTGCGCGGGCGCAACTCCCCCGAGGGGCTCTCCTCAACGGAACGATTGGCCACTCCGGCGGCCATTTTCTGCATTTTCAACGGCGGGCTGGCCTCGCCGGGACCGGAATCCTCGTTGATGGCGTACTTCTTGTTCAGCAGGCTGATCAGGTTCGTCTTCACACGCTCCACGTCGTTCTCGAGGCGATCGTAGTAGTTGACCAGATTGGTGCAGCGGGAGCAGATGTAGTCCTCGCCGCAGACGATCACCAGGAAGCCCTCGCCCACCAGCTGCGCCAGTTTGTTGGGGAACTTGGTGGAGGTGTGCGTGGTGCACATGTCGGTGAGCGAGGTCTGCGGGTCGCAGCGGTCGTCGCAGATGTAGCAGCGCGTGGCCAGGCCGCTGACGTTGCCCGACGAGGCGTCCGCATCGCCGGCGGAGGCTACAGAGGCGGCAACACCACCGCCAACGCCGCCGCCGCCGCCACCGCCACCGCCGACGCCGCCGCCCGGCACCACAAGGCGGGTCGTTTTGAGGATTCTCGGCTGCGTGGGGCCGGTGACGGTGACCGCCCCGCTATTCAGCAAATTGTTGAACTTGCGGTAGGTGGCCGGATTCAATTGATTGTTCATTGTTCGCGGTTATTGTTGTTATCGTGTTGCGGGCACGCACAGCACACGCCGTCTCGCTGAATCTTTGGAATCTTCGTCGGGGGGCGCCACACGCGCAACGGCAGCCGCCTTTTCGATATAATTCACTTTATTCACCTTTCCGCCTAACCGGATGCACTTTTTCGCTCTGCACTCTGCACTCGTCGATGGCGCGGCACTTATTTATCTGGCAATTGGCGCTCCTTGTCGCTTTTAATTCGCGTTCTCGGGTTCTGGGTTGTCGCGGCGTCACTTTGACTGTACTAAAGCCTCGGGTGCTGTATTTTTTAGGGTTAAAAATGCGTATGCTCCGCAGAGTTGCACGCCCGCGCTAGCTGGCTGTCTCGCTCTTTGGCACGCTCGCTGCCCTGGCACGACGGCTGATGCTGGTCCTGTTGTCCCGCTCGCTCGCCACGGAAATGGCGGCTATCGCGTGGATGGTGCACGACAGGACTGAGAAAAAACTGACAGCGTTGCAGTTTAGCATGATGCAGAGATGTAAATATTTCAATTTGGTTCAAATAATGCCCTTGAATAGTTATATTTTTCCATAAAATTAAATATTTAATTAAATAATTAGCTATCGTCTGGGAAATAAGCACATTTTAAGGATGTTTAATTCATTGTTGGGTAACGCAACTGGGGTCTGTCATCTGGCTTCATGCAGTTTTAGTTGGGCAACCAGCCGACAGATGGCGCTTTTAGGCGCGCTTTTTAAATAGGCGCAAGAAAATAATTCAAATAATTGAGCTATGAGGTCAGCAGCGAAATACAAGCCGATAAAGGCCGACATCACTAATGTGCTAATACAGGCCGATAAGATTCCGCACCAAAATTAGCCATTTCTCAAACAATGCGCGCACCAGGGCCCGCGTTGCCTTATCAGGTGGAACTCCGATAATATATTATTTACCATCCAAAAGCGAAAAAATGTTAAGACCCGATAAATGTTTTGGCCACAAAGCACGCCGTGCGCCGTTCAGTTAACGAACGAAACGAAAAGCGAGCGGATAGCATCGCCTCGAAAGCGATCCATAAAATTCTAGAATAAGTAAAGTCCGCCGGGCCATTAGGGTTCCCAGCGTGGTTAGCCCCATTATCGCTCGGTTATCGAGAAAATAAACGAATTGCAAAAGCGGCGCGAAATTAATTGGCAAACGCTGCCCATCCATCCATACGACGCGATCGTTCAGTTGGCCCACGGACGTACCGCGCACTGCAGGCGCACTCAACCCGAACAAAGCATATACTCGTATACAATAATTATATACGTAAATTAAGGAGCAGCCCAGCCAAACAGTTGCCGCAAAATGTATTCACCGCCGGCAGCGAGAATCCGGAACTTCGGTTCCCTCAGAACGGCCGCCCTATGGGCCGGAATCCTCGGAGTGGTATGTAATCGGAGCAGAAATATGCGACCGCGACCCCAATACCATGCTGTTTGGTGGTGATAAGAGACAGATACATACATATGTACGTTGCTGACATTGGTCTGCACAGCAAGCACTCTCCGAAATTGAAGTCCGAGCGGCGCTATCTGCCTGCCCGTGGAGTGGAGTGTATTCCACCTGATCGGTGTTTAATCGTGATATAATCAAAATTGACTCACTTTTCGGACGAGTCCCGGGCAGAAGGGGTGCCCGGATAAAGACAACCGATAAGATTGACGTGTATAAACAAATTGAAACTGAACTTTATACATGAATGGAGATTTTGAAGACCCAGAATAATGCTAATTCAAAAACTACAAGCAAATTCCGTAAAATCTTTACCCAAGTTTTGTATCTTGGCATTAATTATCAAGCAAAAGCCTTATAGAACTTATAATTTTAGTATCTGGTGAATTGTTTGATGGGTCTTAGTCGTTCATATTTTTTCCGATGTTAAGTCCTACATAAATATTGCTTTATATCAGCAAAGTAGAGCTGTAAATCAAATGATATCTACAAATTTCTGGTTTCATGGCCAACCTGCTTCCGGTTACGTTACATGATGTTCTTCTGCAAAATATGTATAGAGGATAAAACATTTATTCTGCCGATTTCTAACGACCATTTCTTTCAGGCCCAATCGCTGATTTGGATGGGTCTAACGATTACTGCGATATGCGCCTACAACTGTGTCCTCTACATCACGGACTCCCTGAGCTTCGGTTCGATGGTGAAGACGGTGTTCTTCACCCTCTACTTCAAGGGCGCCTGTAAAATGGATACGACCAAATACCAAAACTTTGACATGACCATCCTAGACACCGTTGACACCGTTTTCGATCCCGAGCAGATGCTGATTTGGGACTGCGTCTACCTGGGGGTGTCCGTGTGCTGGCTCATCGTGTCAATTGTGCTGCTACTGTGTGAGTATTTCCCGAGTAACTTCGATAGCGGAAGCCCACCGCATTGTTTCAGATACAGTAACCGTTTTATGATTCACCTTTTATCAGGGAAAGCAAAAGCAGATAAAACCAAAAAGAGGGCTATAATCAAATATTTATGATACGTTTTTATTTGAAACTTTACAATAGCTTGTATAATGATTTCATTGATGGACTTTTTCACGCATTGATTAAAATGTTTGCATGATTTCCGGGGATTTACCGGAATTAAGAGAAACCAATTGGTGTCTGATTGTTATCCCTGCTCTATGTTTAATTTGCTTTCATCTATTTCCCATAAAGGGGTGCGCAAGGACAACGTAAAGTCAACGACTGCTGCCATCTACACCTGGGCCTTCTTTATGGCCTCCATTTGCTGCATGGACGTGGCTTCGGGCGTAATCTTCGGCGTCGATTACGGCCGCTTCAATGCTGCGGCCCTCCAGTACAATGCAAACAGTCTCAACGCGGGGGAAATCTACCCAATGGCCGCCACCTTGATCGCCGGCGCCGTGTCTGCCATTTCCATGATGATCATCTCCTTCAAGGGCTTCGTGCTCTGGCTCATCAACTTTGGCCTGCTGATCTACCTGCTGATGCGGGCCATTCGCATCGCCTCCGATAAGGATGGCGCGGTAAGTTCTGGGTGGGTGCCATCGCTGATTTCATCGCCCGCCTATGCGTCCGTTGTCTGTTCTGACTTCATACGTTTTGGCCAGAATATGGTAAAGCGCAAGAGTGAAATTCATGGGGCCAACGACTACGGAATGCCTAAACATAGCTCTTGGGCCATTCATTTAGTTCAGGGGTGGTGGTGGTGCTGGTGTCGGCAATCACTGATAAGCTAAGGCTTTCCGACTCGACCGCCGCCGATAAATTGAATGTAGTGAGTGGCCTGATAGCGTTCGTTGGATTTCCAGGCATATTTCGCCGAAAAGTAGTTAAGAGTGCTATTTAACTTGGACCTGGGTGCACTGGCACTATTTCAAAGGTGGTTCCCGTGTTCCTAGCTTTGTATCTGGGCTTACAACCTAATGATTCCATGAAATTCCTTTTAAATTAGTTATCTATTTAAACAGGTGGTTCCCAGCTTGTTTTTTTAAGCCTTTATATCTAGGCTTATAGAGTAATTTGTTTCATAAAAATTCGTTTAAATTGTGTATCTATTTAAATGGGGAATCCCATGTTCTTAGCAAATATTTTTAGGGCTTAATAGCTAGGCTAACATAATAATTGAGATCGAAAAAAATGTTAAGTATTGTTTTCTAAAAGATATGAATTAATTGCCTATTTGAATTTCAATCGTTTTGGATTTACAAACAAATTTAAATATCTCAAAAATGGGTTTCAGTATTCATTATTTAAAGCCAACAACAATTTCATCTACCTGATGCTCACTTCTGTGTAATTGAATAATTGTGTATTGCTTGCAGGATACTTTGTTCAATCCCCGCAAGGATTCCAATGATATTCTGACCACCAGACCCCCCATTCGGGCCTACGAGGAGGAGAAGTAAGTGCACTCCCCCAGCCCAGTATCCACCAAACTGATGTTTTTTTCCCTTAAAATCCCAGGGTGGAGATCCAAGCGTACAACAACGCCGCCTACGTTCCGGACAACCGCTCCACCGCCGAGACGATAGAGGTGAACGAGGAGGCCATCGTGCGGGCGGCGCACATGTCGATGGACTCGAACCTGCAGGGCCGGCGTTTCCGGGACCTCTACAACTTCCAGCAGTATCCGCCGCAGACGAGCCGCCCGCAGCGCCAGTCCTCGCAGGTGCCCGTCCAGGAGACGGTGGTGGTGGCCACCGCGGGCTTCCCCATGCCCGACTACTCCCCCCAGCCCAGCCCCAACGGCATTCTGCGCCACCACCAGTACTAATTGGGCAACCTTATTGGCCCTGCTCTGGCGCCACTTCCATTAATATAATTCTCAAATAATCCCCCCAAGTGACAGCTAAAGTTTAGTTCAAATTTTATCAGTATGACAAATGCTGTGCGTGTTATTGCTATTTATTTGCATGTTGACAACAAAATAGATGTGCATTTGTAAATATATAAACAGTTGTTGTTGTTGTTTGCACAGCCAAGTATTGGATTTTGTTTTGTTTTATTTTGTGATTTCATAACTTGCCAAGCTGATAAGCAGCGTCTGCTCGTAGCGGCCCCCAGCAGTGTTTTTTAATCAGCGGGAGATAAGAAGAGCACCAGGCTAAATACTTTGTACTTTAAATTGGGAAAGCAAATTGAATTGGAATTTAAATTTTTGGCGCTATTTCATCGGCACTGCCAACTCAGTTTTACACAACCAAAGTAGCGGCAAGTTAGTTGGCAGCCCCAGGGCACCATGCCTCAATTGCCTTATGTCTACGCTATTGTTTAATATAGTTATGGCTAGTGGATTTTCATGGTATTCCAATCTTTTCCAAGAAAATGTTCTTGGTTTTTATATGCTGAATTTCTCATGAGTTTGTTTTTGATATATCTGCCACAAAAACGGTGTATACTGTGATGGAATTATGAGCAAATGATTCTGTATTTTCATGCGTGTTGGTTAAGAATGGAGCAGAAAGCCTTCTGGATGCCAAGCCCTATCAAACGCTTGTTTCGCATGAAATAAGATTGCTTAACTGTATTGTTTGTATTCAAATAGCTCTTGTTATATTGTGGCATTGCTGGGGCGTCCCATGACGATTTTAAGGTATGTAACAAGTACCATTCTTCTAAAAAATATTCGCTCAAATACTTTAGAAAATGTCACCATACAAAATGCGTTTGGAAAGCAAGACCACTAAAGAAAACGAGTTGACAGCGCCAGTCTACCCTAGACAATAAGTTGGCAACGCGAGAACACCGCATACCAACGTTTGGCAACGCAAATTTAGAAAAACAAAACTCAAAAATCCATCAGAAATCGGTGAATTGATAACTCGGGTCAAGACAAGGCGGGGGGTCGAGCTGGTGATAAGCCTGTTTTCCAATTCGACTTTCATCCCGAGTGCCGGGCCTTAAACGTAACGCGTGCGTTCGCAGCAGCTCATTTGTCAAGGGGACGTCCCGGGCAACAGACACGGAAAGGAAGTTACAGACACACGAGCGATCATGCTTTCCCTCGCCGGATTCGCGCGCTTAGGCCTCCGTGCCACGCCCCTTCGTGCCGTCCGGGGTCGCAGCTTCCACCTGACAGCCCTTCTGGCAAAGGGTAGGTAGTAAATACAACTCCCGGCTCATGGCCCGGTTTATGCAATCAGCTGCTGGTCAGTGCTTGCCAAACTGTAAACTCATCCCTGCAATTCCCGCCAGAACGACGCTACACAAGCAAGCACGAGTGGGTGGAGCTGGTTACCGAGCAGAAGGCCATCGTGGGCATCTCGAGCTACGCACAGGAGGCCCTCGGAGACGTGGTCTTCGCCCAGCTGCCGGAGCCGGGCACAGAGCTCAAGCAGGACGACGAGTGCGGGGCCCTCGAGAGCGTGAAGGCGGCCAGCGAGGTCTACTCCCCCGTCAGCGGCAAGGTGACCGAGAAGAACAGCTCCGTGGAGGACACGCCCGCGCTGGTCAACAGCAGCTGCTACGAGAAGGGTAAGGCATCGGGCAGCGGGCATCTTCCCTGGGCATTGCCTTCTAACCCAAAGTACCTTCCCCGCAGGCTGGCTGTTCAAGGTGGACCTGAAGGACCCCAAGGAGCTGGAGAGCCTCATGTCCGAGGAGCAGTACAAGACCTTCTTGAGCAGCAACAGTGACCACTAGACTAGCAACAGTAGAAGCGGCGGCGGCGACCCAGCATTTGTTATCGCATCCCACACAAAACTCATCCCATCCTCGCCATCATCCCAGACACACGCAGACCACACGTTGTTGTAGCTCTTGAATTTTGTTACGAATAAGAACCGACAGTAAAGCCGAATATTATATTTAAATCGGGCAGCTTGACCTGCGGGTGGCCGCGTCTCCGTCTCCGTCTGCGTCGCGGACGTAAGGCGTCTGCTCCCCCATGGAAACCTTCTGGCCGATAAGGCCAACACTCAAGAGAAGCGAGCCCCAAGTGGCTCAAAGATAAGGATCGAGTGAGTGGAACGCTGGATTGGGACTAAGAGAGCCTGGAACCCCACTCGATTTCATAATGATCAGCTTGGAGCGGCGTGTTTAATAGCAGACCCAACTGCATGGAAATAATTTAAGACATTGCTTTGTTGACTAGTTTCTCAAGGTATGTTTTCAATTTATTTTCCCCTATTTTTCCAATGCTGTGGTATCTGAAAAAAATATCTGTACAAACCACGAATGTTATGGTTATTTTTTGTATAACAATGTAACAAGACTTTAGGAGATTTAGGAGGTTTTGTTTCAAATATTGCATCAGGGATTTTCGTGGATTGTTTCTTCTTATACCATGTTCCACCTTGAGGTACAAATGTGAAAATATATATAACAGGGAGAAGGAAGCGTTTCCAATCCCCTAAAGTATATATCTTGATCAGCTCAACAGCCGAGTCGACATATGTACATTGTATCTTGTCTTAAATATCGGCGTTTTTACATGTATGAAAATTTGCCTAATCCTGGCCAGGGTTTTACAGCTCAAGGAAGAAATATATTACTCAAATTACGAGCAACCCGTCGTTACCTTGGGTTTAAGCTAGGCAGTGGAATTTGTGTACAAGGTTCTTGCAGACAATAAGCAGGTACCTGCGAATCCGTCCGTGTGTCGCGTCTGTGCATATTGGGGCGAAAATTGTCAAAAGTGTTAACGCTAGAGTCACCTGGTTTGGATGGGATATTAGTATGATCAATAATATATAGGGAAATGTATCAATTTAATATACTACCACCAATAATTCGCATAATTAATAATCCTCGTAAACATGTCTATAATTCCCAACCAGTTCTGACAAACAACTCATTAGTTAAATCTTATCAATTGGCTTTTTTGGGGAAGTAAATAAAATTGTTCTTCTTAACTTGTCTGTAAATGCAAGTCCGATTTTCCCGCCTATAATTTCATCTTCTTTACCTTTTTGTACGAGCCAAGAGGTTTTTCCCGCCCAATATTTTCTTCATAACTTTTATGGGTCTACTATATATTCTTAACTCATTGGCTGACGCTTACTAATAACATTTTGTGAGAAGTTTTTTTCTTTTTTACTTATCTGCAAGTGTAAATTAGAACTACCCCCCTTTTTTTCATTCTAATGTTCCGGGCTCTATAATTCCCAACCAGTTCTGGCAAATAACTCATTGGGTATTGCTTACCAATTGGTATTTTGGGAATTAAATGTATTATATTCTTCTTCTTAATGGTTTCCTAAGTGCAAGTCAGATTTTACCGCATTGGACTTTAGTGATTCGGGCCCGACTGTCGCCAGCGCTCCAAGTCATCGAAGGATCTGTTGAACAATGTGACCTGACGGAGTGCATCGGGTAACAGCATGAAGGTCAAGGAAATTGGCAACAAGGATACGATCAGGTAAGTCCGCAGTATAAATCGTTTTGCTTACAGTTTAAAAAATGTTGCTAATCGAGAACCTCTTTATTGCTACCTACAGCTTGATTTCCCTTTAGGTATACATTTACCCATTGCATTTGGACTACTAAATCAATCGCTGATACCCACAACTTTTGTGTGAGAAATCGGACGAGAAGTGATAATGCGGATCAGCTTGGAGAGGCATGCCGGTGCAGATTCCAAAGCCGCGCAACTGTTGCCGGGACGAGCCGCGGCACACGCCACTGCCATCACCTGATTGCCGGCGGATGATGTGCGGTGACCCATACGCTGGACACACCTCTCTGGAAAGTTACGCCGTGCTCGGCGATAAGGACGTCGTCGCGTCGGCTCGAGTCACCACGAAAGCGAAGCGATCCAGACGCCACCGATGGACGATAAGCAACCCCCTCGCTGCGTTGAGTGCGCCGTCCATGCCCGGTCACGATTCGTGCACGAAAAGCTGTTTCGACGAAGGCAAAAAGCTTGCTCGGGGTTTATTTTCGTGGGCAGTGCTCAACTTGAACTCAAACCGTGCGGTGCGAGAAGCGCGTGCTGCTCGCAGATTCTTGACACACAAAATAACAACAAACACACAGCGCACAGCACACTCCAAGCTAAGGATAATTGCAAACAAAGGACGATTGTAATTGCCAGAAATCAAAATACAAGAGGACCTAGCTTAGAGGACATAAATCAACACAGACAGACGCCAAGATGCCAGCGGAAAAATCAATATACGATCCTAGTCCGGCCATCAGCCAAAATGCGTACATATCCAGCTTCGAGGAGTACCAGAAGTTCTACCAGGAGTCGCTGGACAATCCGGCCGAGTTCTGGTCCCGGGTGGCCAAGCAGTTCCACTGGGAGACGCCCGCTGATCCGGAGAAGTTCCTCCAGTACAACTTCAACATCTCCAAGGGACCCATCTCGATCAAGTGGATGGAGGGCGCCTCCACCAATCTGTGCTACAATCTGCTGGATCGCAATGTCCGCAACGGATTGGGCGACCAGATAGCCTACTACTGGTGAGTTATTTCCCGATTCCGCGCTACCTGCCCTGCCCTTACGTCCGGTGGTGTAGGTCGAATGAAAACAAAAGTCGCTTGTTTGAAAGGACACTGTTATTGATTTTTCGTGTGGTTACGAAACTCTCGCCTCGTGACGTAGATCTGGAGGTGTTCTCCGCTGTGTCAGGATTTACTGCGCAGGCACCATTAAGAACAGATGATTCAACTCCTGCTCTCCACATTTTGTCCGCCCCTTTGTTCGCGCGCCCAAGGATGTGCAATTCAAGGGCACCACGTTTTACCGTCTTCCATCGATTTTGGGGATGGGCGGGCGGACGGCTATTTACTTGCTTTTTTCGTGTGTCCAAGTTAATTGAAGCAATTACGTTTGTTTTGATTGCGCTCAATCGGTTTAATCGTCTGCATGCAAAATGTGATAGCCCAACGGCTTTTAATTGAATCAATTTTGGGGCTGATGCAAAGCCCACTGCAGTTTGGCTTGGCTGGGTTGCCTAGGCACTCTGGGTCAATGTCAGGGTCGTTTCTGCGCGAGACGGCCCCCAAAACAGGGTGACCCGGCCACGCTAAAACTAGGTTTTCGCTTTGTTTGTTTATACAAATCACACGGCTCAAAAACCTGTTATAGGAAACAAACGATTGATTTACGTCTCAAGATGAACTCAAATATTTCCCTTGCTTTAAAATTAAAATGTTGTAAAGTACGGAATAGCATTTCATTTTATTATTTGTTAATTTTCCCCTTGTGAGGTTTTTATATAATCGTTGCCTACCCTTTATTATTTGTGAAATTGCACCTGCAGGTCAATATCCCGTCCCGCCTTTTAACTTTAACTGCATTCTTAAAGTTTGTACGAGTATCTCAAAGTTGTCTGGAGAACAAAGTGTGTTTGTTTTGTGCCCACACGCCAGGCAAACATGACAGTTATTAAACTCGGCCAAATGTTAAACAATAGTTTCTTCCCACTGCCTGAAGTGCGAATTTAATTGTGCTTGCGATCTGAATGATTCTCCTTTCTCCGATTACGATTTTAGTGTATATTATATTATACATTCCCGAACTCAAGTGCCCACTCACAACGCAATTAATTTGAACGACCGGCCTATGCGGGAAAGTATAAGTATTTTGTTTTGGTTGCCCGGGATGATGCCTTCTGTGTTTTGCCTATTTGAGACCCAAAGTTCGCCGTGCAGTGCGTCAGGCACAATGTTGATGCTAATGAGCTTATCTCGGGGTTATCACTGGGCTTACGGCAACAGGGCAGGCCGGGGGGCGTGGCGCGTGAAGGGCGGGTGAAATGCAAATGAAAGTCAGGTAATTGAAAGGCAATTACAAGGTCATTACCAGCTGTTTCCCACATCGAGTGGCTAACCGATGAACCATCGGTATAGACTTTAAAGTATTCCACTATTCATCACTATGCCGTGCTTTTCCCCCTTTTTGTGGGAATTATTTAATCCCAGAGCGCACAATCTGTCCTCAATTTTCTCAGATAAGATAAAACAGGGACGGGGACTGGGACTGGAGCTGGAAAAAAATAGACAACCAAAACGCTGGCGCGTAATGAGTAATAATTAACGCTTTCGCGAATGGGCGTTCCAGATAATTTTATGGCAAACCAAAGGCGGGCAAAACAAAATCTTAAAGTTTATAGACCTCACATTTATTGGCTAGATAGGTGAGATTGGAGGCAGTCTGAAAAATTGCAAGGTGCCATGCATAGAGTTTTGAAATCAATAGCTTCAATGTGACCATGCCATCACACATGTTTCAAAGGAATTCTATATAATTTCCCTGAGACTTAAAAGGATCAATGTGACAAAGGTTATACGAATTCTAGATCATCTCTTTGAGTTCAAATTCAGGCCTTGGGATTAAACTTTGAAATGCGGTCCCCATTCCTTCCGCTTGTAACCGATTCGAAGGCAACCGATTTGCGCAAACGCTTTTCGCACTCGCGGCTTCCTAGCAACAACATTCATGCCAAATTCAATTAAAACACACACGAAAGCCTGAAGACCAAAAGCCGGGCACTTGTTATGTAAGCGATTTGACAATTCGCGCAAATTGTTTATTCAAATTGATGGAAGCGCGTCTTTGCGTTAAACATTTCGGTCTTTTGCACTGTTTTTATTTTTCTGTGTCAGCGTGGCAGCGTGTCTGGGCACAAAAGGTGGAGGAAAAATGGAAAATCAAGGAAACAGGAACACAGGTAAAGGAGAAAACGGAAGGGAAATGCAGCGCGTACCTGGATACAGTTTAGGTGTCACTGCAACGGCAGTAAAAGTTAACAGTTTGGGGCACACTGGCAGCTAGAAATCACGCGATCACTCACAACCAATTAGAGAACCGGAGGGTAGGGAAGAAAGAGAGCCGACCGTGAGGGGCTGAGCAGCCAAAAAAATGGGCTGGAGTATCTTTTGGTTGCCCCCACAAAAAGGCGTTGAAAACCAGCATAGAATAATGCTGTCTGGGCTTTTTTTTTGGCCTAGTGCTTTGCACTGTTATCTGCGACGCCGAGTCGACCGGCCCTTCCCATAAATTATGTAACCCGCTGCCTCATTGTCCCACAAAATCAAAGAGCCACGAGTCGCCTAAGCGGGATCATTAGATCTCGGGCCAGCATCGTACGATAATGGCTTCCAAACTGTAGGGCTCTGGCAGACGCGGCGACGTCGTGCGAGTCCGATCAGCCACTAAGAAAAATGTTAGACACTTTTATTAAATTGTAAAATTCAGGAGGGTCCCAAGGAGTACGAATTTGAAATAGCAATCAAATAACACAAACTAAAAACAAATATTAAAATCTTTATAAACCTTATAAATAAATCCCAGGCATTTCTCTCTGTGCACAGGGGTAAGAAAAAACATGCGATGCGATTTTTCGACACGCGAATCCCCAGCTGTTGTTATGGTTATTAAGATAAGTTTAGCAATGCTTAGTGTATTTTGTTTTTTATTTGATTGGTGATCACTTAAAATTGGCACCACTTACGCGTGCTGAGGCGTACTAAAAAGCTTGTTTAATGGCAAACAAAAATATTTTAGCATATTTCGTGATTTGTGATAAGGGACAAAGTGGCCACGCGTCTCCCTGTGGTCGGTGGTCGGTCAAGAGGTGAAAATCCCCGAGAACTGCATGAGGTGTTTCCAAGGCGGCATGGAAAATTTCTTGTCTGGCGATCCGGCGACGAGATTAGACGCCGAGTGGCACGATTACGTCTCTAAATTGAAAATTAATATACGCTCGTCGCGCCACTTTTTTCCCACCAATTTAGTTAGTCATATTAGGGGGGAGAAGCCTCTGCCATGAGGCTCATGCTTCGATGATAAGTGAAGAGGACGTCCGCAAATATGCGTGTGTGGTTGGCCTTGACTGTGAGACGGCGCCGGCTGATTAGGCCAAACATTCACATAATGGCACGGTTTTGGCAACGAGCTTTCCAGATTATGGGCGAAGGTTTAGGGAGCGAATATTTTAAGATATGAATAAAGTTCGTATGTGAAAAGCCAGAGATTTACAAAAGCAAGGCATGACAATTTTATAAAGAATTATAAAGGCTTTCTTAACAATGTATCGATACAATTAAACTCTCTTAATAGTATAATATAAAGGGCTTTGTTGTAGAATAAACAAAAACAGGCCTATAAACGGAGAAACTGAGCACAAAGAAAGATTTAAAGACAACCTTGAATTAGTAACTAAACGCAACCGCCTCTAAATAAAATTGGGAAATGATGAATCGGTTTCAGTGAGTTTTTGTTTATTTATAACATCTTACTAATTGATTGCTACAAGTTTATAAAAGTATTGCGTTGGGCTGGAATAACATTTCGTTGCTTTTGGCCCTGTCACACCCAAAGCAACCCCACTCACCAGCCCCTTCGAAGGGGACCGAACTTTGATCGTTTTCGCGTAGTCAGCGGGTCCAAAATAACCCCGAAAACGTCACGCTGAGAGCTTGGTCGCGTCCGTATTTCCTGCTTTCTCTTCGGAAACACTCTCGTTTTACCAATTTGTAGAGGCCGAGGAATAAAGGCCACTTTATTGCCGGCTAACTCTTATCATCGGTGACTATGGATGATTTACACTGACTGATTGCATTGTCTACCGGCGTAGGTGCGTTGTGTTTTTGCAACCGTCATAGTTTATTGCTCGGTTCTGTTCTAATCTGCCTTGGCCTCTGGAAAATTGCTTTCCATCTGTAATTTTCCAAGTTTCTTGCCGATCGAGAATGTTTATATCCGTTTTGGACGCTGAAATCATTCACGATCTCTGCAGTCACGATTTCTGTCTTTCCACGCGAGCAGCTTTCAAAGCTCTTTGGCCGGTTTTACATTTGGTTCGTGTTAAATTCATTCACTTAATAGCAACAATTAGGGAAGCGATGACAGTGGGGCTTGTTTAAATGCGAATCACAATTCAGTTAGAACATGTCTCCTACACTTTCTACCGGGTTCTCAGCAATGTGAATTACAAAAATCCCAGAGCAAATGCTTTTATAGTTTTACTTATAAATGGTTTATACTTTTATGCAATTATTAATGCTTTGTAAACACTATTTTAGTGTCTAGTGTAGTCAGCAACTTTTTCGCAGCTGTTTTGTATATGGTCTGAATTATCTTGTATGTACGTCGGCTGCTAACATTGCCTTTTGTTTGTTGCCAAGTTCAGAAATAAAAGGGAAAGGAAATACTTGTATGTACATATGTATATTACAAACAAATAAAGAATGCACATAATTTAGGGGCAACAACTCTGTCTAATCCAATAGAACCATTCGTAAACTTATTAAATGACTTAATGTTTGTCTGAAAACATTGGTAGGTATTGTTTCCTATTCATAACAATGAAATATTTAATAGGAATCATGTATAAATGTTTTCATTTTATAGAACAATGAATGGCAATGTAAAGTGGCAAAAATTATTTGCATTGAATGCATTCAAAATGAGGATATTTAAATGCAGCAAATCGAATTAGGTCCCCTCGAAAATTAGGAAGAATCAAATTACAGAATTACACTAAGTGATCCAATTGCCAGCGGGGTAATTAGCCCAATTGTGGGACACCCGGTACATGGCACCCGTCGGAGCGTGCCGATGTAGCAAATACTATGTAATGTTCGCATTGTAGACGGCATTTCCTCATGGTCGCTGGGTTCTTTTTTGTTTCATTGTTCCAGGGAGGGCAACCACCCCGACGACTATTCCCGCGGCCTCACCTACCGAAAGCTTCTGGAGGAGGTTTGCCGCTTCGCCAACGTGCTGAAGGACCACGGCATCCGGAAGGGCGATCGCGTCTCCATCTACATGCCCATGATCCTGGAGCTGCCCATCGCAATGTTGGCCTGCGCTCGCATCGGAGCCGTGCACTCGATTGTGTTCGCCGGGTTCTCGCCGGACTCGCTGGCGGAGCGGATGTTCGACTGCAAGGCCAAGCTGCTGATCACGGCGGATGGTGCCTGGCGCGGGGAGAAGCCCTTGTACCTGAAGGCCCTGTGCGACACGGCCCTGGAGAAGGTCGAGGAGATGGGCCACTCGGTGGAGAAGTGCATTGTGGTGTCGCACTTGAAGCGCGTCACCCCCTGCCAGGCGGATCATGTCGAGGAGGAGATTCCGTGGACCGATGACCGAGATTACTGGTGGCACGAGGAGATGGAGGACAAGGAACCGGCCTGCTATCCCGAGTGGATGGACGCCGAGGACCCATTGTTCATGCTCTACACGAGCGGATCCACCGGGAAGCCCAAGGGCGTGCTCCACACCACCGCCGGTTACCTGCTATACGCGGCCACCACCTTCAAGATTGTTTTCGATTACAAGCCTGGAGATATCTACTGGTGCACCGCCGATGTCGGCTGGATCACCGGACACACGTACGTGGTGTACGGCCCGCTGGCCAACGGTGCCACTTCGGTGATTGTAAGTACTTGATTGGTACCTGTCTATGGTGATTATTTGATGGTCCCTAATTTATTGCTTGTCGCTTGGTCTTTCCCAGTTCGAGGGAACTCCCTTCTACCCCGGCAACGATCGCTATTGGAGTGTTATTGACAAGTACAAGGTCACGCAGTTCTACACGGCTCCCACGGCTATCCGGGCACTGATGAAGTTCGGCGAGGGACCTGTGCTCAAGCACAATCTAAGCGGCCTCAAGTAGGTTTCATAATAAAAGTATTCGATGTACAATTGATTGTATTTTCTTTACAGAGTTTTGGGCAGCGTGGGTGAGCCCATTAACCCGGAGGCCTGGCTCTGGTACTATCGCTATATTGGCAAGGAGCAGTGCTCCATTGTGGACACCTTTTGGCAAACGGAAACCGGCGGTCATGTCATCACTCCCCTACCCGGGGCCACGCCCATGAAACCGGGATCAGCTGTAAGTGGACTATTACACTTAAATCAGTAAAAGAGAACTTCTTCTCCTGAAACGGAGTGTTTTGTCCATTTAGTCATTCCCCTTCTTTGGCGTACGACCTTCTCTGCTGGATGAGTGCGGCATCGAGATCAAGGGCGAGGGCGAGGGCTATTTGGTGTTTTCACAGCCTTGGCCCGGCATGATGCGAACTCTGTACAACAACCACGAACGCTTCGAGGACACCTACTTTTCAAAGTTTCCTGGCTACTATTGCACCGGAGATGGTACGTCGATAAATTAACTTCCTTTAACTTCCCCTAATGCTTATATTTCCATGCAGGTGCTCGCCGCGATGCCGATGGATACCTATGGATCACCGGTCGTGTGGACGACATGCTAAACGTTTCCGGCCATCTGATGTCCACTGCCGAAGTGGAGTCCGTTCTGACGGAACACCCACGTGTGGCCGAGTCCGCTGTGGTCTCCCGTCCGCATCCAGTAAAGGGCGAGTGTCTCTACTGCTTCATCACACCGAACGAGAATGAGGTGTTCGATCAGAAACTGATCGCAGACCTCAAGAAAATGGTGCGCGAGCGCATTGGACCCTTTGCCATGCCGGACGTTATCCAAAATGCCCCGGGATTGCCCAAGACTCGATCCGGAAAGATAATGCGGCGAGTGCTGCGCAAGATCGCCGTGAACGATCGCAATGTGGGCGATACATCGACCCTTGCCGATGAGCAGATTGTGGAGCAGCTTTTCGCCAACCGGCCCGTGGAGGCCAAGTAGATGGGTCCAGCTTAGTTTAGGCTCCCCCTTGGCCTTGTCCGACTCTGGCAGCGCCAAGACAAGCGTATTCCGATTACGTGTCCTGTAAATCTCCCCTATGTACACACCACTGCTTATACATAGATATATCTATTGCTTAATGATGGCCCCGTTCCGGGTTACGGTGTGGTTCTGAACACCCTCTAAATTCTACTTAGTTTGTAAGTGTAGGCTGTCCTTGGACGAGCGGGTGCGAATCGATCCGAGTAACTGAGTATCTCTATCTTGTTGCCTATTGCCTGATCACCGTACCGTAGTTACACTCGCTCAGCACGCACATACATTATTTCCAGTTATTTTCCGTTTGTTTGTTGTGTAGTCTACTAGTAGCCTAAGTTCTCGCTAATTCGTTGTGATACAAATTTAATTATATCTTATTATGTATGTATTTTTAGTAGAATTGATATGAGACAAAATATATACACAATTCCAGTTGTAGCCACAAAAGTACACAGCTCTCTCACCCTTTTTGGTTGTTCGTTCATGTTCTTTTATTTTCTAGCCTCGTAGATTCTAGATTACTAGATCACACATTTTTGCAGATCTGCAGAGCACACGTAAGTCCCGGAACCGAACGGGGGAGTCCCTGGTTTCCTCAACTCCCTGAATAATATAGCACGTAAGTTTTGAGAACGATACATATCAGTGTTGCATTCCTACAACCTATGATCTAGATGTTTTGACGAAAACTCGCTCGAATATACTACATATATACACACTATGAATACATATATATTTATGTTATACGGTCTAAAGACTTACTGCAACGAAACATATCATGAAGTTACTGCTGCAAGCCTATGAATATTACTGAGGTTATTACTGTTAGAGATCGTTATTTTTTGAGAGTCGGAAGGTAAACATGGACAAATACTGGCGGATTGGCTGAATTGGGGACTCCGGTCCCCGCGTCTGATTGTAAAAAAGCTTGTTAGTTTTACAGCATTGGCGATGGAGGAATGAAATTTACATATCAATATATATTTATGTATATGAACATACGTGTATAATAAAGTTTATTGTTTCAATGTGTTTAAATCAGCGAATTCGGAAGCGATTATCTTGTGTCGGCTTCTCTGTTTCGGATTTAAAAAGTGGAAACACTTCACTTTTGTGTTAAGTACAAAGACAAATAAATTCCTTTGCAGCTCTGATAACCTATTTGACCAAATTGCGGTTGTACGATCGCACTTGCCTAGCAGGAAACTTCTGTGTTTGCCAGTTCCACCTGGACCAGTGACAGGCCCGCATTCTAGACTTTCCGTCCCGGCCGACCCTGAGACTTCTTGGTGGAAGTGGGCAGTAGCGTCATGGGTGACAAGAATAAGGAGAACCCGCCCGAGGAGAGGGAAAATGCGGCCACGGACTATGGATTGGAGGACCAGGAGGCCACGCAGAATGATCCGCGCGTTCACACATTGCGGGCGGCAGAGAGCAGGCGTCGTCACTCGCTAACCAAGACGCCTGTCTTACACCGGTCCGAAGTTCGAATTGCTACCGCCAACTTGCCCCCTGCTCCCACCAACTTGCCTCCTGATACCCCTGTTCCCACTAGCCATGACGCCAACCAGAACATTACTCCCGCCCCTTCAGAGAAGCGTCGCACACACCCCTCCGAAGTCACAATTGCTACCACCAACTTGCAAACTGCTCCCACCAACCCTGAGCCCGAGAAGAAAGCCAACAATGACTACACGCTTCACACACACCAGTCCGCAGTCCGAATGCCTAACCTCAGCCTTGACGCCGACAACCCTGCTACCCCCCCGGACCCCAGGAGCCCCGTCGTCGAGGACTCGTCATATACATCAATCCGCAAACCGTCGAACCCCAATGCTGCGGTTGGATATGGCATGGAGGCGCAAGAAGCCAATGCCCAGGATGCGAGGGTGATAAACCTGCAAGACGAACATCGCAGACATCATCATTTGCCAGACCGTGCGCTAGAAACTATGCCAAAACCTGAGCAAGAAAATCTTCCAAAATCTGTGCCAGAACATGTGCCAGAACGTGTGCCAGAACGTGTTCCAGAACATGTGCCAGAACGTGTTCCAGAACATGTGCCAGAACATGTGCCAGGACCTGTGCCAGGACCTGTGCCAAAACCTGTGTCAAAACCTGTGATCCAACATCTGGCAGAACCTCCGCCAAAACCTGTGCCAGAACATGTTCCAGAACCTCCGCCAAAACCAGAACGCACTGTAAAAACCGATGGCTCTGCGATGGACCCGAATTCAATTCTATGGACGCTACAGGAACGTCAAATCCCGGTGATATTGCCGGAGGCGGAGGATGTTCCAATGCCGCCGCCCGTGATGAGCGAACAGAAGATTGACTTATTCAATTGGCAGACAAAGATGACTAACACTGACTGCTCATTCGATCCCTCAAAGGCATACTCCTCAAAGTGCACAAACACGTCACCGTTTGCCTCGGAAACTAACATAACGGATGAGAGCGACGGTTACGATTCCGAACTCGGCGATATGAATGTGCCGGATGTGGTGGCCGCCGAGGACTTGGACAACCTCTATCTGCTGGCATGCTGTGAAGTCCGAAAAGCTGGGATTATGGCGCTGGAGACACAAAATGATAAGGATAAGGAATCCGTGGAGCAAATGTTGATAACGGTCTTCAGTTCGCGATATCCCGATCACAAGTAAGTTTCCGGAGGCAAGTAAGTAATCATGAAGCCAATGATCCCATTGCATATGACAAACAGATTTATTGGAAAGGAGCAGATTACTCGCTCAGAGACCGGAGCTTGTAATTTGACGAATGCTCCCACCTGGATAATAAATGCCTTCGATAGTGAGGTAAACTATGCCAACAAATTCCCCTACTATTGCATCTCAGTGGCGTATTTAGTGGATAAAGTGACGCAGTTCGGTATCATCTTCAATCCGCCCATGTGCAACATGTACACGGCTATGCGCGGCAAGGGTGCCCTGTTAAATCAAAAGGCGATGAGGACCTCAGGCCAGACGGATCTCTCCTCCGCATTGATTCTGCAGGAGTACACAGATAATCAGGAGCAAAGCACGATAGCCTTAGAAAACGCTAGAATGCTGTCTTCTATGGCGCAGGCGTGAGTATATTTAAAAAAAGCGGTATAATATCTGTATGCACCTAATACGTTTCGGGTCTGTAGGGTCCGTGAACTTAGCTCCCCGGCAATGTGTCTGGCCCTGGTAGCCAGCGGTGCGGCGGATGCGTACTACAACTTCGGTCTGCATATTTGGGATCTGGCCGCCGGTCAACTGATTGTCGAAGAAGCTGGCGGCGTTGTCCTGGATCCGACTGGCACTCAGGTGGACATCATGTCCCGCCGCTGCCTGGCGGCCTCAAGCCACCGACTGGCAGAGTTAGTGTCCACCGACCTGGAGCAGACTTATCCACGACCCCGAGATGACGAGAACCGAAATACTTCTAAGTGGCCTGCCAAACTTGAAATGGACCATTTCCTCCCGGTGAAAAAGGAAGAGGTAGCCAAGAAAGCTAATCCTAAAAAAGATTTTAGTTGCCAGACAGATTTCCCGGATTCGGAGGAAAGCGGCACCTCTGTGACCGACGATCCCAAGTCGCCGGGTCGTAACTTAGCTTAGCTACCAAGCTTTTACTCTCCACCAAGAAGTCCGGGTATATACGGCCAGTAAATTGTATTTAAAATTATGCAAATTTTGTTTCATGTAAAGGGGGAAAAAGCCTGGATCTATATGTCAAAAGGGAAACCCATATTCGCAACATTCATCAAAATATTTAGCTTGCAACAAGTCCACTGAGACTTAAATTTAAATGTGGCGCATTGGCCCAGGGCTGCATCGATTGGTAGGTTTTATGCCGATTATTGCTTAAATTCGGAGTTGCGATTCGGAGTGCCATCTCTAATTCACCGAGTGCAGATAATTAAATTATTCGTTTGCCAATTTTCACTTCTGCCGTAGCTTCATTCTGAGTCGGGCCGCTCGCTGAAGATGTGCGCAATGGTTGACCTGGAGAAGTGTTTTGAGGTTGCCAGCAATCTGGTGGCCACGGCTGGTCAGGTAAGTACGGAAAATTACTTGGAACTTTTCCATTCTCGAAACTATTCGGAGTGCTCACAATTTGTTTACCTTTTCCAGGTTATTTGCCGAAACAATGACAACCGCCAGGCGTTCGAGCTCAAGAGCAACGACATTGACCTGGTCACCCAGACGGACAAGAACGTGGAAAAGCTGCTCATGGAGGGCATCCTCCGCGCGTTCCCCACCCACAAGTGAGCACTATCCTTGGGGATTCCCCCTTCGCAACTGAGAGTTTCCCGTTATCCCGGCAGGTTCATCGGCGAGGAGGAGAGCAGCGCCGAGGGGGGCGTCAAGAAGCTGACGGACGATCCCACCTGGATCATCGATCCCGTCGATGGGACCATGAACTTTGTGCACGCCTTCCCGCACTCGTGCGTCTCCGTGGGCCTGAAGGTGAACAAGGTCACCGAGCTGGCCCTCATCTACAACCCGATGCTGGAGCAGCTCTTCACCGCCCGCCGGGGCCACGGGGCCTTCTGCAACGGCAAGCGCATCTCCGTGAGCGGCCAGAAGGAGATCGGCAAGGCCTTGGTCACCAGCGAGTTCGGCACCACGCGCGACGAGGCCAAGATGAAGGTCGTCATCGAGAACTTCGCCAAAATGTCCAAGAAAGTGCACGGGTAAGTGGTAGATTCTAGGGACAGCTGATTATATTGCGGTTTCTCTCGCAATATTAATCGGTGCACTCATTTAAGAGCAAAAACTATAGTCTGTAAGCAGTATATAGGTTAAAATGTCAAAGAAAGAGCGCGGGTGGGTGGTAAATTTTAGGTACAGTAGCTTCTCTGGTTATATTAATCTTTTCTCATATTGAGGTGCTTTCGTTGTGTCCAGGTTATGACATCTAAAATATTCAATTTCCTAGTCAGCAAAAAAATCTAAGGATACGCGAAGAAACCCCCAAGTGTTATCTTATTTGACCAATTTTTACAGGTTCCGCGTTTTGGGTTCCGCTGCCCTGAACATGGCCATGGTGGCCCTAGGAGCAGCCGATGCCAACTACGAGTTCGGCATCCACGCCTGGGATGTGTGTGCCGGCGACCTAATCGTTCGCGAAGCCGGCGGAGTGGTGATTGATCCGGCAGGCGGGGAGTTTGACATCATGTCTCGCCGTGTCCTGGCAGCAGCCACCCCCGAACTGGCCCAGGACATCACCAAGGAGCTGACGCAGTTCTATCCGCTGCCCCGTGACGATTAAACCAAGAACATGTTACTTAATCTTAACTAAAGCATTTCAAACAAACTAACCGTGTACCTAAAAAAACAAACTGGATGAGCCTAGACAAAGATATTCCAGCTAAATAAAACAAAATGTGTGTATGTTGTGTGCCATAGCTCTTTGTGTTTAGAAGTTTCTGGAACAGCAAGGCTTCCCGGCTTCCCTATTGAGTTCGAACAAAAAGTTTTAGTTTTTCTATTTACTTTCGCTTTATCTCTGGCGAAATGTGTCGCCCCCCTTTATCAAATCATTCAAAGACGTTTGTTTGTTTGCTTTTCTGTAATTTTATTACAATCTGCGTATGTATTTCGCATTCTAATTAGTGTTCGCAGTGTCTTATCGTCTTTTGTTTTTGCTTCTTGTTTATTTTCATTATTTATTTTTATTTGTTGCTGCGGCATATGTAAGTTAGTAAAGCGAGCTTGCCTCATATCTGAATAGTTGTTGTGAATGCCCTGCACTGTGCCGTGCAGCTAACCACACCTCATTGTTTCGTTTTAGTTAGTTAATTTATTTTATTTTTACGAGAAAACAGGGCATTGCAAGGTCGAGGCTTCCGACCGCTTGATTGGTTTGGTTGTTTGGGTGGTTGCGTGGTTTGTGGGATAGGCTTGGGAGCTCAGTAAACGGCTAAGCAATGTCTTGCATATTGATATATGATTAGTATATTTCTCTTCGATTTTTTTGCACTGTTTTGTTCGAGTAGAGTAGAGCGATTTGTGGTGATCGCAGGAAGTAGTCGGCATCTGTCGATCGGCATTGTTTTGTTTTGGTTTTCTATCTTTTTGCATTGAGTACTATGCTCGTATCGGTAATACCATTTAAAATTTGACACATCATTGAAAAATGTAATCAAAGCTACAGTAGGTAAAAAATTGTATCTATATATTTATTATATATATATATATATATATATTTATATATGTATGTGTATAGTTAGGTATAAGTTAATAATGTAATTAAAATTCTGTTCTTGTTCTCATTGTTTAATGCTACATTCACAGGGTTCCATTATGCGCACTGGTTTACGAAATTAACACAGAGATTTATTTATCGAAATGATATAGCCGGTGAATGTTGAGGGGGCGGGAAAAGGGTCGGATCGGGTTGGAAATCGCTAGCGTGTCTTCTAAAGATATTGCAAGTCGTAGTCTATAAATTTAAGCTTTGTAGATCTATATGGATTTCGATATTCTAATTCAATAAGCGAAAGGTACACATGGAGCATAAAACGGCAGATGCTCGAGTCGAGGCAAGGACCTTGGTCTCAGTCCACCCGACTGCTGCCTCTACGTTTAATATTTTCCTTTGTCACACTAATAAAATTTACAAAATTTTCTATATAAATTCAACAATCAGTGAAGAGCTTTAGAGAAGATTCATTTTTGATTTTTACATACATACATGTATTCGATATATAGATAGATTTAAATATATAATATAGTACGAGTATATACTCGTTTTTTGTATATTTTGTTCGCCTGCCTGCCTGCCTGCTTTTGTTTTCATCCTCAATCCGTCGTTCTCCAATGTAAACTTAACACACAAATTTAGCACCAATCTATTCAAAAATTGATCAAACAATTTGATTGTTCCAAGTTATACAAACGAAGCCTTAAAGCACTTAAATTAGATGGTCTCTAACCCAAAGATCTTAATCGTAAGATGTCAAAGGTTCGATCTTAAGTGAGAAACTGAACACTTTGTTGAATGGAGGCCACTGCAGGATCCTGCATCCGTTGGGTGTTGGGTTTATGGGAAATAATCAAGTCGCAGCGAGTTAATGTTAAAAATAAATTTAAATTTATTTACACGCAGATACAATAAACGCATCGATCTTCAATTCGAAGGGTTCTAAGCTAGGCTAGTATGTATATATCAAGTTGCATATGCATATATCGTATCGTATTGGATATCCAATGTTTTGCAAGCAAACGAAGGGGTCTTTTTGCTTTTCGACTACGCTAGGTCCGTATCTCTAGGTGTAACATACACAAATATCCGATATCGTTCATACTTTTAGTATTAATAATATTTTAAAAAACCAGTATTTATCGAACTTTAACGCTCGCTCTCAGTCGAGTTCTGAATAGATGCCTTGGGTGATGCCTGGCCAATGGTGATTCATTTCATTTTCATTTTTAATTGGATTTAATTTCTCATTTTCTTTTGTTTTGGGTTGATGTGATGGGTGGGCGTGGGCGTGGGTGTGAGTTGTGATGCAGGTGGTGTGGATGAGTCAACAATGAAATAAATAATTTATGTTGCGCATGGATATGTTCAGCGGGGGAGTTCGAACGCTCTAACACTGCTAGTTATGCAAATATGCAAATTGGCTTAGTGAACTATTCCAGTTAATGCTGAGTAGACGTGTATCTGATCTCCTGTCTCCTGTCCTCGCGACCCTCTGGTCTCCTCTCTCTCCGCTAATGCTATGGTTGCTTAAGCCTACAAGTGGTAGAATATTGTTTGTTGCGGTTGCTTTGCACGGCCCTGGAATCCGGAAGTCCGGGTGTTCCCAATTAGATTGCAGATTGCAGATTACAGCTCGTCGTCGGCCTTCGGGATGTCGAAGATCTCAGCGAAGAGGGGCGGCAGGCGCAGCTTGGTCCAGTTCATCCGCAGCCAGTCTAAGTGTGAGAAGTGCTTGGCCCCCAGTGAGCGCAGCTCCGGTATCTTGGCCTCCAGCGCCGGCATCAGTTGCAGCGCCTGCGGGGAGCCCGCCCGGGAGCGCAGGATCTGGACGCGCAACGCCTCCGCCACCAGCTCCCTGGCCCGTCCGATCACCTTGGGCTCGCTGAGGCCGGCCCGGTCGGAGGCCAGCAGCACCATGGCCGAGAAGAGTCCGATCTCCGTGTCGCTCAGCCCATAGGCATTCAGTGTGTTGGCGAAGTTCAGCAACGCGTTTACAAAGTCAGACTGCAAAAAGTAATAGGTTCATTAAGGTGTTTCTTTTAACTTCAAGTTAATCTTAAGATAGATAATCAATTGAAGATCTATGCACTTGTGAATTTGGAGAATATTCTCTGCCAATTTGAAACTCACATCGTAGAGTATCTCGAGCTGCTGGCGCGTCAGATAGGCCCCATCGTCCAGGGTGAGTGTGGCCTCGTTGATGAGGCGCGCCACATGTGTTAGCCAGACCTCGAAGAAGCCCAGCTTGATGAGAATGAGCTGGTCGTCTTGGGTGAAATCACAGAAGCCAGGTACGCGTTTCGCAAACTCCACAATCCGCTGAACGCCGGGCGTCACCCTGGCGGAGAATTGCTGCCACAGCCAGATCTTCTGGAACTCCAGGCTCTCGGCCACAGTGGTGGCAATCTAGGCAAGATAAAGGGTGCTTGTGTTAGTCCAAACGGCGTTTGACCACCAGTTGCATATTCGAGACCTACCCCATTCTGTGGCACCGTCACGGGGCGACGCATCAGCTCCCGGGTGAGCTCCTCCGTGTAGGAGCAGTTGAGGCGGTGTGCCTGCGAGACGCACATGATGACATCGTAGACGGTCAGCTCGTTGGCGGTTCCCGCCAGTCCGTCGTGCAGCATGGCCACTTGATCCGCTCCGCCCACCATGTTGCCGCCGACCAGTTGCTGGTGTCCGCCGACCACGACCACGCCCACACTTACGCTGCCCACGCTGCCACCGCCGGTGGCATTCGAGCTGGCGCTGGTGTTGTTGTTGACGCTGCTGTTGTTGTTGGCGCTATTGCAACCGCCCAGCTCCGATGGCGACGAGGCGATCGAACACATTTGTGGCGTTTGTGGTGTACTCGGTGTTTTGACCCTTATGATGCTAGCATGCGTCTGCTGCGTTTGATGCTGCGGCTGCTGCTGCTGCTGCTGTTGCAAGTGATGCTGTTGCTGTTGTAGCTGACTGGGGTGCAGGCTATTGGCGGACGTATCATCCACATTTAGGGGCACGCCCACTGCCGAGGAGGACGACGACGAGGAGGCTGCTCCGTTCAGCTCACGGGAACGCTTGGGTACACGACCATAACGTACAGCTGCAAGGGAAATTGAGGTAAATCATTTAAATTTATAATTGCAATTTCTTTTATTTTGTGAGTACTGCTAATATCGTTTTAAATAATAATGAAAAATCATGATGGTGGGCGATGAAAATGGCCGCCAACCCAAAAGTATGCTATGGAAAATCTCATAAATTTTACATTCAACTTAATTTTCCTCTACCTACGTGAGAATTTCTGGCGCGAACCCGAAAAATAGTGCGTATATTGATAAATTTCATAGTTTGTGGGCGCTTAGTCAGCCAACTATTTAAATTCACGAAACAGCTCCCTACAAAACACCCAATTAACTTATAATAACATATCTGTAGCACCACCCGCGCCACAAGAAATGCGTTGAGATGGGCCGAGATGCGAGGCGATGATGTATGCTCGTATTTAGTTTGGGAAATAAAACTGGCACACGCATAAATCTTACAAATGCGTCACACACTTGTGGACACAACAGAGTATCTGTGCTTTGTAGCAAATTGCCAACATTTTTGTGCTATCAAGTAGAAAACACAGCCTGTCTCGGACTGTCGAAATGCGATACAGATACAGCACATTCTGTCGGGGAAAATAATTCAATTTTTGTGCGTTTGAAGTGCCGATGCTCATTAGCCTGCGGGCTTTTCGCCAGGCACTTTTCATGCATTTAATTTATATTTTTGTGTAATTTCTGACAATGTTGTCTCGGTGAAATTGCACAATACGACGAGATGTGCTTTGTGCCACCGAACACTCGGTTGTGGGTTACACACATATTTTATTAATTAAAATCGCATTTGGCTGCCCAAAAGCCAGACAAACAGACCAAGAAAACCAGACGCAGCTGCTCCAGTTGCCGGCTTTCAGCGCTCACTTTATCAGTGGGACATTGACCCACTGAGCTCAAAATGAAAACGGAGGCAAGTGATTTCGTTGCCGCTGTGGCCGCTGCTGCTGCTGCTGCTGCTGCTGCTGCCGCTGCTGCCTCCGTGGCTGTTTTGTTTTTCCTTTTGCCTTTTATGTGTGTTTATGTATTGCTTCTTCTTTGGCGGCTTTGTCTTGCGATTGTGTTTTTGTGGGTTGCGGTAGCCGCCGCCGGCGGTTTCCAAACAAATAATAACAACAAAAACAAACCATCAAAACAACAACAGCAACAACAACAACAGCATCAACTATGCGTCAGCGCTTCGGGCTGACAACATCGTAAAGTTGTAAAAATAAAGCACAGAAAAGTGAAAGAAACTTCGCATGCATTGCGCATACGCAGCGTGGCCACTCGACGGCAGCCGGAAAACTTTTGTGCACGCAAACCGGGGGAGAGGCGACAACTGGCCAAGTGAAAGATGTCCAAGACAACACAACGCATTGACCCATTTGCCATGTACTTTGGCCTGGGACGACGATCAGGGCAGGTAATGCCCCGTCATCTGTGTCACAGAGGTTGCAGCTTGGAAAATCAAGTCAAGACAAGTCGATTCTTAAGACTAAGTATTTACAAATATAAATCAATATAATGGGAACCTTTCAAATATTTATGTAGGCTCGTGGTTTATGTTTTTGTTTTTACTATTATAATAAAAGTAGAAGCGACAGCAGGCTAAGACAACGCCACCATTTGGCAGGTAATCAATTAATAAAATCAAGCTAATTCTTTAATTACTTTCAAGAACAAATATAAATCAATGGTATGGGAACCTTTCAAATGTTTATGTGAGGTCGAGGTTTAGTTGTTGCCACTTTTTCATTATAATACAATGAGAAGCGACAGCTGGTCAAGACAACAAAACGCAGTGACAGGTAATTAAAAAGGTTGCAAAACAATTCCACCATCCCCTAATAAAATCAACCTGATTCCTTAAATACTTTCAAGACTAAGCATTTACAAATATAAATCAATGTAATGGGAACCTTTCAAATGTTTATGTGAGCTCGAGGTTTAGTTTTTGCCACTTTAGTATTATGATAAAAGTGACCCATTTTCGCGGCGTTTTACGCCATGCCAATGCCTCGGAGGTGTAGCCCCCCTGACCTTAGTGGGCCAGAAACATAATCTTATTATAGCCGCTCGGCCAGACGAGGTTCCAGCCTTGTCACGATTGAAGCTCTGGGTTCTCATTGTGCTGGAGTCACGCTTTTCGCCCGCCCACCCAAAAGCCCATGGCTCAGCTCATAAAGCGTCTCGTTGGCGTTAATTGTCACAGCTCGTAAATTAATTATGGCATAGCCCCCCGCCACCGGCAACTGCACACATTTACTATATACACTCTCATGCATAATATGCGAGCGCGGCCAGCATTGGATTTTGAGGCTGCCACCTTCGATGCCGCTAATTGCTTGTGGCGGGCACTACGTTTTTTTTCCCCCACATATATTCATTTTTTTGTTAAGTTTTTGCTCTGCTTTCTCTATTTGTTCTAAGGTGTTTTCAATTAGCGACCGAAGGGGCCATATCTATATTGATTTTGCAGATTTTCGATGAGCACGAGTGCCGACTGAAGTTGTCGGGAAGTGGAGCAGATCGATGGCTGCTTCAATCAGAGAGTGCCCATAATGTATTGGAATTGAAGTATCTGCGGCGTTGGAAGGGGTTGGAAGGGGATTCGAATTGGGAGCAAGTGAATTGCCCGAGCATAATCCCCATCATTACTTATTCAATCGACCTGGACGCGGCGCAAGCCTGTCACCTGTCACCACCCACCGTGCACACACAGCACTCCCGCTCCCACATCCACATCCACATCCACAACCACTTCCATTCCACTTCGGAGCAGACCAGGTCAACACCATCCATTACACACGATGCAGCGTTGCTGCCACCAGGTTGGGGGCCCCACATAAATAAGCGGAGCATGCTGGCCTAAGCTGAAACTTTTTTTCCCAGCTCCGGTGCTGCTGCTGCTGCCAGCTAAAAGCATCTTAAGTGATTTAGTGCAGCTCAATGATGACCAGCGGGCCGAGGGGGGGGACAGAAGGAGGGCGAGGGTCAAGGGGCGGTCGGAGTTGGAGGGGCCCTGAAGTGGGGGCGGACAAACTCGTTTAGGCCAGATTCGCAGGCAAAGTCACTCGAAGAAATATCTATTGGTTTAATAATATCTGGCTTTTTCTCTCCAGTGAACGTAAAACATTACAAAACTATTACTGAACATACACACAATTTTCAGTAACTTCAATCCCAAAACGCTACAAATTTCCAGAGTGCTGGTATTTAGGAAAATTGCACTTTTTCGAGTGTCTAAATGGGGTTCTCGCTAAGCCAAGCCCCCACTTTTGGCAGCAAAAAGGATTTGGGTCACCGAAAAATCTCAGGCAGCAGCATCAGCATCGCAGGGCAGAGCAGAGCAGAGCAGAGTCAGCCCGTAAAGTGGCCAAATGTTGCCCACATTTAGTTCGTCGCCTTTTGACGCTTTTTTGGCTTTTTGGACCGGGCCAAGCCATTAGCATGCGAACAGGGCCAACTGCCAGCGCTCCAGATCCAGGCCCAGCATCGGATTCAGCAACATGCGAGCCTGCTGCATAATATATAGTTGATATACATATATATAGTTTTTTTCGGCTTTATCGTGCGCATGAATGGCCCCCTGGGCCCCACAACTGTCCCCTTTGCCACTCAGTAGTTTTTCTTGTTGCTGCCGCCGCCGCTGCTGGCTGGCTGACCTCGTTTGAGGTCGTTCGTTCACCTGTCGCTGCTGGCTGCACTTTGTGCACTCAGCATTTGCATGACTGGCCGGGTGTGCGAGTGGTTGGGTGTGTGTTTACCCAGTTACGAAATTGTCCAAAATGCTGCGGCTTACTGCCGGGTGAAAGTTTGTTGTTTGGCTGCAGTTCGCCGGAGCCGGAGCCGAGAGCCGAGAGCCCCCATTGAAATACTCTTTCCCAGCTAGGGAGGAAGGTTTATATTTCAAGGAAATTATAGAGAATTTAGGGGAAATTTGTCCATGATCGGTGCACCAAATTACATCATATTATTTTAGTTTTCTTTGTAATAAGTTCAACATTTCCTCAACCTCTTTAGATGAAAAGGAAATGCATTCCCCAAAAGTTTTCCCGATAATTGCTTGAACCATTTTTCGGGTTGATGATTGACAAAGAGTATGGCAGTTTCGTTGCATGAACCGGGGGCAGCATTATGTTACTTGGACGCTTCTTTTGTTTGTTTTCATATGCACCTGGGTGTGCCAGTCGCTCTATCTGGAACAGCTAAAATTGTTAGTTGCGTGCTGAATGTGTTGCTTTTTGCCAGCGGTAGCAGCAGCGCAGCAACAACAATTTGCACGCAGCAACCGCCCACTCGCTTGGGGCAACAAAGCAGCGCAACAGCAGCAGCTGCCACAGCGGCAACAACAACAATGCAAAATTGTGTCAAGCAATTTGCGTAAATTATCGCCATGCAGCTCGCCCTGTACGGCGACTCTTGCCGGTGGTGCCTATTCATGAGGACAATTGCAGTTTAATGACCGTTAAAATTAACTTTGCCTCACTTCGATTTGCCCTGGCACACATTTATCCGATTTGATTTTCCAGCGATTGCTGTTTGAATCACCTTTGCCCCAAGAGGCGGCAGTACCGGTCACTCCAGTCACTCCATTTCCGCAACCCGGGGTATTATTTGACAAATAAGAAAACAGGAATATATTCCATCAACTGATCTTAGATTTTTATGCTTTTGAATTCACATGGGATTGCACCTGGCCAAAATATATAAATTTTTATATCCAAAATAGTTTTTGGTGAACTAAAAAGATTGGGAATGTGGGAAATTTGAACCGTATCTCTTGATATCTCCACTTAGTCAACGTTAGCTGGGCAATTTTTAACATTTTGCGGGTAATCACACACAAACTTCTCCCGATTGAACCACATTCCCCGCTCGCAGAATCCCAGAACCGGGCACCTTTCCACGCATGTCCAGAAAAGTCGACAGTGCGCGGCATTTGGGATTATTTGTCCGTGAAAATTGCAAATCACGTCCTTATTCTCACAATTCGGGTCGAGGCCCGGAGCTTTTCTTGTGGTGGTTGTGGTGGTATCGGGATCCGGCAAGCCTTTGCACTCGCCATCCACTCGCGGGCACTTTCCTGGCACACAGGACCGCAGATTGAGGTCGAAGATTTGTCCAGGATCACAGGGCACCAGTCGGATGGAGTTCATGCCGCAGAGGTAATAGCTGGAGCAGTCATCGCAATTCGGGACCACGTCACCCTCCTCATGGCCAGAGCATACGCAAAAGGAGTCCCCATTACAGGGCAAGTACTCGCCATGGGAGAAGTAGCTCCCCAGGATTAGTAATCCGAAAACGGCTTCAACTACAAAGCACACATGTATCCTTTTTACTATCCAGAGATGGTCCTTCTATGCTTACCCTTCATGCTTTCAGCAAATTGTTAGAATTTTAACTGACTCCAAGGAGGGAAATGCAGGCCTTTTTATATGCATTTAATAGTGTTAAACAAACATTGATTGGCTTCAATCTGTTGACTTTGCAATTGATCCAACTCTAATGCTTTCTATAATTCCAAAGCTCTTAAGATAGTGCAAGTTTCTTTAGAGTTTGTTTAGAGTAATCGTCTATCACCCACCCAACACGACTGATTCGAGGGGGTTCCCTCCCTTACACGGCCGGAAAATTCTGCATTTTAAAGTTGTTTTTTCTCGGATATAATAATTTGAAACGTTTCGAAACTTTTATGATTGATTAATGAAACGTTTTAAAAATACAAAAAAGTTAACAACAAAATATCGTGTTCACAAAATGGAAAAAAATGCGTTTAAAATTTGAGGTTACCCCAACATATCATCCAAGTTGTCCGTTTCAAAGACTTACAACTTCGTCAATACTGCATATATCGTCTTGAAATTTTGAGAGAATATTCTTGGATAGCTTAACAATCGATTAAGCAATCGATTTTTTACCTGCTAACGGGGGGAATCCCTATAACTTTAACCCAAATCGGAGTCCCGAAAAGAGCAAAAGGTGCGCGCAAAAGGAGGCGACCAGCACGTGTTGGCACATCTACGTTTTTGGGGCATGACAAGCAGTCAGAATATGAATAAAAAATCGGGCGAGAAATCAAAGGCAACCAGCCTGGCAGGCGGGGGTAGGCAGGCGGGGGCAGGCAGCAGAGGGGCCCATATATGCAAATTTTGAACTGACCTACTCCCATAAGAAAATCAAATGGAACCAAGCGATACGAAGCAAAGGCACAGCGAGCGAATAAAGGAGACACATAGAGAACGGCAATAATATCAAAATTCCAAATTCAAATTGCGCGCCGAGCGGAGAAGAAACGAAAAGAGCGAGCAAATATTTATGCAAATCGCCTTGCGGATTCAACAGAGGGCGTCGATCTCGAGTCAATCAATCAATCAGATTTTGCACCCAACAGCCGCCGAACAGCGGGAGGGAGACAAGTTCTAAGGCAAATTGCGGGCAATTAGCGAGGCCCGGAGAAAGGCTTTCCATTAAAGCCGGGAGTGAAGTGTAAATGGAACCGAGCTTCCAGACCGAAACCTTCGGGCTTGTAATTGCCGGCGATGTGAGAAGTGTTTTGGCCAAGTAAAAGGGGTAAAAGGTACATGGCATTTTAGTTTAGAAATTGTTTATTTTAATGGGAAAACACAAATCTGTTTACATATTGAGGGGCATCTGTGAAGTGTTTTTTTTATGATATTTATGCATCTTAGGGTGCTAAGAACACGGAAAGAAATTGCAAAGATTTTCACAAACTAACCGGTTCCAAAAAAGTATCTTTCTTAAGTTCAATATACATACGTTTGAAATGAAAAGCTTATGGCCCGGAATTATTTGGTAAAATAAGCGACAAAAATAGGGTTTTTTCTGCTTCCATTCACATGCTCATCTAAGCTGTTGACCTGACTTCTACATGACCCCCCGGCCCCTAGTCCTACCCCTACCCCTACCCTTGTCCCTGCCACTGTCCAGAGTCCAAAAGCACTCGCATGTCTCTACGTATACATAATTCACTTAAGCGCGCTCAACGAAGCGAGATGAATGACCTCAATTTGAATAGTTGTCTATTCCCCTCGCTGACCATCCATCCGTTCATCTGTCCGTCCGCCGGTCCGCCCGTCCGTCCGTCCGTCCGTCTGTCCGTCTGTTTGCCTCCACGACGACTGACTTTCGGGTGCCATTTAAATCAACAAAAGCCACCGCCTACTTTTTTGACAATCTCTTTTTTTCACTTGGTTCTGCCGGCCTCTGTTTTCATGTTGATTGCATTCTTGTAAAATTATTCAAATGCTCCACAATTTTCGGGGCCAGTTTTCTCTCCTATAAAGCCCCGGGAATCGAGGTTATAATTATAACTGCCCCAGCCGCCGTGCCGAGCTGCGTTGAAAGGAGTGGCTGCCCTCCTCTCTGACGCCTTCACCATGTCTCTCCGCAGCTCCGAAAGCACCATCATCATTATGGCCACCATCATCATCCGCTGTTGCTGTTGCTGCTGCTGCTGCTGCTGCCGCTGTTGCTGCTGGCATCGTTTTTCTTTTTTATCTATTTGACACAATTCTCTGGGCAAAGTTGAGGTCTCCCCGTCATTCCCGCGCGCTTGGATTTTTGTTTAGTGACACAGTTTATATTGCACGGAGCGTTCTCTCCCACTTTTCTGTCTCTGCTGGTTTTTAACTTTTTTTTTATTTCTGGGCCGAGTTGAGGGGCCCTACTCGGTATTTTGACTACCTAATTAGATAAAAACGTTAAATCCTGACTGCCGAAAGTGGGTGGGATCGCCGCTGATTAAGTGCTTTGATGGGGCCAAAACAAATTTCTATTGTGCCCGCGGAGTTGGCGGCTAATGGCTGGAAATTTAGATAGATGGCCGGCGACAAGGCATCATCATCCGAAATCCGTAATAACTGGCGCGCTACACGTTCGGCCATAAACATTTCAATTAGCCAACAGATTAGCGCAGATTATCGCCAGACAGGCAATCACCGAGAATGTATAAGTGCTCGTATAGATGCGTTGGCATTACCAGATCGTTAAACGTATTTTGAACCTGCTTGGAAGAGTCATTTTCCCAAAACCGCATTGCGCTCGGTTGCTCTTTTTCGAATCGAATTTAAAATGCAAAATTATAAACGCTCGAGATGTATGAAAATCGTTTAATGGCCGGAAGTGGCTTCCACTGTAAACCGCAAACAGTTAACAACGCGAGCGGGCAAGCGGGCCAACTGTGCGTATGAGCAATCTCGAGGGGTCTTATCAAATATTTGTGCTAAAATGTGCGGCTAAATTAAAACAAAGCCAGACGACCGATGGCATTTGCCCAAAAAAAAAAATACAGACAGGCAAAATAGGTTTCGATGCCCCAATTTGATAAGCGGCGGGCGCATTAGCAATTAGCGAATTAAATGCCCGCCCAGCGACCGCCCGTTTGCGCTATAAATGTTTCAGTGAACTAAAAAAGGGCCCTTTCCCTCTCCCGATCCCCAGCGTATCTATGCTTCTGTCTAGCGGCTTCTTGCGGAGCCTTAATGAAAAAAACAAACAATTAAATTAGCCAAGAGGCAGGCAACCGTCAGGCGAAGACAAAAATGCGAATCGACAGGGCAAAACTAGAACGCGCCGCCACATTTGTGAGATGCCAAAGAGACAGACAGAGCTACAGATACCGAGACGGGATACAGATACCAGAGGCAGATGAGATCAACGCTCGGCCGGGTGATCGATCGTTAGGGCAGCTGCTGCCTGGCTGCCTGACTGCCTGGCAGCCGATCCAATCCAATCGAAGCCGCCAGGCCCGTGATTGATTGAATTAATAATACAAATTAACAGCGCCAAGTAGGTAAGATCAACGATCGGAGCCAAGTAGAACGGCAGGCGTTTCGTGGGCGCTTTCGTCGTCAAGCTGTGGATTTGGACTCGCAGAAGCTGCGGGTGTGTCTGCGGCGATCAAAACAAGCCAGATAGGGATCATAATAGAGGAATCATCCGAGCGGATTGATCACCACTCATAGAGCTCGTATCTAAGCGAGCGAAGGGCAAAGACATTCAACTTGGGAGCCGGCATGTCGATTCCCGTGTTTCGAAACATTCACATGTTTTTGGGAGCCGAAAGAGCCAAGGGCTGCCCATGGCTGATCTAAGCGATTAGCTTTGCCCCTCAATTTGATCATGCCATGTAAGTTGCCCTCGGAATCTCCTGCAGCCTGGAGGCAAGTGTCAGCCGCTTCCTGTCTGACCGACCGTCCGCCGCTGGCTCAGCATAATAAGATCAACATCGGATCCGTCACCATATTGTCAATGAAAGTCAACAAGAGTCGTTGTCTTCATTATGAGGCAGGCAGGGGCACACACACTCGCACACACAGATGGAGACGACGATCATTGACCGGGACGGAGAGTTGCAGGCTCGTGAGTGATTTCTTCAGCCCTGCTCTGCGGCAACGGTGTTGCACGGAGAACAATCACCAGGGTAATAAGAATTCAAAAAGCTAAATAACCCCTACTAAAAAGGGTCAATCTGCTTTGTTCTCCCTGTATGTAAGCAGCAGCAAAGTGTGTAAAATTTCCTTGGTAACGAGGGTTTTTTTTTGCAGTGTATTGCTGGCGTTGCAGGAGTTTCACTGGGCACTCTGACCAGCGATCGCTACCGATCGGTGCGGGCAAATGCAAGGGGGATCAGCGCCCTGGCAGTGCGTTGAACTATAAACGTCGTTCTTTGCCTTTTTTTGTTGCTTATTGTGGCATTTCATTCTTGACTTTTTGCTCTGCGCTGTTTGGCAACGTCATCGTCATCAGCAGCAGCAGCAGCAGCCACCGCCGCAGCAGCAGCGGCAGCAACAACAACAAACATTGTTATGCCGATTACGATCGTCATCATTATGAGAGTCTGGCCTGAAGTTTGCCCGCTCGTTTTGCAATATCATAATCAGTACTCCGCACTCCCCGAGCCCATCCAAACGCCTTCTTTTCTCTGTTTTTTCCTTATTTTTTTTGTGAGTTAACCTCTGCTCATTTAGCAATTCGTATTCGGTGCAACGAACGCGAATTTGCCTTTTTTCCGAGTCGATTTTTTTCGGTGAGCTGTTCTGACTCTGCGGCATCCCTTCGCTTCCCTTACTCTCCGACTTCCATGCACAAAAGAATATTTGTTTGCCATTCGGGTCTCTTTTCTCAACAATTCGACATTAAAAAGATATTCTATAAGGTTTTTTGTGTTTCCTAAAAGTCTGAATATTTGTGCAATAACGGAGAAAATAAATACAAAACCTAAGCGTAGAGTTTTATATAAATTTTGTGGTTTTGCATCTTAGTATGGGAGTGAAATTTGTATCATATTTTGTATGGATTCTTTCCCATATACTCGTTACCTGGGGTGTATGTTATGCTTTTTTCTGTCTGTAGGTGCCGATCAGCTGTATTTCGTTGGTGTTGCTTGCGGCTACTTAGGCTGTTGCCTTGAGGTCGATCCCTTTGCGGATTGCCATCGAAATGCATTGCTGTCGGTGCTTCACCCTTTGCACTCGCCTTGCCGCCGTCTGTCCGCTCCCCGGTGAACCCGCAGCTCCCCTTCCCCTACGCCTTCCCCCCATCGGTTAGGTTAACCCCGCCTCCGGGCTCTGTCCGTCCGTAAAGTGTCAATGCACTTGTTCTTGTTTCAACCAGCACAGCAGCAGCAGCAGCAGCAGCAGCGCATTTATGTGCGCGTGTTCCTTTGAGTGTGTGTTTCTTCGCTGCTGTGCGATTGCGATTGTGTGTTCTTCGTTCGTTGGCGTGGTGCGTGTGTGCTTCACTGCGTCTTCTTCACGTGCGTCGCCTCCTGCTGTTTGGGGCTGCCCCAGCCACCACCCGCCCCTTTCTCGCCCGACGGTTCCCCGAACTTGCCTCAGTCCTTGGCCCGCCGCCCGCAGCCCGCAACCCTTGGCACCCAGGCTGTTCAATCCTTTTGGCTTTCCGTTTTTCAAGCACTGTTTCTCCAGCAAACTCTACACTGGAAAATATTTTCCCTAATCTCTCTAGCTTGGAGTGCCTGCTGCCTAAACAATGGAAATATCTACATTTCATGTATATTTTAGGATAGATTGTATCCTAAAGATTGTAGGATAGTTTGTATCCTGAAGATTGTGGATAGATTGTATCTAGTATTAAATGTTGTTAATTTTACAAAAACGATTGGAAATTTAAGTTGGTACCATAATCCCAACACCAGTAATGACAAAAATATCCATAACTCAAGAGTAAAAGATAAATTGTACTGCTAATATTACAATTTAATGTTAATTAAACAAGAAAGTGTGGAATTTTTGTTCACAATTGCCTTAGCTTTGGGTGGTGTCTGTTATTTTATATCTACCAACCAATCACTTAATGTTTAACAATGAAAATATGAATTTTTCAAGAGTAAGAAGTTTAAATGTGATTCTAGTATAAACATTTGTTCATTAGATCATGTTAATTAAACAAAAAAGATAGGATATTTTTGGCACAGATCATTTAATTCGTCAAAAACTCTTATTAGACAAATTAAACATTGGTTTTTGGTTCTTTCGGTGTAGCAGTTCCTGGCAAGCGTCGCTTGGTCGTCGTCTGACTCGAGTGCCTGCCCAGCCTGGGACCCCTACTCTCTGCCTCTGCCCCTGCCACTGCCCCTGCCACTGCCCCTGCCACATGCCCCCTGACACCCTTCGCTTGCCGCGTTGCCACAGTTCGGTCGTTGCTTCGTTTGTTCGCTGGCTGCCTTTGCACTTTGGTGCATCCTTGTCTGGCGTTTGAACTTTTTGTGTTTTTGTGCGCTGCGTTGTTTGGCGTGCAATCTTTGTTCGGCAGACGTCTGGCCGGCCAGTGCTTATGTATCTGAGAGTGTGTATCGCACTCGGCGAGTGTGTGCGATTGTGCATTGGCATTTGACTCCATTTAAAGTTTGTTTCGCTTTATTTTGCAAATAAAATTAACTCCAGCGATTGCCACGGCATGGAAGTGCAAGTGAAAATTGCTGAAGATGGAGTTGCCAAGTGCTGTTGCTCTCTCTGTCTGCCCCATCCGCCATCCGCCATCCGCCCTGCCTCCCCCTTTTCCGGCTGATTGCTTTCTGTTGCACCTACCAAGAGGCAGTTTTCCCGGCCGCCTTCTCCTCCCTCGACCGTCTGGGCATTTGCTAATGAGCTGAGCTGGCTGGCTACGCATAAATATGAAATGGGCACACATTAGCTGAAGGGTTTGCAAGTCTCACGGAGGAGGAGGAGGAGGAGGAGGCCGAGTAGGATCCGGAACGGCAAAGCTTAATGGTAAGTGCTTTAAATGGGCTTTGGGGAGCTGCAATAAGCTCCGAATTAAAAGCTATAGATCATCCCAAAGCTGGCTAGGACCTAGAGTTAGCCAAAGGGCAGCTTTAATCTCAATAAGCTCCGAATTAAAAGCTATAGATCACCCCAAAGCTGGCTAGGAATTAGAGTTAGCCAAAAGCCAGCTTTAATCTTATTTTAATGGCTTGAAACTGCACGAATGTGTCGAGTCTTAATAGCCGCACGCTGATCAATTTGGGCAATCAAGTGCCAGGACCCGGCCTAACCCAAATGCCCACTCAAAATCGTGTTAAACTTGTTAAAGTTTCGGATGCAGACATTTTCCAGCGACCCCGATCCACGCGTTTAACCCACTTTAAACTTGTCTGTTTTCGGGGCACCGTCGCACTCGCACTCGCAGTCGCAGTCACAGTCATTAGCCAGACAACAAAAACTCCATCTTTATCTCGGCCTCTATCGCATGTCTCATCAGCCGCTGTCTTTTTAGTGTATATTTTGTGTTTTTTCATCATCTGCCTCCGCCGAGAGCCATCAACAGCGTTTAATAGGCTCATCAACACACGGAGCCGACTTGCCAGCTCCACCCAAGCGGATTCCCCCCGCTTGCCTTAGCCCTCCCAGCTCCAGCTCCAGCTCCAGCTCCATCGCCTTCTACCTGCAAACCACCTGTACAACATTTTAATACATTTTGTAATAAAAACAGACGTCATTAAATGGCGACTTGCAAGCGAGCTGACGAGCTACGCTTCTGCGACTCGAATGCCTTGCCAGCAGAACCCCCTTTTCCCATCCGACCATCCGACAGACCCCCACCCACCCACTCCCAGCGAAACAGTTACTGTCGACGCCCCCCTGTCCAGTGCCTTTGGACCCCTTTCCCTGTCCTGCCTTGACTTCACTCCATTTGGCTTAGTTTGGTGCTCGGCTCGGTTCTCGGTTCTCGGTTCTGTTCTGTTTGGCGCACTGAATGGAGCACCCGGCGAGTCGTCTCCACAATCATGTGGCCACAGCCAGACCAGAGCCAGAGCCAGCTCCGAGCCTGTCAATCAAGAGCTGTTTAGTGCACTGTGCCAAAAGGCAGTGGCTTAGGTTGCCAGAAGGTTCTCGGTCCATTTTGGGAGGTAGAAACTTGCATTGTACTTTTAATAAACTAAGGCTGATATTACACTCTTTGTATTACACTCTTCTAAATAGAATTTGTACGAACAGATAGAAAAAAAATAATTGCATAGTCAAAATTGTGTGACACACGTTCAGCACCAGTTTGGTTTAAAAATCGGCTACCACCCCCAGCACCCCTGCAAACCGCGAAATTCTGTGGCGTCCACAATATGAAGTCTAGGAACTCTACATTTGGATAGTATATTGGTAGAGCCAATATCCATCTCTGTTGCAAAAATCAGCCGGTTATACCAACTTCCAAAAGTGTAGCATCTCCATAGAAACAATCATTGTTTATCCATGTTCTGGTGGAAGCCGAGACACTCAACAATTCGTTCTTACTTGTTGTAAGTTAAATTTTGTTTTCAAAACCACTTTAAATTTAAAAATTCAAAGAAATCGAAAGGAACACTTTTTTTTGCCATGTAAACGCAGCATTTAGTGCACTTATTAAACAGATATTTTGCGTGCCTCTGCCGCTCCGTCAACATCGTCATTATGATGATCATTCTGTTGTGGTTATGCTCGCCTGCACCTTGCTTCATTTGTGGTCGGTGGGTCGGCTGTGCATTTGCCAGATACTTGTACTTTGGTGTATCCGTTGCCGCGACCAAAGACCAGAGATTCTCGAACGAGGGTGGCGAGGGCAAAGCCTTACCCGCCTGGCACTCGAGTTCTTTTTAATTTAGAGGTCACTTGCCAACTGTTAGCAGCAACTGCAGGCAGGCAGCCGCCAGCCACTTGGCTGTGTATCGGTTTCTTTATTCTGCACGTTACTCGAAGTGTAACTCGTATCTTTGTAGCTGTATCTCGGCCTGCCAATGCAGCGAAGCGAATCATTCTGCGGCGGCTGCCAGTCCAAATCAAAACTAAAACAGTTTGCGGTATATTCTTGGCACAAAACTGTCAATTATGACGAGGGCTAACCGAACACAATAATAACCAACGCGGTGGCTTTGAAAGTTTGCCATTCGCAGGGGCATTGGAGGAATTGGGAATTCGGCAGAATCCAGAGCTTGATGGGAAAATATTTGGCAAATGGTTGACACATACAATCCCCTTATATAGTACGAGGTTCGTTAATGTCGGCGGACAATGCGATTCAACGAACCCACCCATTTGCTAATGACAACACACGCATACATGCTTGCTTCATTGAAATAAAATTATAATGAATAAATAACAAACAACACACACGCACACACACATGCGGCGCCTTGAGAGTATGAGATACAAATGTATCTGCTGCTCGTGGCGCAAAATGCGAGGAAATATGTAGGTCAATTTTGTAATAAACTAGACGGCAAAAAGAGCAAAAAAAACAAAGCAAAACCAGACAACAAGAAGTTTGACTGAGAGATTCTCACAGGCGCGTATCTTCTAATGAGCCACCAGAATCCGGCAAGCAGATTTGGATTTTGAATCGGAATTGGAGCTGCTAGGCGGCACTTTCGGCCGTATCCCATCCCATCCCATCCCGTCCCGTCCCCTTTGTTCTTTTTGGCCAAGACTTTTTTGTTTTTTGTTGGCCAAGTCAATTACCCTGAGCTGGGTAATTGGCCCCACCGCTGCTCGCAGCTTAACTGTTAATGGGCGCTTGACTTGGCTTAACGGTAACAGAAGCCACCGACTTTTTGGTCAATGAGCTTCGCAGCCTCAGATTCTGATTCAGATACAGATACAGCTACAGCTACAGATACAGGCAGAGTCACAGCTCGACTGTGTATCCCATGGATACATAGTTTAGTGTGCTAGTTTAGCTGGCTCGGCAGATGATTTCATGCTTTTCAGATTTAATTGTTATTCATTCGGTTTGTCGTTGGTCTTCGTCATTCTCTAGATACACTACAAACTATACGGGGGTTGTGCATATCAAAGTTGATGCCTATACCAGTCATGGGCAGCCCTTGGCTCTTTCGGCTCCCAAAAACATTCCGTCTCCCAAGTTGAAAATCTGTGCCCTTCGCTGGCCTAAGCTATCTAAGCGAATTGTAACAACTTTAGTAAGAAAAGAACGATTAATTTGGTATATATTTATTCATTTAAGATAATACCATTGACCCCTTATAAAAACCATCATGTTTTATTGTTTTCTCTGGTTTTTCCTGGACAATCTTGAGTCTATTAAACCCTTGAGATACCCTCAGTTTTTCGGGGCATACAAACATCGACTTTTTGTGGCTGTGTAGCTAGTAGTTTGCTTCTCTGCCTTTGTTTTTGTATCTGTTGTTTCTGCTGTTCGTTTTAGTTTCGTTTTTGGCTTTGGCCAAACCTTGAACCGCACGCGCTCAGTTTATTGGCCGCTTTTTACTACAAATACCGTTCGTTCGCTCGCTCGCTCGCTCCGCTTCGCCTCTGACTGACTTTTGATGATGACGCCAAAGATCATCATCGTCATCATCGCCATCATCGGCGTGCCGATGATTATTTGATTCGTTTGGTGGGGCCAAAACTACATGAGCATTTTCGTGTGTATCCATCTCCACCTGAGACCTGAGTCGAGGAGGAGCTTCCGCCGCCATTAACTCGGTTATCCTCTCGTACCTTTGACGTTGCTGCTCCTGCTGCCTACTTAACCCAGTTGTTGTCCCTGTTTCGCCTGCTGCCGCTGCTCCTGCTCACGCTTTTGTTGTTGCATATAATTTATTTATTAGGGCCTGTGAAATTTGCTTTTGGCGTGGCCTTTTCGGGCCATACCCCGCGCCACACTCGCCAAAGGGCATACCAACCAGTCTGATGGGGCACCCACCGGCACCCACTGGGCAAAGCTTTAGGGCAGGGTATCGCATGGTTCATCAAGCGAGCGCGCCTGTGTGCTGTGTGCATTTGATTCGCTTAGCAAAACGCTGAAAACGCACAAGGACAACACTTAATGTTAATGAACTCGGCAAACAAGTGCAGGGGTATGGGTGCGCGTATCTCTATCTATACATCTGTGTATCTGCGTATCTATTATGTACATTGTACATATCTATGTATCCGAGGGGGCATTGTTTGTATAGTTGCGAATTTGTCAACTATTTTATGCGAGGCCCCGGCCATATGTGCTCGCAAAAAGCTCACGCACACCCAGTCGGTCCCCTTGTCCCCTTGAGACGAACGGATACGATTGTATCTGCAGAAGCAAAAGCAGAAGCAGCTGCTAATGGTACTAATAGGATTCCTCAGGTCTATGCACCTGTTCCGCCGCCGTCCAGCTGGACGTGCAGCATTTTTATGTTTCCGGTTCTGATTAGAAGTATCTGTCGGCACACCACCGGCCGCCGGCCGCCAGGAATGCAAATGCAGCCGCCGAGCAGCAGACGTGAGCCGAGCGGAGGCCCCAAATCAATTGCCCGCGGGCCGAAAGGAGTCAAATCAAAACACAGCCGCAGCGACCAATCCGAGACCCCAACCAGTTTCGCAACCAAACCAGTTTTTTGGGGCCAGTTGTAAAGTTAACGCTTGTGAAAAGGAAAATGGAAATTTGCAGGAAAAAAAGCGTAAAAAAAAACCAGAGTGAGAGAAGTACAAAAATAAAACACAACAAATAGGAAGTACAATTTTGCCCACCACAAAGACAGGAAGTGGAAGTGCTGCTGAGGCCAAGTGAATGAACTCGTTGCAAAAAATTAAATACAATAAAAAAATGAAGAGAGTGCGAGTGCGAGTGCGATTACTCAGCGCGGGCAAAAGTGATAACTCGATTGCAATTGATATTGAGCATACGCCGCGTATGCCAGCATCTCTGCTCACTGATTTCTTGTATCTGATTGCTGATTTCTTCTCTGATTCCCCCCGGAAATGGCCAAGAAATTTACCATTCAATGAAGCGCGGCTCCTTGGGCGGCGACGGCGGTTATCCAAAAATAGGCTCCTTGTCACTGAATTTCCCTCTTCCTTTGCTTTCCTTCCTTTGCGTGCGTTGCCTTCTTAATAATTTGAATGCCGCTTCGCTGAATTTCGGAAACTTCACTTAAGCAAGAATTCTTCTCTTTATTCCTCCTTGTTTTCACTGCTCTGCTTTTGTTAACAACTTTTTTCGTATATGTATATAGCTATAGCGCTATAGGTATAGGTATAGGTATATATTTATTTTTCGCTTTTGCTTAAACTTTTTCGGGAACTTTTCCCCGCTGAATCTTCTCGTTTCTGGGGGGGAGTTTTGAAATTCAAATCACACAATGCCCCGAAATCAATTTATGCAACCGTCAGCGAGGGTGGAGGTGGGGGTTTCTTCTTTTATTTTTTCGTAATTTTATTTTTATTTTATTTTACTTTATTTATTTTGTTTGGTTTTTTTTGTATAGGTGGGGTGCACGGTGTCACACGCGTCGTCGTTTGTTGTGTGTGTATATGGAATTGCACGCACTTTTTGCTCGGCAGTTTGGTTTGCTGGAGTGTTCTTGAATGAAATTGATTCGCGAAAGCGCAGCTTCTTGGTTTGGTGGCTTGTTTGTTTGTTTTTCTCGGCTATCGGATGTTGTTGGCTGGGTGCTAGCGGCTGGGTTGTCCGGTTTTAGCTGTTTCTGTTTCTGTTTCAGATTCTTTTCGGTTTCGGTATTCGGTAGGCTTTCTGCTGGGCCAGAGCGTTCGCGTGCGCGCGCCTTGAGCAACGAGAGACAACTGAAAACGACAGCGAAACGCAGGCCCCAACGCCGCTCCACAGGCCAGCGACTGCGGCGGCGGCGGCGGCGGCGGCAGTGGCAGCGGCAGCGGCAGCAGCAGCCGAGGCAGCTTTTACAGCAGCAGCAGCAGCGGCTGCGGCAGCGGCACCAGCTGAAGAATACCAGAAGCAAAACAAAGAGGCGAAAAACCAGGCAGCGCCAGAGCGTTGGAGCCCTCGTGCTGCCCCGGGAGAAAGCCAAGAGGAAAGCGAGAGAGTGAAGCCCGAGAGAAGTTGCAGCAGAGAGAGCTTTCGGGGCGGCAGAGGCCGCAGCTGCAGCTGCAACTGCGACTGCAACAGCAGTGTTTGGCTGCGCAGCCGGCAGAGCACCAATTGAAATTGAGTAACAAGATTTGTTGCAGTTGCCGCTGTGTATGTTGCATGCAACTGCTGCTGCTGCGGCTGCTGCTGCTGCGAAACGGCCAAGCTGCCTAACCGGTGTTAGATGCATTTGCATTTTTTTTTTGCCTGCTCTCCTCCCAAAAACAAGGAAAAGAAAAAATGAGAAACGAGCCAAACGAAAATGCTGCTCAGCCTCCGGCTCAAAAGTTGGCAGTTACATAAGCCTTGATTTAGATGATGGCTTAAATGTGCATGTATGCGTGGCCATTCGTCTGTGGGCTTTGGCAATAAGGAAGTGACTTTTCGTGTCAGTGTTGCTGTTGCAGTTGCAATTTCCATTGCTGTTGCTTTTGCCGTTGCCGTTGCTGTTGCTGTTGCTATATCTGCTTGGGGCTTGGGTGGCTTGGGTTTTTCTCGGATCTGATTGCCTGGAGGAAACAGGACGCATCGCTTCACAATTTCCTGCTTTACAGCCAGTCTCAATCGTTGTCCCCGCATTGAGACCGAATTGCATCCGCTGGCTACTTGAAAATTGAGTTTACCACCAATGAAAGTTTCGCCTTTGACAATTTCTCAACGGACTCGCCAAACAGCAAATAAAAACGCTTGGCCAGAAGTATTTGGCTGGACATATCCTCAATATAATGTCCACTATTAAACAAATAGTTACTGCAGTTTAAATTACGTACAAGTCTCATGGTTTAATGGATGAACAGCTTGGGTACCTAAGGTATCTCATGTGAAACTCATGTATCTGCCGTTGATCACAAGTGATTTGCACATTTGGCGGGGCTGCACCTCAAAGGTTGTTGGTTACTTGTTGGTTACTCTTTCATTTTTCAATTGCTATTAGTATGCAGTACCGACGCCAACCTTTCCCTGATTTAGCCGACTAATTGAGGGTTTAGTCAGTGCTAAACATGGGCGCAAATGCAGTGCCTCAATTAGGGGCAAGCAACTCCATTCGGCAGGCCGTTATGGGAGGGAGGGCTGGCTAATTTACAGCACGCAACTAGCAGAAAAGTACGTATTAAAAATCGCATTATGAGCAATACCCGCACTTCCTAAACGCCTCCCCGGCCAGGCCAAGCCAACCCAAGCCATTCCATTCGATTGCATTGCAATCTTGTGGTCTCCTCGCCCTTCCCTGGACATGAATTTTATGTTTTTATTTTATGTTTTCGAAATTGCACGCGTCTCAAGTGCTGACTTCCTCCGGCGAGTTGCAGTACTTTGGTACTCTAGCAACTACCCCCGGTGCCGTGGCCTTTTTGGCATGTCAGGCACGTCTTAACACGCTGCCAGTTTTGATTTAATTTAGTAGCAACCAGAGGCTGCCTCACGAAGAAGGGGTAAGGAGATGAGAGTAGTACTTGGAACAGGGAGCCACCACCGATCACGTTTCCCTCAGCAGAGGGACTGGTGCATCGAGATCATCCGAAGATCAGCAGCTCAAGCAATTTACCATGCAACCTCAACCTCTCCAGTCTTTGTCTTCATCTTCGGCTTGATTAAGCAGTTAAATCGAAAGAGGGCTGAGGGCGCGAGGTGCTGAAGGTGTTTCCAACAAGCCGTCAAAGTGGCCGCCACCGTCGTGATCATCTGTGGCCACACTTGAGAGAACACCGCTCTGCTCCGCCTTGTCCCTTCTCCATTTTCCTCCGGACCAAAAAGGTCAACGCATTCTGCAAAATCGTAAAGGGAAATGCCACACAAAATAACAACAGCTATAGCCGCAGCATGGGCAACATGGAAGCGGCGTGTTAATTGAAGACAGGCAGGCAACCCACCAGTCACCAGAGCACCAGAGAGGCAGGCAACGTTCGGGCAGGGACAGGGAAACGGGTGCACTATATGTATGGGTGCACTATACTTGCATAGCTGGCCGGCCAGCCTGTTCGAAACCCAAAACGCTTCACTGATTTCTGCGTTGGCAGCGGCGATGCCTGCAGCAGCGGCATTTGAAGTTGCTTCCTCATTTCTGCGGCATGCGCATACACAATGGAAAACGTTAAGGAAAAAAGCATTCCTTTTCGGTGATAACAGTATTCACTGCGTATTATATACACAACGTAATGCTGTCATAAAACTAAAAATAAATGAATTATAAATAAATGAAACCAAAGTGTCATATTCCTGCTGTGTATTCCCTATTAATCTGCAACTAATTCTTACCCCTTGGCCCCGCAAAAAAGGTTGTCTCGGCCTTGCTAGCAACCAGCAGATGCTAATACCCTCATAAAGATTCCTTAAATTGGTCAAGTTTTGGCCCATAACTGTCTTCCGGGTGGCAGTTTGCCATTAGTTTGAAGCTGCCACTCAACGACGCGTGAAGTTGCAAATGCATCAGAAGCAGCAGCAGCAGCAGCAACAGCAGCAGGACCAGCAGCCGGAGCAGCAACTTGAGCAGCTGCTTATGTTATTGGCAGCTTAATCAAGCCACCCAGCACCCGGCACCCAGCACCCTGCCCGTCCCTTGCTCTTTGGCGATAATGCCATGTTGTTGACGTCGCTGGCCAGAATCGCGGAAGCGCCAAGAAAAATGCGTGCGTCGTCGTCAGCGTCGCGCTGTTGTTGCTGCTACATTGGGCGTTGAACCCGAGGGCGGGTGCAATTGCCGCCACTGCTGGCGATGTGTTGTCAACTATTATGAAAGCACTGCAAAAATAAATGCAATTTCTTTGCTCACTAAAACCATCAAGGGTTCCTTTTAAGATCATTGTTGAGTCCCCTCTTAACTTATGATCATTGATGTATCCGATCTTATATTGCTGTATCTGCTTGGATTGGTGAGGAATCTGCCTTCGATCGAGGTATTCCCCTTTATTCTACGATTTTGTTTGGAAAAGTTATGATATCACAAAGTCGAGGAATATATCAAAGTTTCGATTTTTCCCATAAATTTTGGGTGATCAAGAAATTTAGCCCTTTTTTCGATAGGAACACTTCTTCACCTAGTTCTGGCCGTTTAAAGATTTTCCAAGAACTATTTGCCATATCTCAGTCAATTGTCGTCCGAATTTAGAGATATGTATCTTGAACTCTTTTTGGGAAGTTCAACTATCGATTCCTGTCCCTTTTTTTTAAATATCTGCCGAATATTTTTGTTATGAGCTGGAAAAATGTCTGCACGGATTCGTAAAATCAGCAAATCAGCTTTCGATCGAATTATTCCCCGTTATTCTGCGATTTTTTAGAGAAAATTTATGATATCGCAAAGTTAAGAAATATTACTGATTTTCGATTTTTCTGAATTTGGAAAAATTACGGAGTTTAGCCCTTTTAGCGATTGGAGCACTCCTTCACTTAGTTTTGACCGTTTAAAGATTTCCAAAAACTGGATGTCCCGAGATATGACAATAGTTTGGAACTTGTTCTCAGTGTAGCTCCGGGTAATGGCATCGCATCATAATCATTTATTTTAGCACTAGACAACAGCTCACAAAGTACGGTGGCTAATTTTATAAACTCCTTTCTTCTGCATCGTCTGTGATTTGCTTTTCGCTTTGCATTTTTCACTTTGCATATACATTTTTATGATATTTACTAAGACATTCTTATGCAGGGCACGTTGACAGCAGGGGGTGGGTGGTGGTATGTGGGGTGTGCGGTGTGCGGGTGCAACAACACAAAGGGGAGTCCACTGTGATTGACATTTAGAAGTCAACGTTCGGGGGGCTTTGTTGTTTTGCTGCCGCTGCTGCTGCGGTTGCTGCTACTGCTGCTGCTGCTGCTGCTGCTGCATTTGCTGTCATTGTCTTTGGCAATCGCCCACCCGCAATTACGAGTTTATACTTATCCGGATCGCCCCTGCGACATTTCTTGCCAATTTGTCGATGGCTTATGACATTAATTGCACTGCGATATAAATCTGTGGCGTGGCAATCGATTGGAACTCTAATTGCATTGGAGTTCTGGGGGCGAAGTGCCGGTCAATTTATATAATTGGGTTGCACACGCCTCGCGGGGGCTTTTGGGGGGGGAAATCCCCAGACCCCGGTCGACCAGGTGTCAAGGTTGGTCATTACTCAAACAACGGCAATTTTTGTGCAGTATTTGCAAATTTGTTCAACGGCTTTTCGCTCATTTCGGGTAAATAGCCTCAAATTACGCATAAGATCTCTGGAAAGTTACTGAATCACACATAATGTGGCACAACATTTTGGCCAAGAATGCAAGTGATGCAGAAATGTGCCAATTGCACAACAAATTGGGAGAATGGTTGTGAGGTGTTTGTCAAGTGTCTCAAGGTTCAGTGATCTCATTCAGAGTTCCCATGAGTAACCAAGAATAAGGCGGTTTTTATGTTGCAATTTTTGTTCATTTGTTGATCCATCGCATCCCAAGGTGACGGTAAATATTTTCCTATTTGTACGTCTTCTGGGTTCTTTGGGTTTACCTTTCTGGGAAGCGCAGAAAAGCCTCGTTTGACGAGTACAGATTTAATTATTGTGTTTCGGCTTGTTTTTCGCGATTTTAGCAAGGCGACAAGGTGTTAATTGAACTATAAATAGATAGACAACTGCCGCAATCGGCGGCAACATCTACCGGCCGGATACAAACGAGTTTCGTTGTAATTGGACGACAGATTGCCCGCGACGCCAGCGATGTTGCACTGTTGCATTGTTGCATTGTTGCTGGGGGGCACGCATGCGTATCACGGCGGCAACATTCGCCCCGCGCCAAGAACAATGAACCGCAACAAAGCCGATTGCATAAATTAACATTCGCAATTAGTCAAAGGAAACATGCTGCAACACCTGGGGCAGCTTCAACAACAGACAGCCACTGTGAGAAAAAACATGAAAAAATTCCTCCACATAATTGATCATTCGGCTAAGAATTATTTTAAATATTATCAGAAATTCACTGCGAAAAATTTACAAATTCCTCATCAAGTTTGATCGTTTGAATAGGGAATTCTTTGAAATATTATCATCTAACATTTTGTATGATCAAAGAGCAATATTGATGCTGCTTAAGATAATTAGGAAGCTTAATTTATGATGCTGTCTTCCTAATTAGGAAGCTTTCATCCTTGAATATTCACATCGTTTGGATTTCTTCCTCTGACTCACAACAATTTGCATTCATTCACCTGCAACAGGTGCGGCTGCATTTCGCTTTTGTTATAAATATGAAATTGTTTAATGATCGCCAACGCTTTCTCGTTTTGGATGAACTGTTTACCCAACTTTTATGCGTCCAGCGGCATTATTGTGAATAAATTCGTCCGGCTAAATGTTTATAATCGAGACGCGAGCGGTAATAACAACCCTTTAAATACGTAATTAAAAGAATTAAATGATTTTTGGCGGCAACAAATTTCTTGGCAATAATTTATATTTACAAACCTCACGGCACGTCGCTGCTCGCTGCCCGTTGTTCTTGTTATTGTTGCGTTTTGTGTTTGCGGATTTGTTTCGCGAAAAGTCATAAACACTGCGAGCATTGGACTTTGCGTTCTGTTTGCGAAAAACAAACGAGTTGGGCAACAGTAACAGCAACCACAACGACAACGACAACGGCAACGACAACGTCAACGAATCGAACCGCGAACAACCGAAAGTGAAAGGCCTCGGGGGAATGAAATCTCTAAGGAAGCGGAAAGCCGGCTCTCGGGGAGTTCAATTCGTATCGGAACTGAGGTTTGGTGAACCCATCGAGGAAGCTGACGAAAGGTTGAATGCCATCCCTCCTCGGGGATAAGCTGCCTGCCCGAAATGTTTAACATCATTAAACGACAGCAATATACATATGAATGCCCCGATCTTTGCATCCCTAGACCAGAGCAAGCTTCTGGAATTTGCGAGAAGCACCCGGGACTTATTTTACTAACGGTCTATGCGCGGCTCTCTCCGTTCAAGGAGAGGTCATCCGGATTAACCTAAGCTAAATGTTTAACAAACGCGAGCCAAACATTTTAGGTTGAGTTTTTAGGTCTTAAATTAACATACAATTGAGAGTGTTGCAGTCATATGTGCTTATCAATTAAATAAAAATGTATAATAATCATAAACAAATAACCATGGAAAGTGCTGGATTCCTTTCCCAATTGTTAATCAGGTTTTGAGATATTATCGAATATTACATCAGTAATTTTGAAAGTTTACTTCAAAGTTTACCACCTTTTTTATTATTATTATATTACAACATTTTTTAAACTTGCACAACCAGAACCCATTAATGAGAAACGTGTATAAGAATTGCGTAAAATTTTTAACGCCCCTTACAAAACACATTCAGTTTCTAAAATAATTTATGTCATTTTTGAACAATTGCATTTAAAAATGGTAACTATGATTTTGGGATTATTGAATTATAGAATTCCCATCTGTGATTTTGAAGGTTTGCTTTAAAGTTTACCACCTTTTTGTTATTTTTATATTACAAAATGTTTTGAAATTGCACAACAAGAACCCATTACACAGAAACGTCTATGAGGATTACGTAAAACTTTAAACAGACCCTAAAAACGCACATGTTTGTAAAATAAGTTTCTAAAATGATTTATGCCATTTGTAAACAATTGCTGGCATCTAAAAACCGCGCAATAAAAGTGCATGCAATTCTTCCACGTTACCCACAATGACCACAATATTTTATTCTATTCTCGACTGTTTCGGCCATTGCAGAATAGCGAAATTTCGCGCAAAACAATGGCCAAACGGCGCTGCGGCTGTGGCTGTGGCTGTGGCCAAACTTAATGTGGCCAACAGACAGACAAAAGACGATTGCCAGAAACGCAAAAGCAGAGCGAGCAGCAACAATGGGCGAGTTCACAGAACCACCAACAACAATTCGCACTCCGGCCGAACGGGCACGGGCTCTTTTATTTTGGCCTTTTATTATTGTGATTCGGATTCGGATTTGGATTGGCCTGGCTTTGGCTTTGGCCGGGCCGGCAAGTGACCCAGTTTACGCCGCAATTATAAGGCCTGTCTTGGTCTCTGACTCCGGCTTTTGCTGTTGTCAGTGCGCAGGCGCAGCAGCAGCAGCCGCAGCAGCGACAGCAACAGCAACAGCAACAGTTTCGTTTTGCACTCGATTTTGGGCGTCGAGAAGAGTCGCGGCAACGAATCTCGGAAACTTGTAACTGACATTTGATAGTTTGCTTTCAAATTGACTACAATTGAGTCGCGAGAGCTGCAAATGTACAAAGTTTGATTCTGTGTTACTGTGTCGCCTTGGCGGTTGATGTTATTTCTGTCGTGGATGTTGCCTCTAGCACCGACAGCTCTGTGCCCATTCCCAAGCGGCAAACTGACAAACCGACAGGCAGAACTTTGTCCAAAATTTCTTGGGCCGTTCGCAGCTTTAATTACATTTTGATTTGCGGCCAATATGATTGACGGGGCTTCAGAACTGAACCGAACAGAGGGCCCTTGATTACTGCAGTTAAAGATATTTGTTAGAGTAAACACTGAATAGCTTTGACGTTTTTGAAGCGATTGGTTTGTGTAGTTTGGTTTTGGAAACGTCAATTCACTACAATTTAATCCATGAATAACTTAGTACTAAAAGAACGTGACATTGTCTATCGAAAATGGGCTTTCAAATGTAAAAACTTCTTTTTGTGGGGTTACCTGAAGAGCAAATTGTACCTGAGCAAGCCGAAGATCATCACAGATCTCAAGGAGAGTACCTAAATGGCCAATATATCGGCCGATATGCTCGAGAAAGTCATGGAAAATGCTCGAAAACTGACACTTTTTTGGCAGCAAGAACTAAGTTGGCCATTTTGTCGATATTGTATGAAAAAACTAACTGAAACAAATTGTAAAGGATCAATCTAAATAAAGGAAAAACATTTTTCATAAACTTTTGGTTTTTTCCACAGGTTTTCAATATTTTCATAGCGAAGCTTGAGATGGCGCACCCCATATTTATTACTACGAATGTACTTAGTAAGGGCAATGTTTCACAATTTAAGATTGCAGCTTCGTTTTTGCAACATCCGCGGCTCTTTGAAGCAGTGCAACCCTTTGCCGCGGCAAAAGGCAATGTAAATATCCATAAAGTTGATCAAATTAAATGTGTAAATAATTGGCTGGGCGGAAGGGAAGGCGATGCGGCTGCTGCTGCTGCTACTGCTACTGCCGGCATGTAGTTACTGTTGCAGCTTCTGCTGGTGGCAGCGCTGCTGGTATTGCCACAAAATGCCGCATGCCGGCATGAAAACTTTGTGCCGCTGTGTGTGCGCGCTATGTGCTTTATGTTTGACCCAAATTCCCGCCGAGCCATGCAAAGTGCTGCTGTTGATGTTGCTGCTGCTGCTGCCGCTGCAACATCCGAAATGCAATTTCAGCTTGGCAAGCGTCGCGCTGTACTTAGTTTTCCTTTTTTCCCCTAGTACTTTGTTGCCGCTGCCAACAAAAGCTTTGCAAATTAAATAAAGTCAGGCCACGCCCACTCATATATAGTACACACACACACACACACGAAAGTAATTGCATTTGTTTTCTGCAGAATGGCTTGACCCATTAAAATCCCAGAACTCCTGAATCACTGAAATTAAAATTCGCTTTTGGTGCTCAACGATGGGGGGGGGGGCTCTCTAAGCCAACTTAATTGGAAAATCTCTCACGGCAACAGCAAATACAGCTGCAACAGCTCTGCGGCAATCGGCAATCAACAATTGCAAGTTGCAAGTTGCTAGTTGCTGCCCGGCCATAAGCCGTAATAACCCATCCGATCTGGCAAAGTCTGTGGCAAAGTCTAATTAAACGAAGCCAGCAAAAATCAAAAGGCGCTTCGAAAACTTCCATTCAGCTAGGAAAATACGCCACGCCCCCCAACAACGACAACAGCAGGAGCAGCCACATCTGAACAGAGGACACAGCAGCAGCAGCAGCATTCAACATCATCCAGGCCCGAACCGAGCTTGCCACAAAAGCAATTTAAGTAAATTATTGAACTTTCCGTATGCAATGAGGCAAGGGAAAAGTCGCAAAGTAAAAGCTGGCACGGGGAGGGGCATTAAAGTGCTCTGGGGAAAATGCGAAAAACCGAAAAACGATAACCGAGAAACAGATGAAGAGCTTGTGTCATAAAGCACGGCTAATAAATTCATAAATGCTCACCAGAGCATTAAACACGGCCTGTAAGCCAATATAATTAATTACCAAATAAGAGTTATAGGGCCGAATAAAAGCTGGGGAAATCCTTTCAGTGCAGAACGTGGCAAGTCAAAGTTTCGTGGTTGCAAAGGAAATCTGTGCTGTTGTTGTGGAAAATCATTAAAAGTGGCAAAAGCCAGCACGAAGGCCCGACTGCCTGCCTGCCTTTGCCATGTGGGTCGCGCAGGGGGGGACTGCCTTGTGGTTGCCATGTTCGCGCTGCGTGGGCGTCAAGGAAAATTAAGGAAATGTTTGCTCAACACCACGGACCCTGGACCCGGGAACCCGGTACCCTGGAACCCGGACAAAGACCATAAAAAATTGCAACAAATGTTGCGGCCAATAGACGCGACTAATAAATGTTGCTCGCGTGCAGCAGCAACAGCAACTGCAACTGCAACAGCAACAGCTACAATGACAGCGACAGCAACAAATATCTGTTGCCTGTCACCCCAACCGCCATGCATGACACGCCCCCTTTCTGGATTGGATTTTATGTGCCGGTCGCCGTTGTTTCCGATCTTTTTGGGCAATTAATTGCGCAACATCAAATAAATTGCATTTGAAAGCCAAGGGATCCCCAATCCCAGTGCTGATGTGTTGCATGTTGCTCCGTTCCCGCTGCTGACAACAGTCATAAAAACTAATTTTACTCCCATGGCTCCGTGGGTGGATGGTGGCTCCCAGGAAGTGTTCCCCCAACGACAGGGGAGCCAGTTGAGCTGCGGCTAGTTGTTTATGGGCTGGGCGGATGGCAAACCCGTTTAAAAAGCCAGATGAACGGCCTCTGTCCGGGAATTGAGTTTTAAACGGGCGCATTATCGTAAGTAAAGGTTTTACAGCGTTTTAGGCGGCATTAGCTAACTGGTTAGCCGATGTTCGGCGATTCAATTATTTGGAGTAGAGAGGTCTGCACGGTAACAAATTTTGGGCTCTTATTTGTTCCTTAAAAACTAACTAACAGTTGGAAAAACTTCAATTTTCGTGCTCTGTAAATTAAATTGCATCTTAGACAAGCATATCTTAGGGTTGCCAATTTCGCGGGACAACCAACTGACACAATCTGCGATCTCTTGGCAGAAAATCTGCCAGCGGTTTCACAGCTAATAAAGTTATCAAGGGGCCCAGCCGAGAGGTGCAGCCTCCCCTTCACTTTGGCCTGGCATTTGGGAATTGGCCTAATCATACTGCTTGGCCGGCTTGCTAAATCTGTTTTCTGTTTTTTTTGGTAGGTACTCACAGTCGCGGCTCATGCCAGCGGAGAGGCATTTCTTGAAGCGGCAGTACTGGCAGCGATTGCGGTTCAGCCGGATGACCAAGCACTTGCCGTCCCTCAAGCACCGGTACTCGATCTGCTTCTGGATGCTGCGACGAAAGAAACCCTGCAACAGAGCAATCAAATAGGCAAATTGAATAATTATCTTATTTTCAACAAGTTTATTTAAATGATAATCAGATCTTAATTAGAATTCCCACTCACCTTGCAACCCTCGCAGGAGGTTACACCATAATGGTATCCCGATGCCTTGTCGCCGCAGACTTTGCACGGCACAAACGATTTCGAGGAGACTCCGTTGTTGTTGCTGCCGTTGCCGTTGCTGTTGCTGTTGCTGCTGCTGTTGTTGCTGTTGCTGTTGCTATTGTTGTTGCTGCTGCTTGAGTCAGCTAGGCCGAACGGTTGCTGTTGCGGGTGTTGCAACTGCTGATGTGATTGCTGGGCCTGCTGCTGAATTTGCTGCTGAAGTTGCTGCGTGGTCTGTGGCTGCTGCTGCTGCTGTTGCTGTTGCTCTGCAAGGGAAAAATGCATTTGTTTCGATTACATTTCCTCTGTTTGGAAAGTTGTCCAGCCGGTCGATTATGCAATGTGCTGCATTGCTCATACGCCGCATGTGCAGCTTTACAATCAGCCAAATGAGGTTGCTGTCACAGCCGCCGTATCGCCTGCTCGAAATCAACCGCTTGTCTCACTTGCAACAGCAATCAGTCAGAAACTGTGGCAAGAAAACGTCTGGCTGGGGGTTACAAATGATTGCCTTGGATCTCAGTTATATCGAAATGCTCAGCCTTTCCCCAGGCGCCTTTAACTTTTAATATAGACGACCAGCAATCCAAGTCAAGAAGCAACAGCCGCCCCTTAAGTACGTTCAACTTTCCGAGCTGTCGATGTGCGATAAGCAGAAATGCCAAAAAATCACGTATACGCCACCGCATACAACAATTTTGCGAGGCAAGACAAAATGCCTGCCATTACAGATGCTGTTGTTGCTGTTATTGCTGTTGCCTCTGCGAGTCACGAGGAAAAACTGCAGCCGCACAATTTTCCCTGCGAGAGCCGAAAAAAATTTGCATTGCAAATTGCGAAAAGAAAAGAGGCAGCAAAAAGGCTGAAAAACTGGAGCCAGACAGCAATGTTTGCTTCTTGGCATTTCATTTCGAATTCAATTTGACTTTATTTCTTGTTGCCTCTATTTTGTTTTTATTTGTTGCTTTTCTAATACTAAGGAAAAGGCAAACGAACTAAGCTCGGAGTTTGAACTGCAGTTACACGTTAAGAACAATCCATTAAGATTGACAAGGGAAATGATGTTGTACTTAAATATTATAAACGATTGCTGTATTGAGACTCTATTGGTTAACTCAAGGTAAATGCTTGAGGGCGCACTTAGGAATGCGCGATACTTTTTCTCAGTGCAATGCTGGCAGCAATTGGCGTTGCCACACCTCAAAAATGCGAAACAAAATGAAATTAATGTGCAACTTGCACGCGCCGACAAACAGACGGCAGGCGGGACAAACGGCGCGGCGGTGGGGTCCAGAGAAAAGGAGGAGCGTGGAGTGGCATAGGGTGGCGCGGTGTGGGGTGCAGCGTTACGCGCTTGTGCAATTGCAAATTGAATTTTCACCATCGGTTGCTGTGCCACAGAGGCACCAAAGCACCAACATGGGCGACAACAACGTTGTCTGGAAAATGTCGTCGTCGGCCGGGGCAGGAATGAAAAACCAAAAGGAAACTCAAGTGCCTGCTTTTCATTTTCGCGCTGCGTTCAAATGCAAATCATTTGGTGGCTTTTGTAAGTTGACAATTTGAAGCGCTATTGTTTGCTCACGACAACGCGGAAAATGCTGGCCAAGGAGCTGTGGCAAAGTGCTTGGCATTTCCGCGTTGTCAGACGATAGACGACAAAGACTTCATATTTTCCACGACTCTTTTTCCTGTGGCATTTCTTGCATTTATCTGGGCAACTGATTGACTGCGAAATGGCAGACATTATGCCACTCCACCACTGCCGATATCAATTGGGGAACTGAGCTTGTGGCAAGAAAGGCGTATTTTTCCACCCATCCCCCACAGTCTCAATTTGATTTGCGTTTTCAGTTAACCGGAATTGCCTGCACTAATTAGAGCAATTAAATGTTAACACAAAAAAGTCCTTGCCATGAAATCCTGCAATTAGCTGTGTTCCCAAGAAGTTTCCTCCCTGTAATCGTTTTTAAATTCAATTGCAGGCGCATTTCCCGGCTGGGTTCTTGCAGATGAAGGACTACACATAAATTAAAACCCAACAGTTGTAAGCTTCCTTTACAACTCTAGCTAACAAAGCGTTTTTAAATTTATATATTAATATTTAAGCTATGTTTTTCTTTTATTAGAATTAGAATTGCAAGTTGTATCCTTTTTTTTAAGTGTGTTTACCTTACAATCAGCCCGAAAGCCGTTCAAGGCGATTTATGAAAATGAAAACATTCGTTGCATGGCTTTCAATTGCCCCAATCGCCATGGCATTGCAGCATTGACAGACTGCAACATGAAAAGCAATTTCCTCGGAGTGCATAAAAAAAATATGGTGAAAACCCGGGAGAGCCCAACTGCAGTAACAACAACAACAACAGCGTTGGCCAATAACAGGGAATTATATTCATTTTCACATTTTTCATGCTGCGCTTTAATAGTTTCCTCAAAAGGAGAAGGAACTGGCGGTCTTGGACTTTCAATTGCCGGTGGGTTTTGCAGCTGTTGCTGTTAATGCTGTTGCTGCAGCTAGTGCTGCTGCTGCTGGTACTGCTGCTGCTGCTCTTATGCAATGAATGCAAATTTATTGAACATAATTTTCGAACCGCGACAACAATAGTCCGGAAGAGTGAAGTGGAGTTGCAGTCGCTAGTTGCACATACCTTTGTTCAGATGCGCAACAGATGAAGATGTTGCTGCGGGGTTGCTGCTGCTGTTGCTGCCGTTGGCGGAGGAGTTATTGCTGCTGCTGCTGCTGCTGATCGTTGACGAGGATGAATGAGCCTGTCCGCTGACATTGACAACTGTTGCTGAACGGCCAAAATGCTCCGAGGATGAGACGGACGAGGCGCCCGAGGAGCAACCGCTATCCGGCGAGGCGTGGGCGCCGCTGGAGGTGCAGGAGGAGGAGGAGGGTGAGGAGCTGTTGTTGCTATTGCTGGTCGGACCAAACTGATGCACACTGCTGATGGTGTACAGAGCACCTCCACCATTGCTCAGCGTGCAGTTCAGTTGCTGATGTTGCTGCTGTGCCTGCTGGTGATGTTGCTGCTGCTGCTGCTGCTGCTGTTGCAGTGGCTGGCAATGTTGCTGTTGCTGCTGTTGCTGCTGCTGGTGGGTGTGCTGCTGTGGGGCAAGGGTCTCTACTGGGACTGTGTAAAAATCGTCACACTGCAGCAACTGCAGGGGATCCGCTTCGATGGCACTAAGGCAATCCTGCAGCTCCCGCTGATGTTGCTGCTGTTGATGTTCCTGCTGCAACTTGTGTTGCAGCGGCTGGTCTTCTTCGGCTTCCTGGTCGGAATCCAAGCTGTTGGCCTCGCTGTAGGCACCTTGGGTGGACGAATCCTCTGGTGTGTCAAAGAAATGCAAATTAAAGTCCGAATTTGCATTGAAATTGACTGCTGGCAGCAATGCTACTTCCTCTCCTGGGTCCTCGTGCTCCTCGTCTTGTGCTTCGCCTTGGTCTTCGTCCTCTTCTTCGTTGTCTTCCTCCTCCTCCCCTTCCTCCTCCTCCTCGTCGTCGTCGTCGTCTTCGTCCTCGCTTGGATTTCCCTCGTCCTCGTCAAAGTCCTTGGTGAGATGCTCCTGCTCCTTTGTTTGAAGCTGTTGCTGCTGATGCTGCTCGACCAGAAGATTGGAGCGGATTTGTGCCTGTGCCTCCAGCTCTATTTGGTATACATCCATGTTGCTCGGATCGGATCGGTTAGATGGACATCCATCATCTTCATCATCGTCCTGGGAGCGGAAATCGATGTTGGCAACCCGCAGTGGCGCCGGATCAGCATGTTTGTGGGAGATCGTTGAAACCCTAATATATCCTTTGGCACTTTATTGGGGGGAACTCGGCAGAAATTGTTCAGATGAACTTCTAACTGTCTCTGGGCAAAACTCTTTGATTAGCTGCGATTCAAAAGGTAGAAAATTGAGGCTTTAGCATACTATAGTAATATCCCCAAAACCCTCTATTTCAAACCCTAACCCCTTACAGTTTGTTTTCTTAAAAAAAAATATAGTTTTTCTAGCCTTTCATATTACAAATTTTAATCTCATAACTTTTGACGACAATGGTAACTCTTTTTTTTTGGAAATATTTATAAATTTGAGATATAAATTCGTATTTTTTCTGGGTACATCCCTTTTCCGTGTCCCTATTTCCCGTTTTTCATTTTGCACTGGCACTCTGACTTATCAATCGTTGTTATTGCATAGATTTTCAATTCACTTCCGTGTTTTGCTTGGTAATCCCTCCACGTTCATCCACTTTGGGCCGTACTCCCAAAGTCGGGCGTCGATCGGTTAGTTTGAAAGGGTTCTTCCTTCAAAATGGCACTCGCGAACCGAGCTTGGAATTGAGCTGTCCGATAAATTGCGATCGAAATAGTTTTAAGGATGGCGAAACGGTGACCGCGCGCACGAGACTCTCGCCTTGCCGAGATCCAAGCGCCAACTTCGCAGCGCTCCAAATGCGCAACAGAAATCCCAAGCCAAACTGCAGACTGCAGACTGAAGAACGTAGAACGAACCTACGACAACACACTGAAGTCCAAGACGGCGGCAGCGACGCAAAAGAACGAGAATCTTGCGAGTGTGTGGGTATGCCACACGACTGTGTGTGCGAGTGTGTGTGTGTGGAAAGAGCAGGAGGAAAATAGAATGCGGCTGTGTGGCCCCAATGGAGTGGGAAAACTGCGAAGCGCCGCCGCAGCACGAGGCGTAATCTCTGGAGGAGAGGCAAGAAAAGCGGGAAAACGGGAAAGCGGCAGCCGACGTTGCAGCGTCTATGTATCTTTCTAATCGCAGCAGCAACACTCTCTGCCACAGCTGCAACTCTAGTTAGAACAACAACAAACAACGGGCAGCAGAAGCTTCTGCAGCAACTTTGATATTATTCCAAACAACAACAGCAACATGGGGAAAAGTTGCAGTAACGCTGCCACTCTCGCTGTTGCCGTTCTTTTTGGTTGTTGTTGCTGCTGCCGCTTTTTCCATTTGCGAAACTCTTTTCCTGGTTGCTATTTTCAATTTCTATCGCCGCTCTGCCCGCGTCGACGGCGACAGAGACGCCAGCGCTGGGGTTCCAAGTGCAGAGGCTCCGCACTCCACTCAAGATCAATTTCACACACACCAGCGCAGCGTCCCGAGAGGGAGATGGCGAACCGTTACTTAGTTTGCACTATCTCTTCGGGGAGCGGGCAATAGAAGGCGCGCGCGAGTGTGTGTGTGAGTGAGCCGAAGGGGGGAGTTCGTGGGGAGTCAAGAACCTTCGGCGCGGGACCAGCGAGAAGGAGAGCCCCACTTCGAGTGGGAGAGAGAGCGTTCGGCAATGCGGAAGTGAGAAATGTTGCAGCCACAGTTGTGGTTGTTGTTGCAGGTCCCAGAAGGAAAGTGGGAAGAGACATTTTTTGGTAAACCATAGATATAAAGAAACCTAGGCATACCCGAAAAAAACCAAGGCATACCCTAAAACCTAGGTATACAAATTGAAGAGTAAATAAAAACATAACCCTTTGTTTTGTTTTGCAATATTCTACTTATTTTCATAATTTATCTTAATTTCAGACTTCCAAAACGACTAATGAATCACTCATTCTAGGTTGCGCACCCTTTTTCTTCATCACAGTAAATTTGTTGGGCCATTTTCTTCCGGCCTATAGAGTATAAGGTACAGTAAAGAATGAGTGCAGTATTTTTTAGAACCCTACACTACTGTACGTACAGATCTGTCATGGTACAAATGAGAACACTAATGTAGAAGTCTATTCTGAATGCCCGTAATCCTCAAAATAGTAAAAATTACCTAGGAAATATAAGTTTTACCCCCGGAAAAGCAAGTAAACATATGAAATGAGTAGCTACGATTAAATAAAAACCAAACAACGATTGGTAACCAACATTCAAAGCCGCCAAAAAGCCAGTCGCTCGGAAAACTCAACAGCGTTCGCCGCATTTTCCGCAGCTCATTTGCCTTGCACAATTTCCATGACGAATGCCCGGCGCAAAAGGGAGCCAACGAAAGTCAATGATCAGCCCGGACAGCGACGCCGCCGTGGAGCGGAGTTGGCGATTTTTCCAACGGCGCAGCGAAAGCAACCAGAAACTGTAAATAACAAGAAAACGGCGGCGAAGCCATCTCCGGCGCGATCCCCGATCCGCGATCCTCCACGAAAGCGAAACGACGGCCGACACTCCACGCCGCCCCCTCCCTCCCTCCCACACACAGTCGTCGGGCCGGGGGTAGGCCACACTCGTGCGCTTGCATAGTATAGGTTCGTTCGATTGCCTGATAAAACCTGATCTCCTCCTCCAGAGAGGCGTTCGCGAAAACAAACACAGAGACACGTGCGGTGACGACGAACCAGGAAGAGAAAAATGAAAATGCCGCTCGCCCAAGATTGTGTAATCGTCGTGGCTGTGTGTGTGTGTGTGTGTGTGTGTGTGTGCGTGCGCGTGTGTATCTGAGTGAGAGTAGTCCGCTCACTATTCTTGTTATTACTGCATTTCACTTATCATCAAGTGGGGCGGCTGCCGCGGCCGCCTTGGCTGCTTCTTTGGATTTTTCGCGTTTATTTATTTTGCTATTGTTGGATCCGCTCGGTCCGCTCAGGCGACGCCGCCGCTCTAAAGTTCAATGACTTGCGGGCAACACAACGTCATGGGCAACACATCTCGGGCTGTACCGCCAGCAACAGCAACAGCAACAGCAACAACAACTGCAACTGTAGCTGTAGCGGAGGGCCCCATAGAAAAAAAAAATAAATAAAAAAATAAAAAGGAAAGGCGCGGGCAGCAACAAAGTGGCGCAAAATGCGTTTAGTTTTATTTATTTGCCTATTATTGTGCCGACAGCCTCAAGATTCTACTATACACAGAGAAAATACAACACAAGCTGTTGCCTATGCTCGGGATTTTCTAGTCACTGAATCTTGGTATAGAAATACTTATATCTGATGACTATTTATCCCCTAATATTCGCAATAAAACAAGTATAAAAGGCATTAGGATACTTGAAGGCTCTAAATTGGTTTGGATATGCTTGAAAACACCTTTTAACTTCACCGAAAGAATTATATTTCTTAATAATCATGTAATATTGACAGTAAAACAATTAATAGGGACATAAAGATACCAGTAGCCTCTAAAATTGTTTTAATCTGCATGCAAACATCTTTTAAATTCATCAAGAGAATTATGATCCACATTCATCACGTTATATTGAAAGTAAAACAATGATTAGGGGCATAAAGAAACCAGAAGCCCCTAAATTGGTTTTGAATCTGCATGAAGATATAGTATAATAATCCATATTCATCACGTAATATTGGCAGTAAAACAATTATTAGGCACATAAAGATACCAGTAGCCTCTAAATTGGTTGGGATCTGCATGAAAATACCTTTTAACTTCACCGAAAGAGTTCTAATCCATATTCAACACGTAATAAAACAATTATTAGAAGCATCAAGATACCAGAAGCTGTTTTAATCTTTGGAATTCAAATTCAAACTTATGAGGCACATGTTTAGCAAGTTTTACTTATAATTATATTTATGATACCTTTTCATCTTAATGGTTGCTAGTTTCCGATTTGTTTGCGTGTAGATCTAAGATTTTAGCTATTTGAATGCGAATCGCTTGTTTACTTTGCACATTTTTCTTGCGCCGCAATTTGTGGCTATTGCGATTGTTGTCGAGGCCTGACTTTGATAGCACTAGCACTCGGTTGTGGTAAACAAACCTTCCCGGAGTGAGCGCTAGAAATTATCACTTCTTGTGAAAGGAATGGAAGGAAAATTTGCGAACAGCCGGCGATCAAACAATAGTCAAATTTAAGCGGAACAGCAAACAGCGGGCAGGTTGATGGCCAAAACAAGAAATTATTACACTGCCATCCCCATGACGAAACACAAACCTAAAGGCACGGCAGCTATAAAAACCACAGAACCAAGGAAATCGATAATTATAGTTAAGAATGTTTAATATTTCCTATTTTTTCAAACAAATCTTATTAGAGAATTCGGGCCTGTAGAGTAGCTAAGCCTTGAATTTTTGTTCTTAAAAATGACTTTTCCAATCAGCGCTTGTTGGAAAATTTCTCAAAGTGAACAGCAGCAATGTGGCACAGATAGCAGCGGCAGGGTGGGCTGGTATTTCTGGCCAAACACTTTTCACTCAGAGCTGATGGCGTGTAAAGTAAACTAAACCAAAAGTAGCCCAGAGTGGGAGGAGAACTGCACAGAGCTATTGCCTATGGACGGCGAATGTCAGCAACCTCAATAAAATGTTGGCATTCGCAGTCATTGCTTTGCCTGCCTAGGTCATGATCTCTTTGCTGTGGCATCTATAAATATGCATCGACCAACCGGCCGACCAGCGAACCAGGAAATGGAGCGAAATGAAGCTGAATGACTTGGCCAGGACTTACCCAACAGGATGTCACTGCATCCCGAGCCCGAGTGCGAGCTCAAGGACGAAATGTGCTCGTCGGAGGGACTCTGCGGTGGCTCCCTCAACGGACTGCTGGGCGTGGTTGGGGGCGTATTGAGGCAACGCTGGCTGCCCAAACTTGCAACAGTTGCCGGCTGCACTCCGGCTGGCGAGTCAATCTTGAAGTAGCTCCCAAGAACGGACAGTCTGAAAAAGGTGGCAACAAACAGACACATTAGCCAAGCAAATTGGTCTTTAATTTATAGTTAATTGTAAAGAAAATCGATTCTTTTCCAATCCAAAACGACCAATGTCAATGCCAAAGAAAATTGCTTGCAGCCAAGCCGGCGAGTGGTTTAAAAATGCAAATAATTATCGCTGGCTAAAGTTGGCCCTAATGAAACCGAAAGAAGGCTCCCACCTGCAAGGTATTCAACCCATTACCCTTCTGCCACCCGCCCCCCTCTTCGTTGTATGTAATTGATTGGAAAAATGGCCATTCATGTTAAGTGCAGGCGGCTATGGCCATTTATTTCCAGTGAGAGGGCGCTGCTGGGCGGGCGGGGAGGAAGACGCAGAGCTTCTGTATCGACCATCTCCCTGCTGGCACAATTCTTAACTCGTTTTGCCTCGTAATTGGCCATTTTCCCCTAGTGCAGTCCGGCGCAGAATTTATTGAACATCAGCGTTTGCAGGTGGGTGGTCCCACCAACCATCCCACTTTGATCGATAGTTTTTTACTGCGCTTGAAATTTAAAAGGCTTTCCGCCGTTTGCCCGTTCGACGGTTTATTTGTTTTGCCTTAAAGTTGGGCGGGCAAGTTTATGAAAATCTTGAGAATTATTGGCAGTGCAACTGAAGTTGATGGCAGTGGCAAATCGTATAAATCAAGCATCGGCATTGCTTAAAGCAATCCCAGCTGGCTGCTGCATTACTCATTCGCCCCGTGGGCCACCCAATGTAAAGCCAAACACGAAAGCCAGCTTTTGCGGCAACTCTCGCCAAAGGAAAAGGGATAAAAATCAATATGTGCTTTGCATGTGCCTGCGTCTTTCCTTTTTACATCTTTGCCATCCTGCGGCTGCCTTTCACATGTCCCTTTTCACTTTACGGCTCGTCAGGATGCGAGGATACGAGGATGCTGGGGCTATAGCTGTTGCTGTCATTGCATTTAGTTGCCCTTTCTATGCAAATGCACTGCACAAAATTATATTCAATTTGCGTTTTCAAATTAATTTAAATTAAATAAATCTATCTATCAAGTTCTGGGTATTTCCCTCTTTAAGTGAAATATCATCTCAACAACTAAATGTTTCTAAAAATACTGCTTTCGGAATGTTTTTTTTCGGTTTTACTGTCCGCCTTGTGCTTGTAGTTTGCTTTTAGAATATTTCCCCGTTGTTATGCACTTCACAAAGTCCTTAGACAGAGCACTTCCACTTGAATCTGCTGTAGTTGCTGCTTCTGCTGCTGTTGCTGTTGCTGCAACTGATGTTGCTGTTGTGCGCTACAGCCTGTATTGTCACAATATTTTCGCTTTTCAATGCGCCGCTCGAAAGCACAAGTGAAATATTTGCCCATGTGGCATTTTAGTTTGGCAAGAAGCCCCTTTTTCATTTTCTTCCTTCCTTGCTCCTTGCCTGCCTGCCTCGTTGCTTCCGTTGTACGAGTATCTGCTCCACTCACGTCCTGGTGGGCCCGGCTCGTTGTGCGCTAGAATCTGCAAAATGGAACTTTTGATTTATGCAGCCCATCGATCGTTGGGGAATTTCTAAATAAACTGGGTGGCGGCGACAGGCGACAGGAGACAGGCAACCAGCGACTGGAGATGTGGAGATGTGCGCGAAACAAATCTCATCATTTGTTATGCACTGTCGTCGTTTATTTTCATCCATCCATCCAGCCATCCATCCATGCGTCCCTTTGCCATGCAATTTTCACATTTTCACTCATCAACGCCAACGTCATCTCAGCCGCCGGAGGGCTTAGGCTGTGCACCCGCACAGCCACCCATTGTGTGGGCGTGGCATGCCGGCAACAGCAGTTGCAACAGCAGCAACAATAATCACAGCAGCAACGCTTCGCATCGCATCGCTTCGCAGCATCTGCGGCTTTTGTGTGTATGAAGGAAGTAGGTTAGTGGCTCACTCGTCAGCCAAATGAATGATGGAGTAACTGCGGCAAACTGCAACCGCTACCGCCACCGCCACTGCCACTGATGGAAAAGTTCGCATCCTGCGCCTGCTGCCACTGCTCCCTATCCATCCAGGCAACCAGGCAACCAGGCAATTGTCTGGTTAATTGAAATGAATAACAAAACAAAAAGAAACACAGCGTACGAGAGTGCCACAAAAGTGAAAGCAGCATAAAAGTTGCCCCCTATTTGGCTCAGGTGTGGTCATAAAATGGGGCATGTGCGCTGGCACATACCCGTACATAAGTGCACTATTTATAAATACTAACCTGGTTTTGCTTGACTGCTGATGCGGATGCTGCTCCTGCTGCTCCGTCGGCTCTGGATCTTCCTCAATTAAATGGAGATGGCGATTCAAACCCGTGGTGTTTGAATACTCCATGGATTGCCGGCCCTCCAAGGGGCTGGCCGTTGTTGGTAGCTGTCACTAAAATACATTTAAGCAGCTGCACCGCCGAGCCAATGAAATTTCCGGAGAAATGGTCGAAAAAACGGAAAGGAAAGCCACGGGGGGATGCGAATGAAATGTACTTTACGCGCTGCGCCTAAAAGATGCCATCGAATGTTTCACTTTCACTTGCACACTTTTCGCAGCCTTTTCAGAGGTTTATTTTGATTATTCCTTTTTTTGGGGAAACTAGACGCCGTTGAATCCTATTTATTTCAGCTGTTTTTTAGCGTTTGCCTCGCTGGCTATAGCGGAAATGGTTTTGCCGTTTGGCTGGCTGCCGTCATAACTGGGCACGGAAAACTGTAAATCGGCTTTTGGACACTGCAGCTCTGCCGTTTTGGCCGGAGACCGAGCGACCGACCAGCCTCTGGGCCCGAAAAGCGCCGACGACTACGACTGCGACTGCGACAGCAACAGCAACACCAACAGCAACAGCGACAGGACGACGGCGACAACAAAATGCAGCAAAAACTTTTTAAAGCTGCAACGGCAGAGCCACGTGGGGGAGGGGCCGCCTGCCCCATCCAACAGGACGTGGACTCGTGCTCGCACTCCAACAAAGAGCGAGCCAGCCAGCAAACAATCACATGGCCCGCTGCAAGCTTGCCGCAAATAATAGCTTGCCGCAAAAACATAAACAGAGAGCCCCGAGCCGGTGAGAGCCGGGTCAAAGGAGAGAGGTTGCCCGTCCCCGGGAAGTCCTCGCCTTGGTTGAAGTCTCGCTGCAACTAAAATTAAATTAAATTAAAACTTATAAATACAAGAACATGTATAAACCATGATTGGCTAACTATAAACGGAATTTGTTTAAACATCGGAAAATATGTGCTTTGAAAACTCTCGCACGATTCTCACGCCGGCGCGCTGCCGTATTTGTTTCTCTGCCCACGCGAGCTGCAAAAAATCGCGTGCACGAAATGGAAACCAGGTCAGGGACGTTGCTGCTCGCTGCGCTGCTGCATCCCCCCGAGCCGCATCGCCCATACAAGCACGCCACACCGTCGGTTGCAACCCAAAAGCTCTGGCAGGAAAAGCTCGCCGACGCGATTTGTGCCGCCAAGTACGCGATTCATTTAAATCCTCGGTGGGCACTCCATAGCTCACTTGGCTCCCAAAAAGGAACGAAAAGGAATCGCAATGTGAACGCCATGAAAAGTTGACGGTGAAAAGGAAATGTGTGTTGAAAATATGTTGAACGAAAAAATCGGACGGAGACGCTAATTTAAATAATTAGTATAACAAATATATTTCTGTATAAATACGATCCTAACGGTTATCAGAACTTAAATTGTACGACAGAATCGAGCACCCGCACACGGCATTGACGTTGACGTTGACGGAAAATCATAGGTTGAAAACAGTGAGTCACAGAAACATGCATAAATTCTTGGTTCGCTTCGGAGTTCGCTTCGGGTCCCGGACTTCGGTTAGGCGCAGTTAGACAAAGGCAACGCAAAATAGTAAGTAATTACAATTAGTTGGCAGAACAATGATTTTCAAGGCACATTTTGGCTAGGCGCTTGCCCCCTAAGCACTTTCAGCGCTTCATCTTCTCGAGAATGGGCACCACCATGTCGAACTTTGGCCGCTTGCCGGGATCCTCGTTCATGCAGATGGCTATTAGCTTGGCCATGTGCGAGGAGGTGCCCGGCGGTATCTTGACCCTCAGGCCCTCCAGGGCGATCTTCATGCCGCACTCCATGGGCGACCACTCGGCGAAGGGCACCTCGCGCGTGGTCAGCTCCCAAATCAGTATGGCAAAGCTCCACATGTCGCAGGCCTCCCAGTTGCGGTCCGCCTGCTTGCGCTGCAGCGCCTCCGGCGACATCCATGCCGGCTGATAGATGCGGCCCTTCTCCTGGAACGAGAACTTGGCGTCGCCCATATTGATGCGCGCCGTCAGATCGTCGTCGATCATCACGTGATGGCTATTCAGGTGATAGGTGGGTATGATCCGCTCCAGCGAATGCAGGAAGGCCATTCCCCGGGCAATGTCCAGGGCAAATCTGACCGCCTGGCTGGTGTCCACCACCACACCGGTGGCTCCATGGAGCANTTTTGGCTAGGCGCTTGCCCCCTAAGCACTTTCAGCGCTTCATCTTCTCGAGAATGGGCACCACCATGTCGAACTTTGGCCGCTTGCCGGGATCCTCGTTCATGCAGATGGCTATTAGCTTGGCCATGTGCGAGGAGGTGCCCGGCGGTATCTTGACCCTCAGGCCCTCCAGGGCGATCTTCATGCCGCACTCCATGGGCGACCACTCGGCGAAGGGCACCTCGCGCGTGGTCAGCTCCCAAATCAGTATGGCAAAGCTCCACATGTCGCAGGCCTCCCAGTTGCGGTCCGCCTGCTTGCGCTGCAGCGCCTCCGGCGACATCCATGCCGGCTGGTAGATGCGGCCCTTCTCCTGGAACGAGAACTTGGCGTCGCCCATGTTGATGCGCGCCGTCAGGTCGTCGTCGATCATCACGTGATGGCTGTTCAGGTGATAGGTGGGTATGATCCGCTCCAGCGAATGCAGGAAGGCCATTCCCCGGGCAATGTCCAGGGCAAATCTGACCGCCTGGCTGGTGTCCACCACCACACCGGTGGCTCCATGCAGCAGATTGAAAAGCGACGATCGCGGCATGAACTGAAAGCGTTACTCCATTAGTCAAACATGTTAACAAGTTTGGTAGCTGCTTTACCTGACTAATGGTCACCAAATTGGGCGGCGAGTTGCAGGCCCCAATGATGGGCAGAATATTGGGATGCGAAAAGATGCGCAGCTTGGGAAACTCCTCGTTGAAGTCCCTTGAAATACGCGGCGTGCACTGACGCACGGCCAGGATCTTGGCCACCACATCGTTCTTCTGCCAGCGTCCGCGCCACGTCTCTCCGGAGGGAGTCACCGACAGCTTGGTGTGCAGGTCCAAATCGCCCATGCTGATGCCCTTGAAGCGGGAGAGCGTGGCATCCCGCGATCGGGTCTTCATGCCCTGCCAGCTCTGCTCCTTGAAGCTGATCACCTTCACCTCCTTGCCGCTCTTCTCCACCAGGTCCTGCAGTCGCTTGGCCAGACTCGGCTTGGCCTTGTCGATGGGCGTGTGCCCGTCCTTGTTGGCAATCCCCACCAGGGCGCCGGCGTTCAGCAGATCCTCGCAGATCATGTCGTAGCCCCAGAAGCAGGCGTAGTGCAGCGGAGTGTTGCCGTGCTCATTGATGGCGTTGACATCGCTGCGCTCCTTGATCAACTGAAAGGGGAGGAGAATTAGTTGTTGCTCAGAGGATTAATCATTGCTAAATACCATTTGCACTACATCGCGATGGCCGTGGGCGGCTGCCAAGTGCAGGGGGATGTCGTCGCCCATGTTGGTGGCGTTCACCCGCGCCCCTCGCTGCAGCAGCGTCTCCACCAGCTTGGCATGCCCCTCCTTGGCCACCCAATGCAGCGGACTGAAGCCATGGTCGTCTCTGAAACGAGGAGTAGCATGTTAAAATATATCTCTACATAATTAAAATCAGGTTTTTAATGGTCTGGTGCCTAAACCAAAGTGCTTTCTAATCAAAACTTGGCTTCACTTTTAATTACTTACTTGTTGCTTCAAAAATTAATTGTATTCAAATGATTATCAGTGGAGGAATACCCTTATGAGACTTTTATAGCAATTGATATTTATTTAAGAGGGGTGTCTACAAAATTCGATAAATTAAAGATGAGGTATGAAAGATTATCTAATCTATACTGTTTGCCATACATAAAACTAGAATTTCTTTAATTTAGAAAGCAAATTTTAAAGTAACAACCCAAAATTTACCAGTTTTAAGAGGGTTTTCCAATTACCTTGATTATTTTTGATATCAGGGTACATTTTTAGAGATCATATATGAAAGATTAATGGGATCTATATTATTCTGAACGCAACATAACTATAATTTCTTTGAATAAAGTTTCCTAATCACTAGCAAAAAGTGATAACGCCTTTATCTCAATGTATATGTAAATGATGAAGTAACTATCCTAAATTGTTGTTGTTGGATATGAGATATGAAAAATTATACCGTTAACATTATTTTGAATACATTAAACTATAATTATTTAGAATAAAGTTTCTTAATAAGTTTCTAAAAGTGATAACACCTATTTCTGAAGGAAATAAAGGAAAATATGAATATTTTCATGAAATTCAAGAAGCATATGATGAAGTAACTACTCAAAATCGCTTAGTTTTTATAGAGGTTTCTAAAAAACTAGATCATTTAGTGATCAGGGTATACTGTTGGATATGAGATATGAAATTGTATATAGTTGGCATTATTTTGAATACATTAAACTATAATTACTTAGAATTAAAGTTTCTTAATAAGTTTCTAAAAGTGTTAACACCTTTTTCTGAAGGAAATAAAGGAAAATATGAATATTTTCATTAAATTCAAGAAGCATATGATGAAGTAACTACTCAAAATCGTTTAGTTTTTATAGAGGTTTCTAAAAAACTAGATCATTTAGTGATCAGGGTATACTGTTGGATATGAGATATGAAATTGTATATAGTTGGCATTATTTTGAATACATTAAACTATAATTACTTAGAATTAAAGTTTCTTAATAAGTTTCTAAAAGTGTTAACACCTTTTTCTGAAGGAAATAAAGGAAAATATGAATATTTTCATTAAATTCAAGAAGCATATGATGAAGTAACTACTCAAAATCGTTTAGTTTTTATAGAGGTTTCTAAAAAACTAGATCATTTAGTGATCAGGGTATACTGT
>JAJJHQ010004461.1:981102-1055145 GCA_021223825.1 Drosophila ironensis | reverse complement strand
TTATATGCCGCTGTGAATGGCTATTTCAAAAAGAAGAACCAACACAACGTGCGCAAATCTACAACACTCTTGTATTTACAAATATTACATTTGTTTGCAAAGTTACAACCACTCTGAGGTCCGACCATGAAGCTCAGCACATACAACTTCCTCACCTCGATGGCCATCAAGGGTGTCAAAGTGGGGTTCCCCCTAAAACTGACGGTGAGTGTCCCGACTCTGAGATGCATTATTGATTCTTTCATGCAACTTCACTCCCTCAGATAAACAAAAAGGAGGTGGTGGAGAGTGAGTTCAATCCGACCTTCGTGGAGCGCCTGCTGCCCAAGCTGGACTGGTCGGCGATCTACGGGGCCGCCCAGGTGGTGAGTATTCCGCTGTACATCCCCAAACCAACCCCTCGAGGTCCTGAACATTCTCCTCCTTTTCAGGCGGAACTGGCGGACGACATACCCCCCGCACAGCCGGAAAACATCGGCGACAACGAGCTGCTCCTCCAGAAGCTGCACCACCTGCTCTTCGAAATCGACGTGCTGGATGGTCAGCTGGAGTGCCCGGAGACCGGAAGGGTCTTCCCCATCACCGACGGCATCCCCAACATGCTGCTCAACGAGGACGAAGTTTAGTCTGTAGAGTCCCTGCATTTTTGTACCCTGCATCTCCGGACATCAGCGCATTAATTACATTCATAAGTTTATAGTTTTAAAGTCCGTTTATTTACGAGTTACGAAAAATAATTGGAGTTTGGATGGAATGTGTTCGAGGGTATGTGCGGGGGGAGATCTACGGGGTAGTCTAGGGGCAATATCTAGAGCAAAAAACATTACACGACACATACGAGTGGGGGCAAGTCTGGTTTTCTGGAGGGTTGTGCTTCTGACTAGTCACTAAAGTTCATTTTTCGTTGGCACTCTAGGAGAGATTTGGCCCTTGGTTATAGTCCCGCCTAGTTGCATTTGATGTTCGGGCTCTTGCTGCTCCCGCCCTGCCCGTAGATGCTTCCCTTGGCCAAGCCGGACTGGGCGCCCTTGCACAGCTCCGAGTTCCGGCCCGTGGGCTTGTAGCTGCGTTCGCCCAGGAGACTCGCATCCGGGCCCTGCGTGGTTTGCTTCTGCATGAGCGTGGTGTTTGGTCCGTTCCAGGTTACGTAGTCGGCTCTGAAGTCGAAGGCATGGTCATTAGGGTATCAGGGTATCGTTTTTGATCTACTCACAGTAAAAGGTTCTCATCGGCTCCCTTGGATAACTGGGAATTGGGTCCCAGGCTAGTCATTCGCTCGATGATGGACTGGAACTCGGCAGACTCGGAATTCTGGGAGTTGCCAAAGCTCGACGAGTGCTGGCGATGTCTGTCGGGAAACATAGATACTTATTAGTGATAAAGATATTTGCAGAAATCTAGGAGTTTGTTAAGCTTGAGGCATGCCAAATAAAACTACACAGTAGCCGGGAATATAAATTGTTAAAGAGGATTCCCATGCGAGTCCTGGAGGGACGCATGCGCAACTCCTGCATTTTCTACTTAGCGAAACAACAAGAACACGAGTAACGAGATAACATGGGGCATACTTCAGTGAACCGTTTTTGGTGCGGGCGCGACTTTCGAGTATCGCCTTCGTTATGGATGAGGAGTTGGAGTTGGAGTTGGAGGCCAGCGATGAGGACGTCATTGAACTGGAGTAGGAGGAGTAGGAGCTAGCATTCGAGGAGCCATGCAGGTAGCCGCTGATGCTGAAGTTTTTGTTTTGGCTCAGGCTTTTCTGGGCCGTGTGACTGTTCGAATCCTTGGCCAGGATGCTCTTGGTGGTCAGGCGATCGTAGCAGGTGGGTGACTGTGCGGGTGAGGCGTATGAATGCGATGAGGATGCGCTCGAGATGGATGACATGTGATGCTGCTCCTCCTTGCCATTGATGTCCACCTCCTCCCCATTCTCATTATCATTATCATTATCATCCTGATCCTGCTGGGCCAGGATGATCTGGGTGGTGGCCGTCGATGGAGTGGTGACATTGATAGATGGCAGTATGTGACGCTTGTGCGGTGCCTTCAATTTGGATGCGGATGCTGATGCGGTGGCGGATGTGGATGAGGCAACCGCCTTGAGCAGGCTGGATGATCGCAAAGCAAGCGGACAGTGTGATGGTGGTTTCGGTTCGTGGGATTCGTTTGGTTTGTTTTTTTCAGATCAGATCATATCAGATCAGAAAGAGGCGGCAACAAAAGTTCACAGAGAAAATATATAGGCAGTCGATTAACAAACGGATAAAGCAGCGGATTCACTGGAGAAACATTAAGGTGAGCAGGTGGGAAAGCGGGGCGCTGGTGATTGTATTTTTGGCTTTGGGATTGTATTTATCCACAGTGGGTAACATAAACAAATACTTCGTACCTGTTGCCGGAGACACCATCCACTTGCTCGGCGCTAGTGGTCTGTGTAAGCTCAAGACTCTTGGGGTTGGATGGCGCGTGCTTCTGGGCCCTCTGCTCGTCTTCGTCCTGCACAATCTGCAGGATCTGGGTGGCACGATCCTCGGCATAGTTCACCGACTCCAGGGCCATGAGAATAATACGCTCGGCAATTTGTGGATACTTCTCCTTGAGCAAAGTTTGCACTGGGGAGGGCGGGAAAATTAGACAGTGGATTGTGCTGGATAGCTAAGCTAACTCACTGTTTGTCTTCTCCTCCTCCGAGTACACCTTGGGTCTCAAGGGGATATGCTGAACGCCCTCAGCCTCACCGGTCTGCTGATCCTTTGTCAAATCCGGCGGACGATTGTTGGGCTTGTGCGGCTGCTGCATCTCACGCTTGACGTAACCCAGGGAAATCAACTTCTCGGAGGCGAACTGCACGTTGTTATCCGCATTGGCCAGGACATCCAGGAGCAGCATCTCGTCCGCTTTGGGGAATATGTTTTTCATATATCTGTGGGTTTTAAATAGGCATTACTCGGCGGTAAGGATTCACATTCAGCAACAAATAAAATAGGTTTTATAAAAAGATTTAAACTTGCAAAATTGGTGGCTTACATACAGTCTTAAGTACGATCCAAGCCCTTTCTTTTTTAAAGATTTTAGCAAAAAAGCATGCCATTCTTAGCCTAAAATAAATTGTTTTATAATCTGTAAGTGCCACCTTAGTAAAGGAAGTATCTAAAAATCAACTTTCATGTTTATCGACTAATAAATCCCCCATAACCGGATGCCTTCTTAGTTTTATGAAAAGCGGACAACATGATCCTTCTATTAACCCTCCATCTTCGGATCTATCTGCAAATAACATGATCTAGAGCCCCCGGCGAACCTCAGTTTCATCTTGGGTGAAGAGTGCGGCCTGGGCGAGCTGCGCCACTGCGGCGATCCGTGCAGGGCCGGGGGCACCGCCGACCCCGGAGGCAGGTGAGGACCACCACCCGGACCGCTCTGCACGCTCACGAGACTACCGAAGCGGCCGCCGGGCAGAGGGCTGGCCGTGCGCGAGGTGCCACGACTAGCCACCGTGTCCGGGCGACGCGCCGGTGGTGTCATGTAGAAGGCGGAGCTGCTGTGGAACAGGTGACGCTGCGCGGGTGGCGTCACAAAAGGACCCGGCATGGTCACCGGGTGCTTCTCCACCTGCAGGGCACTGATGACGACGGCCTCGCGGTTATAATAGCTGCATTTTCGTGTTGTGGAGGTTAGTAAGCGTGTTGGGCGGGGTTTCATAGTGTTATGAGAGTGTTTTTTACGGGTGCAGAAAGCAGCGATAGGCAGCGTGTGAGAAGACAGAGATTTAAGTACGCAGATTAGTGGTGGTTAGCATGGAGTTAGCACGCAAGGCAGGAGGTACTCTGGAGGCCAACGCTTACCGCTTGAGCAGCAGCCGAATGTGGTTCTCGTCCGCGGTGGGAAACATGTTCTGGATTTTGGTGACCACTGCATCCGTCTCGGCCTGGTTGGTGAACGATGTCTCTTGAATGGTGGACCGACGTGAGAGATTCGCACCCAGACGCGCCCGCTGAAAGGGCAGCGGCGAGGACATTTCCTGTGGATAAAGAGTTAAATTTTAGTATCCCTTTATACTCTATATTATACACAATTTTATTTCAAGGCTACAGAAGGACATCTTTTATTTTTAAGGTGCTGAATTCAACGCTTTTTAGATTAAATTGCAACTCAAGATTTAATGCCTCGGTGTTATCTTTATATGTTGATTTAATTGCTGCCACTTGTGCACCGCACTTTTGAGTGAGCACTTATTTTTAATGGCTAACCGACGAGTGCAATAATTGGCCTGCCATACGATGCCGTAAGTAGAGCAACCCAATTATCCTTTGTGGCCCAAGTGGCCCATCATCGATTGGAGCACTCACCAAGTGTCCTCGGGAGGAGGCGGACAGCAGCGGACTGGTGGAGATGTTGTGCAGTGTCGGTTGCTGGTGACGCTCTTGAAACGCCCGGATTGCAGTCAAATTATTGCTGGGATGGACGTGCGCGGAGGAGCCCAGGTGGTAAGGTGAGCTGTTGTGCGACGCCTGCGACTGACTGACCATTTGCTGCAAAGTGCATTGTGGAAAGCGTTGCAAAATCAATAAAATAACAGACATGTGGTGGGTATTGCTGGGTGGGGGGTCTTTAAGGTTACCTGCAAGGCTATCGACTCCGTGGAGCAGCGCTCATTCTGCAGCTGCCTGTAACTGCGTCCGCGCGGATCCTCCAACTGCATGGCCTTGGTGAGATAGTTTATGTAATAGCTGAAACGGCAACAGAATGGAAGATGAGCTTGCCGGAAATCAGAACCAGAAGGCCATCAAATGACCTCCCCCACATCGAAAGCTTTGCGAATCAGGCCAAGGGTGGATTTTGTTTTGAGCCGGCCGGTTTTCCAGCCTCCAGCGCTAGCCTTGGTGGTTGATTCTGGCCACATGTTGATGGGTCCTTGGGGAGCTCGGAGCATGGGACAGGTACAAAGGGTAAAGGGTGAATCTTTGGAACCGCCTAAACCGAGACACGTGCCAAGTAGCTGCCAAAAGGCGGGCCAACAGTCATCATCGTCGTATTCATCGCCATTTGACGAGCCATCTTGGCTCTGATTTCGTCGGAGCGTGGTTCTGCTGCCTCTTCTAAGGAAGTCTAAGTGCCCTCTTGAATTAACGTATGACAGTCTATGATGTGCTCGTTGCCTAATTGCACAGGCCACCGCCTGTGGCCAGAAGTGGCATCCAAGTAGCTCAACAGCGCCCAAGTTAAAGACCCCGCTGGCATCCAGCGATGCGGAAGTGACACAATTCCGTCAGAAATGAGGGCAATTTGAGTGGCTAAGAAGCGGTCCGTCCAGGTGGACATTTTAAAGTGTTGGCAATTCAATTTTATGTGAAATTTTCACGTTGAAAACACTCTAGGCGCCCGCCAAACCAGTTTCCAGGGGCAACGACTTTAGCTTTCCCCTCGTCCCACTCCCAAATTGCTTGTCAGTCCCTGCTCTTTTATAACAATGTTTATAATTTGGAAACTTAAAAATATTTACTAGAACTTTACCAACTTCTATGCAACCGCCAAGCTTTAAAATTAATATGCAAATTTAAAGAAGCTGCATAATTAAGATAAGAAACGCTCTAAAAACACACCCTATTCTATCTCAATTTGCAGGTGTCGGGATGGCCAAAGGGAAAATGTGCACAAATTAACTCGCTTCACCATCCTTGCCCGTCGTAAAACTTCACTTTATGCGACTCCCGCCACCCACTTGGCATTTTAAAGTCCCGGCAGTAATCTGTTACTGGTTGAGCGACCCAAACCCGCCAAACAGCGCCCACTGCCCGAGGCAGCACGCAAATTCATCAGCCGCCTCCCGGGGCAACCTATCCACCTCCCCCGCTTCTCCCGCCTCCCCCGGCCTTAGGCTGTGGCTCTTGAATATTTCAGTACAGTCTGGGTGGACAAACAATATAAGATACAATGTACGTTATGTATCGTACACTCGCAAGCTGTTATTGCAAGCATAAATATTTATGGGTTTGGGGTTTCATGCACTCAAAGCTTACCAATTGCCCGTCGTTTGATCGTATTTGCAATCCCAGCCGGGCGGCAGCTTCTGATACCCGCCGGATTCGCTCATTTTCGACGCTCAGATACGGATACACTTGCACTTGGATACCGAATATAATACGATTGCAACTGATGTTGCGGTTTTATTTTCGCCGAATGTTTATGGACGTTTAGAGTCGCATTCACAGCTTGTTTGCCAACTGTCTGCAACCCCGAAAAGTTGGCAGCCAGGAGTGCCCTTGCTGCTCCGGAGCTTTGTAGTTGCCTCTGTGACGTTGCTATTTGGGGGTTGCAAGCGCCACCCTCGCCGCCAGCAGAGTTATTTTTGTTTACAAGGCAGTGCCGGGAAAAAGAAAGCCAAACACACGATAGCGTGCCTTCAGTGGCGAGTGGGTGGATTATTATTCACCCCCCACCAATCCTGCGGCGAGTCCTGTGAGAAATATGCGCGATAAACAACCTCGCGAGCCAAGCTTTGAGCGCCAACTGAGACCGCGACTGTGACTGAAATCACGGACTGGCGGAAAGCTTTGAGATGCTGCGCGGATTCGGAGAGAAGAATTGCCCGGGCAGTGTTGGAATTTCCCAGAGGAAAGCTAATGCCTAGAAAGCTAATTGCAGCTTTTATTAAGCTTACACACAATTCAAATAAAAGCGCCCTGCAGAAAAATCCTTAAAAATCCTCTGCGGAATAAAAAAACACTTAGTTTTCGCTGAAGGTATGGTTCAAGTATGTGTGATTTATGTTGGTTAAGTTATGTTGTCTCAAAGTTCAAAAAAATATCAAGTTTTTAGGTTTACTAAGAGTTTTTTAATTTTCTTTGATAGTTAGAATGCGCCATTATAAATCTAGAAAAGCTTCAAGATGGGTTACGGGAATTTGCAGACCAGCTATTCCAAATTTTATCTAATCATTAGCTTTGTTTACTTCAAGAATATCACCAAATCATTTCCTTTCCCATCATCAGAACGTAGTCTGACTCAATTCAAATTCAAGCGATCTACCTCAAAACCCCATATCCAAATAAAACATATTTATAGTTTAAATTTATTAACTAAGCCCCGACATTATGGCGGAGGACGTGTTAGCGCGCGTTACGCGCATCTCGGCCAACTACCTGGAGGAGGCCGAGGACGCGGAAAATGAAGCCAATGCGAAACCGCCAAAGATGACCAAGGCGGAGAAGAAGGCTGCCAAGAAGGAGGCCAAGCTGCAGCAGGAAATGGCTGATAAGCGTCTGATCATGCGGGTGGGACATCTATGGCGTAACTGCAGAGCTACTGTCTAATCGACTATCATTTTTTCAGGATGCCCTCATGCGGGAGCTTCTGCTTGGCAAGCAAATGGAAACGCGCGGTTACGAGGAATGGCACCAGATGTGCGCCGAGATCAAAATCAAGGAGCTGCAGGGCGAGATGAAAATGTGGGGCGAACGCTGCGAAAGGAATATCAACGCCAAGAACGATCATATCAACATGCTGTTGGACGACATGCAGCAGACCCAAGACGTGCACGTGCGCTGCTACAGCAAGACGGTGGAACTTATCGACCACATCCGCGACTGCTTCCACGTCATGCTGGGCGGGGTGAGGAGCGCGTATGCCACGCAGGCTGATGAGATGCTCCGCGACTACTATAACGAAGTGCGTCGCCGCACCGAAGAGCTGGAACACATGCACCTTAACGCAGAGAACATCATACACGCCACAAATATCAGCGTCAGGGATGGACTGAAGGAGGACTATACCATCTACTTGGAGCAGCGCGATGATCGCGTCAACACGGAGATAGAGAATAGATTCAAAATCCGGGCCAACATCGTGCGCCGGATGAATGAGATGCAGCAGCAGCTCAACGATTTTGTGGAGTCACTGAAAAGCACCGAACTGGATGCCCACAAGTACGAGAAGATCCGCTGGCTGACCGAGAAGCAGGAAGCCTTCATGATTGAGTCACGCAAACTCAATGCCGAGGAGAGCAAGTACATTAACATGCAGGGGGATCTGCAGCGTGACATTGTCCGCATGGAGTCTGAGAACAACTCCACCATCAACGACATGCGCCTAGAGTTCCAGTACTTCACCAATGTGCGCAAAAAGATAGAGGTGGACCAGGTGATGGACCGTCATATAACGCACGAAAAACTGCGCATTCTCACCGGCGAGTCTCATGAACTGATTAAGGTAAGAATCCTTATCATTCCCCGATTTTAGCTTGATCCATTTAATGTTTTCATATCCTAGCAAATGGAGAAGCACGTGAAGAGCGGTGAGCTGCTTTTGGCGCTGTCGATCACCTGCCGGAAACTTCAGACGGAATCAGAAAAAATCATCCTTGGCGGCGAAGTCTTTGACGAGACCGATGTGGATATAAGCGACGAATTCAAGATACAGACATTGAACATAAAGGACCACGTCGACATGACCGAAGAGGAGCTGGTGGTGTTAAACAGGTCTCTAAAGTATTTCTGGCGGCGACAGGCAATGGCAGAGGCCCAAAATCTGCTGATGCTGGGAGAGAAACGCCGCCTCATCGAGGACAACCAGCGCCTGCTCGACTTCATCAAGTCGATGAGTGTCACCAAGGATCCCGAGGAGCTAAGGACTGCCGTTCATGTGAAATCGTGCCCCGACCAACCAATGCCACCATACGTCTTCGATTCCAAGTGCCAAGATTATCGCGCCAAGAAAGTCTTGAGGTCACCGATCGCTCATAAGGAGCATAAATGGGAGGCAGAAGAAACTATGCGCACTGTACTCTTTGGCCCGTAAACAACTTACGGCCTCCCAACAAAACAAAAACACTACGATCTACATTATTTAGCTTAAACATACTTTTATTTGAAAGTCCTTTGGTGGATATGTTATAATAAATCAAGCAATGGTTCGGCTATAACCGAAGCTAATATCCGCAATTATTGCTGTGTAACGTAACTTAGTGCTTTGGTCCGCCGAATGCAAGAGCGTGTCTGCTAGAAGATTCTCTAGAGACTGGATTATATCTATTGAGGGAGTTCTTCTGATTTAATAACATATCTAGCATCTATCTGAATAAAGTGATAAGGCAATTTTAAAACATTTGAATCCATTTTAAAGATACACAAGTTTAAAGAGGGTGTGGCTAAACAAGACACTATATATCTCTACTGTTGCATTATAAATTTTATAAATGTTCCAAAAATAGCGGCCTTGAGAACTCCCTTAAAAAAATTACCCAACTTCTAGGAAAATACCGTCTCCAGCGTATGGCATCAGTGGAGCTAGGCTCCGCTCCTTCGGATATTCTACTTATTAAAGGCCAGCGGTGCGATCTTCAGTTTCTCGGCCAAGGCAGCGCAGGTTTTTAGTTGATTCTCCAGATATTGAATACCTCCAGCTTTGTCTACAGCCTCCATGCCCTTGCTCTCCTTGTCTCCGGCCAAGAGTACAGGATTGTTGGGATCAGTCTGGAAAATAATTAATAATTTTGAAATGATTGGGATGAATTAAATATCGATATGACTGAATATTTCAAGAGATAATTGCATTTTGATTGGGAACTTTCAAAGGCATTTAAATTTTAAAACGACAAATAATGAAATACGCTTACCGGAGCTATGTTCCTCAGACGGCAGTTGAAGTCGGTCATGCGCTCCTCGAATCCGGGAGCGAAGCAGCAGGGGTCCACAGCGATGAAGACCTGGCCAAGATCGGCAGCCGAATCGGCTCCGGCGTGCGTCCACTTGCGCACCTTGGTGGAGTAGTTGGCTCCGGCCATGACGCCGGTGAGAACATCGACCATGGCTCCCAGTCCGTAGCCCTTGTAGCCAGACGTCAGCTCCGATCCACCCAGGGGCATTAGGCAACCGGTTTTGAAGCCCAACTCGGCGTCGTTGGTCACTTTTCCCTCGGGATCCTGGGCCCAGCCGTCCGGCAGTGCGGCTCCCTTCCTGCGCTGGATCTCGATCTTGCCCACAGCCACTGCTGTAGTGGCCATGTCGAGCAGGAAGTGATCACCGTTCTCGGCATTGGCTCCCACAGCCAGAGGATTGGTGCCCAGGGCAGCCTCCTTGGCCCGAGTGGGCGCCATCAGTGGCGATGTGTTCGTCATGGAGATACCAACGAGTCCTTGGTCCATCGCCCGCATGGAATACCAACCGGCCATGCCGTAATGATTGGATCCCTTGGCGCACACCCAGCCCACGCCAACAGCCTTTGCCTTCTTGATGGCCAGGTCCATGCAGAAGTTGCCAACAACGGCTCCAAGTCCGTTCAGACCATCAACCCAGGCGGTGGCAGGGGTTTCCTTCAAGATCTTCGGCTCGGCCGCACCGTCCGTGGAGTTGATGGCCAGATCGTTGATGTACATCTCCAGGCGGTTCATGCCGTGGCTGAAGTGTCCTCGGTAATCGGCGCCCACCAGAAGATCAGCCTGGGCCTCGGCATTGGCCTGGGGCACCTTCACCGCCTTGAAGCAGTCGATCATGAAGCGACGCGACTCGGCCACGGACACCAGTTTCGGAGCACAAGACATGGTTCGACGGAAGAGGAGACACACTACAGCGACGAATGGAAAGAGATCGGAAACGGGGTGGGTTTGGGGTTACTTTGCGTTCTAATCTTTTCGGAATTCTATCCAAGAGCGGACGTGTGCGTTCGGATACGCGGCGTATACGCGACTGGAACCGAAATATAAATACACAAGTGGACTGAGACCTAGGGCGACGTCTAATTGTTCTGGCAATCTCTCACTCATACATATTATTTCTATGCCGCCGCCGAAACCGAACCCTATTCACTTGGAAACAGCAGGAGGGTTCTCTGTGTTATTTATTATTATATTTTGTTGGCTTTTTTTTTGGGTTTTTGCAAACCCGATTTTCTTGAATACGCTTATCAGCATTATGTTTGGTCAGGTTTTGAGTAGATTCTTCTACCTGGCTGCCACGCAGATATGGATTCACAATCTCTATTTCAGCCAGCGCGCGTGTAACGATTTCGTTTATACTTATTCGATTTTTTCTCTTGATTTTTCTATTATAGGGGGCTCGCAAGTCTATATGCGAGCGTTATTTATTCATGCGCTGCCTATTTATTATTTGTGCGCGAGTATTTCAAGTTATTTTGACGCGGTGCGTGTGTGGGTTTGCCTTCGATGTTTGTCCGTGTCTAGTAATGACCTTGAACTTCACTCTGACTGTACTTTTAAATTAAAACGATCAAATGAATGGGCGCTAACGGGACGCAGATAATGAATTGACGGTCTAGGGCATACCAATTGGGGGTGTGACCTCCGACGGGTTCATATCTATACTAGTTCGGTGTGGTTTCGCTTACGAAAGCATCTGACGGATGGGCAGACAGACTTGTATCTCTGTGTCGAAAGTACTAGCTAAAATATTATGATTTTCATTATACATATGCTTTTTTGAAATTGATAAGAAATACTTGTTTCGGTGAAAAGTGAAAACAAAATATACTTCCAAAAGTATCTTTTCTTTGCTAATAAACTGATATTTAGTGCGTTTGTGACATATTTTTACGAAAACCTAAAGATATTTTGTCGTGTATTTATACATAAGCCCTTAACTAACATCCACTTAATTTAATGAGTTTGCCAGACTTATCTTATCGCCAATGTTCATGCCACTCGAAAAAACTGGATAATGCTATGCGAAAGACATTTAATTTTATGGAAAATTATGCAATAAGCTTTATGCCAATGTTGTTGTTAGAAAAGAAACTCAAACAGTATTCAGGACATTAAATGTTTTTAACTAAACCTGCTTCCGTTTAAGACTTGTTTATTTTAGAATCTCGGTTCTAGATCTAAGATCCAGAACATTTTGTTGTATAAACTCATTCACCTGATCGTTTCAAATAGCTCAAACACGACTTGGCTTGAGATGAAATATACATAAATATCCAGCCCACAAGCTGCTAATTATTAAATATTTTGCCAAGTTTTAGACCGTTCTCGACCCGCCTATCCGCCTCGCTTATCTTATCAGCTTTAGCCTGCAGACCCAAAAAATATACAATACCTCAAACGGTCGGGGGTCTGGCTCTAATCAATCTGGAGTATACGAGTACATTAAATAATAAACAATAATAAACAACAACTGTTGGTTTATAGCCGATTCGCTGTGCTCATTAACACCTTTTTGAATAATGGAAAAAAAATTGATCGGTCCGCACTGAGACAGCGGGTGTTAAATTGATTAAACACCATTTGAAACGAAACCAGTTATAAATCGCTTTTTATTTTTGCATCAAATTGAAGGAACAAGCGTTAAATGCATTACGAACCGGGCAATCAAAAGGCGATTAGTACCAACTGTGTGGCAGACCCGGCGACGCCTCCACTCCTCATTTCCATTTCGGTTCCTTTAATTGTTTTCGTTTTATGGGTTATTAAAAATGTGTTTCCAATTTGCTTATACAATCGCCACTTGTTTGCATTTTAATTCGAAACATGTTTTTGTTTCTGGTAAATAAAATGCATTTGGTTTAATTATAAACTTTTATAGAAATTCGTTAGCACGAGCGTGTGGGAGTCGTTTTGAGAAATTTTGCAAAAACAAAACCGGAAAGTAAGAAATATTAAGTTGACAGGGTTGTCAGACACATGGGAAAATATTAATAATGATTGATGATTTCGCAATAGACTTGCCAAAGCAAATATAGATACACACACAAGTAAAAACGAATAAAGTCGAGTTTCTTGACTATTAATACCCGGTTCTTGGTTTCCCCCTGATTGCAGGGGTGCAGAGGTGAGTAACTGCGTCTATTGGCTACACTAGATAGATATTAACTATACTAGTAACATATCCAAATATTGTAGTTTTAGCGTAAGAGATACTTGAGTGCCGCTCTCCCCGCCAAAGGAAAATGGATTATCACTGCCCCCTTTTACGTCATCTCCCGCCTTTTGGACCCGGCTCTCGCCTTGACTGCATCACTGTGTCATCTAAAAATCTTCTGCATCATCTCATCTGAACCGGGAGATCCGCTGCATCTATATGGCCTGAAGCAGTACACCCAAACCATATCCTGCACCGTGTCTGGAGACCAAGGAGATCGAGATCATAACACCTTAAGCAGTGCATCCAAGCGATCCGCTACATCAAAATGATGTTCATCCCTGTGCAGTAGCCGCGTGTTTGCAATTGGGACATGGAGGCCAAGAAGATCGAGCAGAAACAAGGAAGAAGTGCTCAGGGTACTGCAAGTCTCGCAAGGATCGGCTATAAAAAAGCCTCGAAATTTCTAAAATCATGGAATGAGAAGTCAATGACGCGTGAATNAGAAACAAGGAAGAAGAGCCCAGGCTACTGCAAGTCTCGCAAGGATCTATGGAAAAGCGTAACCAGCTGATTTTCACAACGCAGATAGATATTGGCTCTACCAATGTAATTTCTGTATTTCATACCTCTAGAGACGGACGGACAGACGGACATGACTAGATTGACTCGGCTCTTGCTGCTGATCAATAATATTACTTTTGTACGTTACATACATTCAATATACCCTTGTTATTTTTAAGAACCGGCTATATAAAAGCATTGAAATTTCTAAAGTCATGGAATGAGAAGTCCATGACTCGTGAATACTATGTTATGGGTCTTAACTTAGCAATAAATGCCTCGCTTTTATGGTGATTTAGTGACTAATACTGGATAATAAAGTTCGGTTCTCATTTACTTAAATAGACAATTCAAAACAAAAGTATTTCTCCTTTCCAATGAGTAATATACACAACAGAACTCATGCAGTTCTCATTTAAAACCTTTTTAAGGCAACCTATTGATAATAAAGAGATACCCTGTATTTCACTGCGATTTGGTGACTAATTCTAAAATATTCAGGTGACTTATACAAAATGACAATTTAATGTCAACAAAAAACCTTAGGATTGGCCATCTTTATATCCCAAGCTTTTGTAAAACAGAAGTTTATCTCCTGTCAAATGAATAAGTTACGTCACATAACACCTACAGTGCCAAATGGAGAACCTTTTTAGGCAATCGATTTGAAATAAAGACATATCCGATGGCAGCTAGATTATTAGCCTTTTGCCAAGTGAAACCCGAACGCACAGCATCATAAATCAGCAATTGCACGCGCTATTTGCATAATTGGAGTTTTGAACTTACCGCTTCCATTAGCATGCGCATTTGGCGCTCTAGCTGCCGCTGCTGCTGTTGCCGCTGCTGCTGCTGCTGTTGCAGTTGTTGGGGATGTTGCTGTTCTCAAAAGCGCAGCTCGCTGCCGCCCACAGGTGTGCGTGTGCAGGGGCTGTTGTTGTTGGCGCTGGAGCCTTTGAAGAGCGGGCATGAGCCGCCAAGTGGCCGCCCGCATGTGGGCGGCGGCAGCAACAACACCGCATGGCGATCGAGACATGGCAAATATGGCAAAAACAAAGCCACAAAAATGGTAACCAAAACAGAAAACGAGAAGAGATACGCGAACGAGCGACGCGAGAGAGAACTAGAACTACAACAACAACGGCAGCAGGTGGTAACGGTGGGGAGGCGGTGTTGGGGGGGCGGAACGAGGCGGCGCTCGTAAACGCAAAGCAGCTGACGTGAGCTTTGCTTTTGCCTTGCACTTTTTAGTTGTTCTCTAATTCCCTCGCAACGTATCTCGTCTCGCGTATCTCGTTCTGTTCAATTTACACTTTTTGATGTTAATAGGAAAAACTACTACGCTACTACTACGTAAAGTATTCCATAAAACCATAAACTAACTAAAGAATAACACGCAACTTATATAACACAACAATAACAAGAACAACAACAGCAGCAGCAGCAGTAACAATCAAACAACAATCACAGCTAAAGTGCCAATTTGCACGACCCAATTTCAAACAGAAATCAGAGGTCCGAGCTGAAATAATGCTCTACGATCCGAATCCGTCGAAGCGCAAATCTGAACTGCCATGAACTGCGACGACTATCGCTTTTCCTTCATCTTTTCCTTTTTTTTCCGTTGTATTTCCCCCCACAAGGTGCCCCTCGACGATGAAAAGCGATATTTAAATATATATCAAATTGATTCAAAGCTACCGCGTGACATGCGTAATAAAATGCCCAATAAAATAGAGGGCAACTTTTTCTTTGTGTGACTTGAAATCATAATGAAGTGATAACATTGCTTGGTTTTCTGGTGAAGTGAAACAAATTGTTTAAAATTTAAAAGCATAAACGATTCATTGTTTTTCCAAGTTTTTGTTTTGGCAAAAAGCTGCAAAAGTGTGACAGTACTGAAAAACGCCCACGTGAAGTGTTACAAAGTGAAGAAGCCAAATGGCGGGCTTTTTAAATGCGATTCGAAAAGGGCTTTATGGTTTTTGTTTCTCATTGGAACTAAATTTGGACTAAAATCATAAAAATTCGGTTATTCAAAATCTGTTTGATAATTGCTGTGGTTTATTGTTGTGTTGATGAACTCATAAGCGTATAGATTAAGCAAATATATAGAAATAAGTTTTAATAATTTGGGTTGCTAGTATTCAAAAAATGTCTAACAACTTTTGGTTTTTTTATAGATTATAAATACCAATAATATCTTATCGATTTATAATAACACTCCACCAAAAATGACAGACATTATCCCCCTCTTCACGGTACACCTACAATACTTTTCTCGCTTTATCCCGCAAAAATTCAAAGTTGACTTTTGCCCGCTTTGTTTGCTTTGGAATAATAGCCACTTAATATGGTTATTTGCATGCACTGCTTGACTGTGTACGTGCGAATACATTTCATCTCACCTGCCTTTCAATTAACGAATAATTTAAGTCATATTTAAATTTGTACATGCAAACAATAATCTCGCTAGTCGCTTGGCTGCCCCTATTAGCACATGGACTGGCGATTACCTTTGACAGCGGCCCACGCACAAGTGCCTGCCTCTGCCTGCCTGTGCTCCAATCCGAGCGATACGGCGTCATTAATCTATGGCCTCCTATATATCGCTATCGAGGCAGCGCTATCAGAATGCCTGCACAAGTTCTTAATTGGCAGTTACAACAGCGCAGCTTTGGCGATTTTGGGCGATGCCAAGTCAACCAACCACCAACCTGTCGCGACAAAACTAAAAACAAACAAACAAACCGATATCAGCTAACACTTACTAGCACATGTATGTCATCATCATCATCGCCCCTAGCATCATTATGGGATGGCAGCTGACTCAATGGATCGTCATGCCTGGTGGTGGCTGAAACACAGAGAGAAAAACGTTTTCAGATAGAGTTGTATTCAATATGCGGGAGATCTTAAATGTTCCCTGTTTTATGGGGGTCTTATATCTTCAAATATAATACCTAAGCCTCGACTTCTGTATATTTATTGTTCCTAAGGAATGATCTGTTTATCTGTAATGTAACAATTTCGAATGATTCGTTCTGAAACTATAAATATTCGAATCCAATCTTTGGATCGACAAAATAGAGTCTTCTGAACTCTATTGCTATTTCCCATATGAGTCATTTGAATGCAATTTCTATCTGATCACATCAATCAAAAGTATATAAATCATTTTTCTTTATGAGAGTCTCTTGGAGAGCTCCCCGCGGCGGCGCCTCTGGGCGAAATGTTGTCACCGCCTGTGGAAGATTCTCGCTGGGCTTTCGCCCGGCTTTTGGGTTTTCGGTTGTGGCATTTAGCGTCGCTCGATGCGCATTCCGCTGCAGACCGCCGTCCGAGGCAGTCGCTCCATTAGCACACGCTCGGGAGTGGGAAATCGCCAAAATAAACAAACATACAGCTCCCCACTAGCCGCTCCGCGTCGCGCTAACTGGGTTGAGAATCCCAAAAACGAAACGATCCAAATCGATCCGCGTCCCGCGCTTCTGCTAATTGCCTTGTTTTCATTCTGGTTTTTGTGCAGTTTAAATTCGCCAAAGCCAAAGTCATTCTGAAGCCGAAAAAGTTTTTATCGCGAGTTCCACCAGCATCGACCTCGGCGAGAAAGTTTCCGCTGCTGCGTGCACGTAAGTACGAAAATCATTTTTGGCATTGAACGACACAGTCGGTAGCTCGTCGGTGGCAATCAGAATAATTTCCGCCTAATTGCAGCCAATACAGTGCGCCATGGCTGCCGCGAACGTGAAGATCGTGGAGTCCAAGGTGGACATATTCCAGGCCCCCCAAACGCACGCCCTGGCCCATGCCGTGGAGTCATCCTTCACGGGTCTGAGGGGCACCCTGGCCTGGCAGTTTGGATTGATTTACGGAGATGTGGACGAACTGCGTCAGCGACGGGTGGCACGGGGCAACTGCGCCGTGCTGGAGCACAACTCCAGGTTTATTTACTACCTGGTGACGAAGTCAAATCTCTACGACGTCAGCACGTACGATGACGTCCAGGCGGCGTTGATCTGTATGCGGGAACATATGGTGAGTAATTGGACGGATTGGGGCCGGGGCTCCAAAAAACAAAGTAAACCATCCATCCAACCGACAAGTGACATTTCCCCCAAAGAGTAACCGCACGTCGATGCGCGGCAAACTGGTTTACTGCCCTCACCAATTTATTCTTAATTCATTTGTACGCTGGGATACAGTAAATATCTGTAAACAGAGATGTTGCTTTCAACATTTTCATTTATGAGTCGGGTTTTGGGGAACGCTATTGCGGTAGAAATTTGCATAGGAGAAAGCAAGGTCGATTTGTCAAACTTTAGAAACTCTATGAAAGTTCTTTAAACAGTTTTCAATTTGTACGTCACTTAAGTAGTATTTTAAGCAGTATTGAGCATTCCAATGGTATAAGTTTTAGCTTTAAGGTACTCGGGGGGTCACATTATATTTGGCCTCGTTATGAGTCTTTAGGTTTTCCATAAGCAATCTCCAAAAATGGTAGTTAAAGTCGTAAAAATTTGTCAGGAAACGAATTGTATATGGTTTTTCATATTTTTGTCAGTCTTTAGAAAGTGGGACAAACAGTGTCACAGATTTGGTTATATTTTAAGTTATATCTTTGGTTATATCTTTGATTATATCTTTTACAAGTCTGTCCAATCAGAATCATTTAAATAGTCTAAATTTGAAGATCTTTTCCTAAAAGTTTCCGGTAACCAGAAGCCACTGTCACTGCCTTTATTTGCAGCGCAACCACGAGATCACAAAAGTGGCCATGCCCCGGATCTGTTGCGGCAACGACGGCCTCGAGTGGAGGCAAGTGAAGCGGCTGGTGCAGCAAACCTTCGCCAACAGCGAGTATCCCATTGAGATACTCGTCTGTGAGCACGACGACATGTCCAAGGAGGTGACTCACCCGCAGAACCATTTTTGAAGCGCTCTAAATACTCGAATTCAATTCACAGCTGGCTGCACCGAAGTGTCAGATCACGGAGAGCCGGGGGGATGTGTTTAGTGCGCCGGAGAACTACGCTTTGGTGCACTCGGTCAGTGCGGACTTTGCCATGTGTGCCGGCATCAATCTGCAGTCCCGCTGCAAATTTTCACAGGTGGACGACCTGAAGCGCCAGAACAGGCACACCGGCAATGTGGCGGTCCTGGAACAGGGCGGCAGGTACATCTACAACCTGGTGACCAAGGAGCGCAGCCACGAAAAGTGCACTTACACGGCCCTCTACTACGCTTTGCTGGCCATGAGGGAGCATATGGTTAGCAAATTAGGTTACAACTCACCTGAATTTTCGCTCCTAACATCACGTACTTGCAGAGGGAGAACGGGGTGACCAAACTGGCCATTCCCCGCCTGGGATGTGGCATCGACCGCCTGGATTGGCTGCGAGTCCGAAGCCTTCTGGATCTGGTTTTTGCCGACGACAATGTGGACATCATAGCCTTCTTTTACACTCCCCCGCAAATGTCGCGGGACAAGCTGAACGTCGTGTGTCCCACCTGCCGGCATATAAAGACCCTGCAGATTCCATCGCGATCGGTCTCCAGGCAGTCGCTGCACCGCGAGAAAACCCCCTTTTAAATTCCACAATAGGTGTGTGAACCTGTATATAGCACTCTGCTTGGCATTATGGCACTCGAAACGTTTTGCTTGGGACTTGTGGCACCGAACGCACCAAATACTTATATAGTCGTAAGGATTTACCACCTAAGATGTTGTAATTTAAAACAAAACAATAAAACCTAACTGTAAACACGGAAAAACGGCATTTTCCGGGTGGTATTTTTAAAAAAATGTCAAGTCTTGGGATTAAACTGACTACGCGAAACTTCCAACTTTTTTTTGTTTGTTTACAAAACAAAAGAATTCCTAGAAATATTTATTATAACCCAAACGAATTCTGAAAGAGCTGAAAGTTGGTATACTATATAGAGAAGATCTAGAACACCTTGTGCTTCTTGTCCATCTATAAATTACTCACTAATCCCACACGAAATGTACTCTTCTAAACTTCTAGAACTACGCGCGGCTTTCCGAAAGGGTTTTGTGCTCGGCATGGCTTCCCAGGCGACCTACAAGATCAGCGAGGTGGACGGCGATCTTTTCTCGGCCCCCAAGACCCATTCCCTGGCCCATTGCGTGGGAGCGGACCTGGCCATGGGCGCCGGCATTGCTGTCAAATTCAAGCAGGTCTATGGCAAGGTGGACGAGCTGCGCGCCCAGAAAGCATCCAGTGGCGAGGTGGCAGTGCTGAAGGACGAAGACCGATACATCTACTACCTGGTGACCAAGCCGCAAAGCTGGGGCAAGCCCACCTATGAATCTCTGCAGGCATCGCTCGAGCAGATGCGAGAACACATGGTAGGTGGTTCGAAAACAACGATATGATATTCGTTTTTTAGTTTAATGCAACTAATTTAAAAACTGTTTCTTATTGTAGCGCCAAAACAACATCAACAAGCTGGCTATTCCCAAGATTGGCTGTGGCATCGATGGACTGGAGTGGGGAAAGGTGAACAGCGTCCTGGAGTATGTTTTTGGCAACGAGCAGCTGGAGATTGTGGTCTACAACTTTGTGCCGCCGCCGAGCAAATAATGATCATAGCTTTTGCCATTTACTTGTTCGTTGCCACATAATTAAACACGGCTAGTTCGAGAGCATCCGATCGAAAGATCTCGCAGATCATTTCCTTGACTTTGGACCAGTTGAGGCCGTCCAGGCCGCAGCCAATACGCGGCATGGCTAGCTTGGGGACATTGTGGGTTATCTGTGGAGGGGAGCATTGTGCAGAGACTGCAATCAAAGGATACAGGCTATCAGAGGTGTCCTACTTACCATGTGTTGTCGCATGGCCAGCAAGGAGCTGTGGAGTTGCTGGTAGGTGGGCTTTCCCCAGCTTTGCTGCTTGGTCACCAGGTAGTAGACGAATCGCTGATTGTCCTGCAGGATGGCCACGCCTCCTGGCTGCACGTTCTGCCGCTGCAGAGTCAAAAGCTGGCCGAATTTGTTGCTGAAAAACGAATTCGCGGGTGAACAAAAAGCTACCCGTTCCCGAGGCGATGCGCTTACCGAAACCTTAAGGCAATGCCCTTGCCCATTCGCATGTCTGCAGCAACGCAATGGCACAGCGAATAGTCGGCCGGGGCGCTGAACAAGTCGCCATTGAATTCCTTGTAGCAGAATCCAGTCATTCTAGTTTTTATTTGTAACCTACACAATACTACTTTTCCACTGACGTTTTCAATTTACCGCAATTTTTGCGTTACCGTTTAGTATGGCTGCATATTGCTGGACCGTGAGTGAGTATTTACCCCCTTTGAGGCCGGTCACACTGCGTGCAGCCATTGTTCCGTCCGGTCACTCTAATCGTCAGCTGATACCAAATGAGTTTTATTTTCAAATTTTTTGCCACTCTTGTACGCAAAATGCTGGAGCTTCTGCAAATCGGAGGCAAGACGCTGACCCACACGCTGAGCATTTATGTGAAAACCAACACGGGCAAGACGCTGTCAGTGAACCTGGAGCCGCAGTGGGACATCAAGAACGTGAAGGAACTGGTGGCTCCGCAGCTCGGACTCCAACCGGAGGAGGTGAAGATCATATTCGCCGGCAAGGAGCTGAGCGACGCCACCACCATAGAGGTAGGATGGGTCTCAAGAAGAGGCGCAATGCCCAGGGGAAAAGTCCACCCACCTCCCGATTATACAACCGACAGTATTCTCACTTTTTTGCGGTCTTTCAGTAGCAATGCGATCTGGGCCAGCAGAGCATCTTGCACGCCATACGTTTGCGCCCGCCCGTGCAGCGCACGAAACTCCAATCGGCCACCTTGGAGGAGGAGGAACCTGCGCCGGGCGAAGAGCCCTCCAAGCCGCTCAACGAAACGCTTTTGGATCTGCAGCTGGAGAGCGAGGAGAGGCTGAACATAACCGAAGAGGGTATGCCACCTGCTTGAGGTGTAGTTGCCGCTCCAGGTCTTAGCCTTTCCGTTATCCCCTCCCAGAACGAGCCCGCGCCAAGGCGCACTTCTTCGTGCACTGCGGCCAGTGCGATAAGCTGTGCAATGGCAAGCTCCGTGTGCGCTGCTCGCTGTGCAAGGGCGGCGCCTTCACTGTCCACCGCGATCCCGAGTGCTGGGACGATGTCCTGAAGTCGCGCCGCATACCAGGCCACTGCGAGAGCTTGGAGATAGCCTGCGTGGACAACGAGGACGGGGACCCGCCATTCGCCGAGTTCTACTTCAAGTGCGCCGAGCATGTGTCGGGCGGCGAAAAGGACTTTGCCGCCCCCCTAAACCTTATCAAGAACAACATAAAAGATGTGCCATGTCTTGCCTGCACGGATGTGAGGTAAGCTTACCCACAGAATATAACATCAGGGGATTTATCTCTACTATTATCGTTTTAAAAGTGAAACCGTTCTGGTCTTCCCGTGCGCCTCGCAGCACGTAACCTGCATCGACTGCTTTCGCCACTATTGCCGCTCCCGGCTCAGCGAGCGCCAGTTCATGCCACATCCGGACTTTGGCTACACGCTGCCGTGCCCCGCCGGCTGCGAGCACTCGTTCATCGAGGAGATTCACCACTTTAAGCTGCTCACCCGCGAGGAGTACGAGCGCTATCAGCGCTTCGCCACCGAGGAGTATGTCCTGCAAGCCGGGGGAGTGTTGTGCCCGCAACCGGGCTGCGGCATGGGGCTGCTGGTGGAGCCGGATTGCCGAAAGGTGACTTGCCAGAACGGCTGCGGCTATGTGTTCTGCCGCAACTGCCTGCAGGGCTATCACATTGGCGAGTGCCTGCCCGAGGGCGCCGGTGCGAGTGCCCCGAACTCCTGCGAGTACACCGTGGACCCAAGCGTAAGTACCTCAGCGATTTTCATCAATATTCAATGGCCTGGCTGGGCTAATTTACAAGTCATTTATAGTTGATGAACGCTGTAGCCTTAAAGCAGAAAATCTAATCAATTTCTCCATCAGCGAGCTGCCGAGGCGCGTTGGGAGGAGGCCAGCAATGTGACGATCAAAGTCAGCACCAAGCCCTGCCCGAAATGTCGAACGCCCACGGAGCGCGATGGTGAGTGGAGTGGGCGAGCGAGCGCAAGACGTAACCCGTAACTTATACGACCGTTCTTCTCCTGTTTCCAGGCGGATGCATGCACATGGTCTGCACACGCGCCGGCTGCGGATTCGAGTGGTGCTGGGTCTGCCAGACGGAATGGACACGCGACTGCATGGGTGCCCACTGGTTCGGCTAGAACACCAAATATGTAATCGCTTTTTATCCATCTTTGTTGACTACTTTTAAAATTTGGACTGTATTAAAGACTGGTTTGTGCAGCAGCACCCTGTTTATCCTCGTCTGTGCAATCAATAGCAGAAATAAGACAAAACATCCCCGTCAGGACTCGCGCCATCCATCCATCCTACCCCACTCTGGAATGGCGTTGCGTGCGCACACGCTTTGTTTACGTTTTTCCGAAGCTCGCCCACAAATATTTTGAGGGCTTTCCTCTTTGGCCTGGCCTGCGAAAACCGCAACAAACACGTGCACTTGTCCGGAGAGCAGAAGGCGGAAAGTAAAACAAAAAAAAAACACGTAAATGGGAATGGCGCAAGAGAGTGGAGAGTGCGCAGTGGGTGGCCATCGGGATGTGTGCGTGGTGTGTGCGGGAGTGTGCTCATGTAACCCAGGCGCGTAGCCGGAAGGGGACTCCCGAAAATTGATTATGGGATTGCTGCGGCGTTTTTTTTTATTATGGTACAGGAGTTGCTTGAATTTCGTAATTGAATTTTAGACGAACCTCTGTATAGGGATCTTTTTGGATAAGGATAACCTTATTTATACTTTCTTATAGATTTTATATAAGCGATTATGCAATTTTNTTGATCATATATCCTCCAAAAAGTTCTTATAATAAGTATAAAGGTGCTGCTTAAGATTTATATATAAAATATTTCTAAATTAACCAACAAAAACATGAAAAAATACGCATAAAACTAAAGATGTAAAGCTAGTAAAAGCTATACATTCATATACAAGTTTAGGCAATATATTACCCGACCAAATAACAGAATATAACGTAGAGAAATCCTTACAATATGGCAGACAGAAAAGTTCCGTCAAGCTGTACTCACGGAGGCTCTGAAAGTTCACCTGCCTGTCGGACTGTCTGTCTACCTTTCCGCTTATCGGTCATCAGGAGTTTCTTTGGCCAAATGCCACAGGTTCACGTTCACGGAAGAGGCCCCCCGACCAGGGAGCAAGCGACCGACCGGTAATGGCAGCGCTTATGCCAGAAAGCGAGCTACGGTTTTTCGCATTGGTGGAAATCCGTGGCCCGGACATCGATAAATCGAGCCTATACATACCTCATTCACACTGAACGTGGGAAACCCCCAAGCGGGACTCTGGCGAAATTTTTCGCTGCGCATTGCCAGACTTCTCTCCGGCAGCGCTCTCTCACTTGACGGCCCTCCATCCAACCTTTCCCCTTTGTCCATTAGAAGTAACGCCACGCCACGCCACGTTCTAGATTCCGCGCTGGCTGCCGCTCTGTTTTGGTTCGCTTTCTGTTTTGTGCTCTAATTCGTAAGCAAAGCGAATTTTCAAATGCCATTTTCGCGAGCGAGAGAGAAGCCGAGCGAGAGCGAGAGCGACAGCGACAGTGCAGTGGGTTTTCCGCCCTCGGGTCTTGGGTCTCGGGTCCCGTGTCTCGGGGAAAAGCTCGCTCGTGGGCAGGTTGCCCATCGAATCGGGTCACAAAGTTCCCAGTGCACCAGCAGCAGCAGCTTCTGTTTTTCACTTATTTCTTGTATTTTTTTTTGGTTGCTGTTCGTGCTTGTGCCGTGGGTTGCTTTATTTGCCGTCTGCTCCTTTGGCTGCCTGTCTTTTGCCAGCTTTTCTGCTTCTTGCGTGCTCTGGGGGCCTTCGGTGTATAAATGGCAGCGCGTCCACGTATCGCATTTCAGTCTACGTTGGACTTTAGCGCGCACCGCACACGCTGCGTATACGTAACAAGCGACCATCAAGCGGGCCATTTGAAGAGCGTCAGCGTAGGCCTTCGTGTGCATACGCCGCCAAAAATTGTGCTCCACCAAGCGATCGTTCGTGGGGCCATCCGGTTGCTCTTCGATTTTTCCCTCGATGGCAAAAAGAGTTTTCTCTTTGACGGAAATCGGGAAAGTGCCTCTTTGCCTGTTCGGTGGCCATTGTGAACTGTGAACGGTGAACTATCAATTGCGGCAACATTTTCAAATTTAACGGCTTTTCCCCCAAGCGTGGAAATGGAAAAATAGCTTTGGGAAAGGTTTCGAAATCATCAGAGTGGTTTTAATTGAATTAAATCTGCGAAAATTTAATTGTCTCGGGGGATTAAAAAGCAGAAACAATTATGAAATCTAATAAAGATAATTGAATTGCAAACATATTAGAGAGCGGCGAAAGTTGAAGCGGATTCTTGGTAAATATAATTAAATATTACATGTAAAAGTTTGAAAATTAAAAAGTTTGAGGCACTACATACATTTTAGTTAATTAATATTGTTATTTAACCTTTTCTTAAAGTCTAAATAAATTGGTTTTTGTTGAACCTTATTGGTTTGCTCAATTTGTAGCATAATTTTCCCTCCAAACGTCCATTGACTTAAATATAATGTAACTATATGTAGTATTCGAGTTTTTTCCAACCCATTTTGAGGGATACCGAACACCCCCGCATAGTGTTGGCCCAATTATTGGAAATCCCCTGCGAGCTGCGAGCAACTCAATTAATATCGCCATATACCGCACACTGCTGCATACTTTCGGGTGCATTTGCAAGCTCAAGCACATTGCACATACGCAGCGTGTGACGCGCGCGGGTCCCGTGTAATGATTGTGTACACTAGCAACTGCTCCTGCTGGACGCAAAAAAAAATATTACAAAAATGCGACAGAAGGGAAAATAAAGTACAGGAGGCACCCAGCCGGAGCTGAATGGAAACAGTGCAAGAGCTGAGGCGAAAACCCGTCTCTGGCTGCTGTTTTTATTGATTTATATGCTCGGCAGTGAGTGGGAGGCTGTTGCTGGCCGTAGTGCCGCTGCCGCCGCTGCTGCTGCTGCTGCTGCTGCTACTGCTGTTGTGTCGCACTGTCCCAAAAAGAGGCACCACCAATACGTGCACACACGCAAGCAGCCAGCATCCACCGTCATTTACATCGACTTCCGTTTCCTGCCGCCCCAAAGAGAAAGCAGAGAGAATTAGAGGCAGCGACAAGGACCCAGCGAGAGAGAGGGAGCTCTAGCCTTTCTCCCTTTTTGGCCGCACGGATTGCAGTTGACTTATTTCGAGGCTCATTTCGTTTACGGGCATGACTGGCATCGGGTTTTGTTTTACCTAACCCTTTGGGCCAGGCCACAAGGAAAGCTCGTCTTTCGCTCTCTTTTGGAAGCTCTTTTCTCTCTCCCCCGGCCTGTCCCTGTCCCTGTCCGTGTCCCTGTTCCTGTCTCTTTTAGCCGGCTCGTCCGCACTCTCTCTTTTGGGCCAACTTGTGTTTACATTGATTATGTTATCCACTCCGCCCCCGTGTTTGACTTTGCTAATAGAGTTGTCCAACGTGCCCCCGTTGCTCTCCTGCCCTGCGCCCCTGTCTTGCTAATTTGCTGCCAGGACATCATCGTCGTCATCATCGCATAGAGCGTCACTCGCCGAGGCTCCCCAATCAATAAAGGTTTCAGGCCCCGCACAACACCCACTTGCCAGCGATTGCCTTCAATTATTATTTTTCGCCTTTTTTGTGGTGTTTTTGCACAAAAAAAGTTTATTAATCAATAAACGCACACGTCAAGCGCAAGCTTACGTACACTAGTAACGCTTTGCACTGAAAAAACATCTTCGATTCAAATAACATCGAAGTAGCAAACGTTAGTATATATTTATTTATCCACTATTAACAAGTAATGATGATATTTAAGAATTTATGATACTCTGAACCTTCAAGATACTTCATAAATTGACTCAAAACCTTTTCAATACACTCTTGGTTTTGTTCCGTGTAAATTTCATGTTGAAGTGGCTGCCGATATGTAATGTCCTGTGGGGGGGATGGACGGTTTGGTGGTTAAGAGAAGCTGCTGGAAGACGTACTCGTACTACCCGGCGTTGCCCCGCCAACCGCTGCCCCTTATCAATCCCCACTCCAGATGTGTGCACTTTTGTGGCTCATTAACGGTTTGCATGGAACCAAAATGCATGTGGTTATTCATTGAGTGGGTGCCAGCATGTACTATACGAGTGTAGCATGGCACTGTGTGTGTGCGAGATGCGCTCGATAAGTTGAGTGGCAGTTTGCTGTTGTTGTTGTGGCCCAGCTGCCAGTGCGTGAGTGCAAAACAAACGGAATTTTGCGCATGGCCCATCAGCAGATGCACCCGCCAGAATACTTTGCACCCCCTGAAATGGGGCAGCTCCTTCAGTGCAACTTGCCCAGGGGTTCGTAGTCCGTAATTTATACATCCAAACACGACTGGCATATTTGGTGAACGGCTAACGGGCTCTCATTAGCATGTTTCGAATGCCAGGATCCACTTGAAGTGCAATCACGATTTCAGCAGATGTGTGCATATGTTGATTTAAGTCTTGGCTTTCAGTGATTGCAACATACTCGTTCTGTGTTGGGGGACATTATAGTCCACACTAATCATTGAATGAATTTCTTTGATAAGAGAAAATCTCAAGTTACTCAGCCTACATGTTGGGCTGTGTTGTGCAATCCCATAAAGCTAATTAATTACNCTGTGTTGGGGGACATTAGTCCACACTAATCATTAAATTTCTTTGAATCCATTGACAAGTGAAAATCTCAAGTTACTCAGCCGACATGTTGGGCTGTATTGTGCAATCCCATAAAGCTAATGGATTACTAATTAATCACTAGTAATCACCAAGGAAAACCACTCTAGAATTTCCTGAATTTTCTAGGCACTGGTCAATAAGTAAGCTATACCGCACCCCACCCAAAAAGGAACTCCAAGACCATGTACCGAACATAAAATGTTATTGGCTGGATGTTAATTGAATTGTCTGTGGCCCTCAGTACGCAATTGTCTCGTTATTTGCCATTTCCTTGGGCAGCTGTTTAACGATCTCGCCATTGGCATTCCCATTTTCATTTCCTAGGACCCATCAAGTATTCAGGCATTAAAATGCAGGCACCCCTGGACTGAATATACTAGTTTCGTCTCATACTAAAACTGGCCATTTTTCCTCCCTTTTTTTATCCTCATCCAGCAGGACAATAGGTGGAGTCGGAAAGAAAACTGCAAGTGTGGCGAAAATTGATTCCAGCATAAATAAAAGGCAGCCAAGCGTGGTCAGACAAGGACAACAGAGCCGAGGAGAAGGATTTGCCATTGGCAGCGTGTAGGTGGCCAAAAGGAAAAATCAATAATAATAGCCATATGTAAGAGGACACCGAGACAGAGTGGACAGGATGGGGCAGCCGGCTCCCAGCTCATAGGGAGTCCCAGAGAGTGAGGAGGGGCAACACAAAGGACGGAAAATGTCTGACAGATATTCGGGCAGCTTCTACGATCAGCCGCACTACCCTGCCCCCCATCCCAGTCCCACCGCCATGTCGCACTATCCACCGCAACCGTACAGGTCCGGCTACACCGGCTACCATCCGTATGGCGGCTACGGATACGGCTCATCAGCTTCCTACATGCCGAACTACTACCGCTATGCTCCGTACGCCTCGCCGCACTACAGCCAGCACCATCAGGGGATGTTCACGCCCGCTGGCCAGCAGCTGATCCCCTCCAGCGTGCTCCACTATCCGCCCAGATCGCATCCGTACCAGCAGCACCAGCCGCCGCAGCAGTTGTCCCAGCATCCGGGCTATGAGCCGCCAGCGCCCTCGCCGTACAGCTCTTCCGCCTCATATCAGAACCGAGGATTCACCGGCTACAACGGATACGTTCCTCCGGGCAGATCCTCCACGCCGGCCCCCAATCGCACCGTCTTGCCACCGAACTACCTGGAGCCACTGCAGCATGCCCACCTGCAACAGCCGCATCTCGGCCAGCAGCAACAGCAGTCACACTTGCCCCTGGCCGCCACACCGAAGCTGGAGGAGCCCGAAATCGAGGTCGAGGCTGGCGGAGCGGCTTCTCCGGCCCAGAGGCTCACAACGTCGCCGCCCATGATCAGCGCCACGGGAACTGATAGCGGGATCAGCAACTGCAGCACGCGGGCCCGCAGCGATAGCAGTCAGAGCACGCCCGTTTACAGCGGCGAGTACCCGGTCAACATGTCAGTGGAGTCCGCCTCCTGTGTGCCCTACCATTGTCCCAACGATGGACGCGATTACGAGGATGAGGAGCAGCCAGCAGAGGAGCGACGTGGAGCCCGGATGACTGACACACCGCTCGATATTGCCGGTAAGTTGACAGTTTTCCCTTTTTAATCGCGACCGCTTGTCGCCCGTTCATTACACTCTATTTAATTTGCAATTATGCGCTGCCGCGGGGGGAATTCGTAAATTTATGCAAACATATGTCGAGGCAGATTATATAACAAGTATTAAAGCCAGCGCGGGGTGGCAGCTACCAAGCAGTTGCTTTAACTGAAATCAGCGATTGAAAGTACAGTGGCAAGCGTCAAATAGGATTTCTATAAAAAATGTCATTTATATAATTATCAGGCCTTAAATTCCTAAAGTTTAGTTATGCTTAGAATCAGGGGACTCTAGATTCAGTACCAAATATTTTTCCAAAGTTTAAGAATGTTTAGAATCTAAAGACTCTAGATTCTAGTACCAAATATGTTTGAAAAGTTTATTTTAATTAAGAATCCTAACCATCGCGAGCCAAATATGATTATTTTGTTGTCTTAGCTTGTATAGGAATTTATGGTTTTTTTTAATATATAATAAAAGTAGACCCTTCCTACATTAAATGCTAAAAATCCACCTCAGCTGGAGCTCACTGTAGCGACTTGATTCCGCATGCAAATTAATGCAAGAACTGTCCGTTCGTGTTGCCGTCATCGTTGTCAGCGTGGCCGGAATGTCGTTCCGCCCGTTGGCCCGGAGGGCTCCTCAGCTCCTGACGAGCGGCAGATCCGTGCCCACCTTGCTCCCTCCGTCCTGCCCTAAAAACCTGACAGCGCCGACGTTTTGCAAACACTCAACCAATCAGCGTTGGTTAACTGCTGAAATACTTCCGCCTCGCGTCAAAAAGCGGGTGGTGATAAAAGAGCGGTGTTTTTTATTTGGCAGGGGAATGTGTCAAGGGTTTCGGAGTGGGTGGTGGATGCCTGGCCCTACGTCATGGCCTTTAGCTTTGGAGGACCTAAAAATTAGCTGTCTATTTAGGCACGCGAGTCCCCCCGAGATGTGTGTGGGATTGTTGGTGTGTGTGTGATGAGGGGCTTTTTAATTTTTTTGTCGTGTGTGCAAATCAATAAGTCAACTGCGAAAGTTTGTCGGGTGGCAACCGGCAGGTGCGAAGTGAACCCCCAGTAATTTTTTCCCAAAGCAAAGCAAACACATCTTGTGCAGAGAGAGAAATTTAAGAGCCTTGCATTTAAATAACTTTTGAGGCTCATATAACACCCTGGGAATCTCGAAACCATCTCGAAATTCTTCTACGGGTTGGCATTCCGAAAAGAAGTGGTAAGAAAAAGCTGAAACTCATTTAATCTTCTTGTTTTGAGTGTTTGGGGGTTTTGTGTGAAGCTTCGTGGTTATCAATGGGCGTTTGACTTTCACACACGCCCACACACACTCGGGTTGCGCGTGAATTCTAGGGGTGTCTTTCCCTCGGTAAAATGTCATCACAGCCGCATGTAAATGAACTCTAGAGCGTAATGCGGTGGTTGCCGCCGTTTCGGCCGCCTCTGTTGCTTCTGCCTGTGCCGCTGGCTTTCTGCCTTTGCAGGCAGACACACCACCACCCACGCAGACGGCAAACACACCCAGCCATCCACCCAGCCAAACCGGCCGACGACACACGTAATAATCGACTGACTGCCTGTAACAAGAACGGCACCCTCGGCTGGTGCAATAGCCACAGCTCAAAGTCAACTTCAGCCTCAACCTTTGGTCGCTGCATCGGGGCAAAAATCAATGTCCGTTATGCCAAATAAAGTGCAGCTGAAAAAATGAATGCAATTTCGGGGGCTTACAGGGGATCAGGACTCTGATGGACATTCAATAAAGTTGGGATTGGCACGAAGCCGAAATTAATTCTCACTTGCCTTGAGAAATGAAAATATCCCAAAGAAATTGCAATTGATTTTGATAAGTGAAGTGCGCAAACAAATGCACATATTTTTGCCGGAAACTAAATGTTCAAATGGCTTGCTGTAGCAATCAAATGCAGGTATTTTTGCAATTAATTATAAATCGTTTGGAAAGCTTTCCCATGAATTCATGTCAATTGATTGCCTACATTTGAAATTGATTTATGAAAGCCATAGGTTGCCGATTTTAATGAAATGCAGTTACTGCCACAGCTGCAGCTGCAACAACAAACAGAGCAGGGAGCCCGAATAAATTGCCAAGCTTGGTGAAATACGTAAACATTGCAATGCGAGTCGCATGCGCCGAAAAGTGCGCTACGCTTTTTGTTGATTTTCCTCCGCTCCTGTCCCTTACACTTCCCACGCCACTCACGCACACCGGCGCGAGTTTGAAGTGTGGGTGAGTGTGCGACAGCTTGCGTGTGTGTGCGTCACGTTCAACAAGTGCGCTCTCCTCGGCCAAAGCTGCTCTCCCTGGCTGCTGGCACTCTCCTCTCTCTCTCGGGCCGCGGGCAAAATATATTTGATAAGCGCGTGCCAAAGAGTCCTTTTCTGCTTGTCCCTAAAAAGTCCACGCAGAGAAATTCCTCTGTTATGCAGGATATCTCACTGTAATCTGACAACTTATCCTGTATTTTTCGATCCCATTACTGGATAGATGCCAATAAATTACTTTAATTAAATACGGTTAGACTTTGAAAACTATTGAATATTAAATTGTCAATAAAATATGATGCCAAGATCATATTCGTTTTTTTTTTAATTTTATTTAAAACTGTACCATTAGGTAAGGTCTATGCCTGCAACCTTTTGCTGCTATAAATATGTATAACTATTAATAGTTGGATCTAGAAATCATTCATAAATCTGGCAACTTGTGAAGCTTCTGCCTTCAAAATATGTATTTTCCTCAGTGCCCCTTCAATGGTCAATGGGTGCTGTGTGTTGTGTGTTGGGCCTGGTTTTTAACCCTTGATAGCCGCCTGCACGCATGACAAAATAATTAGAGGCCCTGAAATCGGCAGAACGGCTCCCCCGAGCGAAATCTTTTTAGCAATATTGATTTTCCTCGCTTCGACTCCGCTTCTGCCGGTTCTAGCGCCTCCACGCTGGGCTGCCTCAACTGACGACACGGGTGTTTTCCGTTTTCCCAACTTGTTTTCCAGATGACATAAGCGCGACGGCAGCGCAGTCGCCAGTGGCCATCGGCAGTGGCTTTGGCAGCGGCAGCAGCAGCGGCTGTGGCAGCAACAGTGATAAGACAGGGAAGCCCCCGCTGACACCCCGATCCAATCCCAGCACGCCGGATGTTGCGCGGCGGGCGGAAATCAATTTACAGAAGGAGACGACACCCACGGATGCGCCAACGACGCCGCAGGATGCCGCTGCTCCCGATCCAATTGGCGACACTGCAGCCAGTGCGGACGAAAAGGACATGCCAGGAGATGCGGTAAGTGCCGGACCAAATCGAATTAGCCCTAACGATGGGGGGGACTGACAAAAATTGCAAATTAAAGCTGCCGCTGCAATTAGAGCTCGCGGGGGGAAACGAGATTTAATTAAAAGCCTATCGGGGCGGTTACCTCAAAATTCAGGCGGTATTCCGTGAAGTATTCAGCGGATTAATTAAGTTGGAAATTCGTGGGGAAGCTGCAGCAACGGGATAAATTAGGCCAAAGCATCGGAATGACAGGAGCCTGATAATGACAGCCTCCCACTTCTCGCAGAGCTCATCATGCGGGATGTGTTGGGCGAAAAGAGAAGGCCAAAAGCGAAATGCGTTTAGCTCCATCGACCGGCTTTCTAGGCAGTCGTGGCTCATTGAGGGAAATTCCGGAGAAGTCCAGAGAGAAAGCGCCTCGGAAAAGCTCGGAAAAGAGAGAGGAAGCCTTTTACAGGGTGACCCGTCTGGTGCTTCCCATCATAAAGGGGGGCCTATTGATTTTTGGGGCTCTGCGATGAACTTCACCCGGCTGGCTGGCCGACTGTAAGCGGGGGGATGGTGGATAATTTTTTTTTTTTTTTTGGTCTTTGGGGGTTGCCTGGTAACACGAGCTGCTAGCAAGTAGCGAGCACGCGCCGGCTAGCTCGAGGGGAGCGGGAATGGGAGTGAGACATGAAGCCTGGAGACATGGAAATCCTAGAAACGGGAGCTCAAAGTTCTTCAAGTGCCCGCCACTTGTGCGTAACAACTTTGCCGCTGCCTCTCTTGGTCCTCTGCTACTGCAAACGGCTTGGAAAAAAACTAAATCGATTATTTGTTACCACTTGCAACAACAGCACCAGCAAAATCCTGCGACGGCAGCAACAACGGCCAACTGGAGTCCATCGCCGCGGCGCCCGCGCACTCCGCCAGCTCCCCAAAACTCACCCATTGGTTTTGGCCAGTCTACGAGCATACCACCTGCCTTGGCCCCTCTGCTCCAACAGCAACAGCAGCAACTGCAGCAGCAGCAACAGCAGCAGCATCACCAGGCTAGTAGCAGTCTGAAGAGAAGTGCAACATCTGGAAGGAATCGCGGCGGCAGCAGCAACATCAACAGCAACAACCACTCCAGCAGCAGCGGCAGCAACCGCATCATCGAGTGCGATCTCATTCCGAGCAAGAAATCAAAACGGAAGTTGGCCAAAAAGGAGTCTGGAGACAATGAAAATACCGAGGCAACGGAGTCCACGGTTAGAGAACAAATTCGGGTGAGTAGAAGGCATATTGCGGGAAATCTGTTCTTGTTTAGATGCAATCTTTATTTGTTAACCCGTATTAACAAGCCAAACGAAGCATAGATTAATATTATTTAAATATTTGAAAACTTTGCAGGACATCAAGCCGCTGCCAGGGTTCCTTCAGGCCTTTGGCTCAACCGAAATCGGACGTTTTTCCGAGAGATTTCTGCAAACACCAGAATCGCTGGTGGAGCGATTGGTCGAGGAGTACGCCAGCAATTCGCCCAGCATGTTTCCATCTGGAGGATATGTCGAGTCGCCCCCCGTCACGCCCACCAGCCACTACTATCCCCACGAGGAACAGAATCACAGCGGCAGTTACCCGAGACACCGTATGCGCGGCTACGGATACGAGACACCAGACTACATGGCGTATGAGCGATTTGCAGCCTATGGGGCCGGCAGACCCAGGGCTCGTTACGGGGAAATTCGCTGCAATGGCTACTGAATAAAAAAATAGATCGGATGATATATAGCCTAGGGTTAGTGTTGTTGTAGTCGTGCATAGTCGTTGTCATTCGATATTCTCTGTGTGTGCCTTTTTCGGTCAAAATTGAATGGCGAATCCCCCGCGTTGATGAGTTTTTGTTGTTTCGGGGGATGGACTGTTGGCAATGAGTGCGTTCAAAATTTACCATTTATCGAAAATAATGAAATGAAAACCAACCAACAAAAAAAACCAAAGAAACAAGAAGCCAAAATATGGTTAGCAAGCCATCTCTACATGTAAATGAATCAATTAAGTAGTTCAATGTATTTTAAATGTATTTTAAATCGAAGCCATAAGTTGAAATCTTATCCCACTGTACATACAATAGCATTTCGTATAAACAAAGATTTATTAGTAATAGATCTAGGCTCTAGCGAGAGCTACTTGGGCAGTTGGTAAAGGGATCTAAAATTTTGCGAGTAAGGAGACATTTTTTCTCAACTCAAATTCTACTCAAAATCAAAAAACACTCCGAAAATCCGTTTTAAGCACCGTTTTCCCCTCAAAAAAGGGAACCTTTTTCGGGACAGAGCCCCAAAAACACAAACAAACCTTTGGAAAAATCGTATAATTAGCGAAAAAATGTGCCATTGAAAAATATCTTTAATGAAACACCACATAATTTAGGAATTACTTTTATGTACAATTACAAATTAAAGTTTAACTACGGTTATCTAAAGCCAGATATTTAATGTTAAAGCAATGCAGTACATATTACTCTAGGGACACAGATACAAATACACCCATACAGACATACACACACACACACACAATCAACCAGCGCACTAATTTTTTTTGTACTTGGCAAAATTGATTTATTCTATCGATTTACTAACAATTTATTCATTTTGAAAACGATTCTCATTTGTTGTATTTGAGTGCCTTAATTTAATTGATTTGCAGTATCTGTGCGTGGATATGGAGATATAAACGTAACGAATTTGTATGATTTACTTGTAGGAAAGCGTAACCAAGTTCAGGTTTCAAATGGGCCCAACAAAATTTCAAAGCTAAATGGAACAAAAATCAATGAAGACAAAACCGAATAACCAACAAAAATCCAAACACATCGAGCAACATTCAAAAATGTTTAATAGCGTTAAAAAAAAAGAAGAGAAACTAGTTAATATGTAAAGCAACAACTACTCACCCAAAAACGAACAAGAACAAAGAAAATTGTTGTGGCGTTGGCATTCTATGCCAACCACTGAAAAACAAGCAAAGAATTCAAATAAACAACAAATAAGTATTTAGTACAATTAAGTCCGTGTGTAAATAAATATTTGAAAGTTTGAATTTTATGAAATAAATCACAAAACTAAACGATTAGCAACGGATTGTTGGTAAATAAAATGCTGACTGCTTCTTTACGTACATTGTATTTTTTGGGACTTTTGTTTAACTGGTTTTTTTTATTCGTTTAATTAATTTATAAATATTATTACATAACCTATAAGTGTTTATTGTTTTGTTTACTTTTCTTTTTTTTATATAATTTGTGTGGGTTTTTGTGTCTGTTTAAATTAATTACAAAAATAGTTCAGTTGTAAAAGGGGCAGAGAATCGTAAAGTAGTTAGAATTTAGTTGAGCGGAAACGAAATTAGGATATAGCGGGTACGCGACTGGAACTAAAATACAAAAGTTATCCTTGCACAAGAGCGATAGAGAATAGTCTTACAAACTAAACAGAAGCCGTGACTATAGTTAGAGTCATCAGAAACAACACATAGGCATAGTATAACTGAGCGTTTTTTCTTTTGTTGGGGGGTTTAGGTTTTTATGTTCTGGGCTTTACATCGCCCGGATTCTTGTATATAAGTGTTGGGGCGGGGGGGTGCGGAGTTGGCTACATTTTGAAGGTTTAGTACAATCTGCTGGCTCTCGGCTCAGCTCCCACACACTTGTGTGTACAAATAGTTTGTTCTGATTGGTTTGGGATCGCTCCTTTCTTGTATATATGCGCGTCAATTGGTTACACATCGCTTACTGTTTTGGGAGCATGGGTTATAATTAGAGTTATAAATAATTAGTTAATGTATTACATATCATTAATCGTCCGCAACTCTCAGGTCGTGTCTTATTTGTTGTGATGCAGGAAGTCGGCCCGCAATCAGGAGGATGATGCCGCCGAGGAGTTCTTCGTGGAGGAGCTACCGCCGCCGCCGCAGATGCTGTTGCGCTGCTTCTCGATGTAGACATTGAGGAGCCGCACCTTGCTGGGATTCATCGCCGACAGCTTCGGCTTCACCTTCTCCTCGCCCAAAACCATGTACAGCTTGACGATGCAGAAGACCGCCGCCTTGCGGACCATCGATTGTGTGTCGTCCGCCGACCTGGCCAGATTCGGGAACACAATATCCAGGTGGGCGTCCGTCACCTCGGCGCCGTGATGCTCGGTCAGCTCCTGCAGGAACTTTATGGCGCACAGATTCGTGGGGAACTCGCCCGTTGCAATCACCGGATTCACAATGTTGATCGAAAGATCGAGCGGCAGCGACGGCGCTATTCTCGGGATCATCGCGTCGATCTCGCGCAGAGCCTCCTTGCTGTGCTGATAGCACTGGATGATCTTCAGCAGTATCAGCTCGAGGAAGTGCATCCAGTTGTGGCGCATCTTGTCGCTGCGCATTATCTTGCCGAGCACATGCAGGCCGGCTATCACAACGTCCGTGTGCTCTGCCTCCACGATGTTGAGCAGCATGCGCATTATGGAGCGGAACTGCTTGTTGGGCAGCTCACAGTTGCCGCCCTTTATGCAGATGCCCAGGTTGGCGAGCGCCAGCTGCAGCTGATCCACCGGCTGCTCCTTGGTTAGCGTCAAAGCCACCCTCACCACCTCGCTCTCCGTAACGTCGCCCGGCAGGATGAGCTCTCCATTGTCGGCGATATTCAGCAGAACGCTCTTACTCTCAACCAAGGGCTGTGGGGACTTGCCGCCCGACGATCCCATATTGCTGGCAAGCCGGAGATCCCTGTCCAGGTTGTCCAGCCGCATGGTGGCCGACTCGGGGGTGTTGGATTGCGTGGTGTTGGCCGACGACTGAGTCTTGGAGTTGGAAGACAAGGAGGCGCACGAATCGGCACCCTGACCCTGATCGTGGTACTGCAGGTGCCCGTTGAATCCGTTGGGAGCCATCGGATTCTGGTACGTGTCGCCGAAGGCTGTGCGGATCTTCTCGGAGGTCTTCTGGATGTTGTGCTGGATCGAGTCCAGTTCGGAGCCGTAGAGCAGCTCCTGCTCCACGGACGACTGCCGCGAGCGGGGACTAGTGGAGCTCAGGCTGAGCTGGTGGTGGTGATGGCTCTGCAGCGAGGCGAACGGACCCACCGACGGACTCTGCAGGGGCTTGGGACTGCTGCTACTCAGCGGCGAGCTGTTCGGCGAGTTGGCCCCCGAATTGCCGCTCTGGCTCTGCCGCCGCATGTGCGATTGAATGCAGGAGCGCGCCGAATCCTGATAGCCCTTCGGCAGGTTCGCCAGCAGTCGCGTCATCTGCGGGGTGTTCAGGTTGTACAGCGCCACCAGGCAGCTCCGCGCCTGCGAGCGTAGCTCCATTGACTTCTGGTCGCCCGACAGTTGGGCCAGCTTCAAAACAGTTCGCTCGCAGGTCTGGCCCTGGTCACTGGGGAAGTCACTGCTCTTGCAATAGGTGTTCGACAGGTCGGTGAGGAAGCGCAGGATGGCGATCCGTGTCTTTGTTGTCGGCGTCTGCGTAGAGTCCGAGATGATGCGGAAGAGCTCCTTCAGCTGCAGCTGCGTGGGGAAGTACTCGTGCACCACCTGCAGCGTCTTCCAGATCTTGCTGTGCATCGAGTTGAGGAGATCGGTGCCCAGCTTGTTGAACAGCCGCGTCAGCAGGATGAACAGCCAGTCGTGCAGCTCGGGCGCATGCACCAGTATCAGCTCGGTGACTGTGTCCAGGAACAGGGAGTACACCTTGGTGTGCGTGTCCATGAACATCTTGCGGAACATGTCCAGCACGCACTGCAGCTGCTGTGGCGTCAGCTCCTTGCCGTCGGCCAAGTACTGCGTGAGGCTGATCAGGCCGTCCTTTCGCTCCGACCAGTGAGTGCTCGCGCAGTACTGGATGATGGTCTCGATGTCGTCCAGCGGTGCCCGCTGGGTGCTCCAATCCAGGCGGGTGTGACTGCCACTGAGCGAGTAGTTCGACTTGTTTCTGGTGTAGCTCGAGTCAAAGGATCGCTCCGAGCACACGGAACTCGCCTCCGAATCGATGTCGTCCGACTCGTCGCGTCCCAGCAGCTTCCTGCCAATGCGCATGCCGCCGCTACGCATGTAGTCCCCGGACACGTAGTCCGGTTGGCCGTCTTCTCCGCCGGGGCCCAGGATGTTTTCCGCGTCCCGCGATTGGGCCAGGAGACGAGCGGCCGCCGACGGTCTCACCGGATTGTTCCTCTCGGGCGTCCTCCGTGCACTCCCACCCGTCGAGTACATGCTGCGCTTCATCAGGCCACCGCTGCCGCCGCCCATCCTCGTGGGACTCGTTTCCCTCGAGCTGGCCGTGCTCCTGGGGATGCCCGAGGCCTTTTTGGGTATGGCTCCGGTGGCGCCGCGATAGTAGCCACCCATGCCGCCGTACTGCTCCCGCAGCTTTGTGCTTGGCGAGGTGGAACGCGATCCCGGCTGCGATTGCGACACACCCGACCGGCCTCTGGTGCGCGGCGTTACCGATCCGGGCGTCGTGGCCGGAGTTCCGCCGCTGTTCGAGTTGAGGCGAGGTCGGGGAAGCGACCCAGACGCCGCTGCTCCGCCATTGCCGGCGGTCTGAATTGAGTTGCTCGGCATCAGCGGCTTCTTTTGTCGCGAATACACCGTGTACTGCGCCCGGGCTTTGGCTCTTTGCGCGGCTGCTGTGTCCACGGCCGAAATGGATCGCATACTGGCCGCCGGCTTCTGCAGCGAGCTGGTGGCACGTCCTATCCTCGACACGGTGCGTCGCGCGTCAAGGGTAGATGCGGCCGCAGTGCCTCCGCCTCCGTTTCCGCTTCCGCCTCCTTCGCGCTCCCGCTCCAGGGCCCTTTGCGCCGCAATGTCCAGGGTGCCGTAGATTTGATCCGCCTGATCGGGAAAGTGCCTCCTAAACAGCCAATACGCGCGTCTCGAATGCCTCCTGGCCTCGCTATCCGCATCGCCGATGGACTTCTTCAGCGTGTCCCTCAGAATGGTGGCGTGCCGCTCCAGCGCCTTCGTCTGCCACTCCTCGAAGAGCAGAACCATCAGCTCGCAGAGCGTGGCCCTGATGTCCTTCGACTTGGACTGCTGCAGGGTTTCCGTGTAGATCTTCAGCAACTTGGGTGCGTGCGTGTACTTAATGATATACTTGAGGGCCAGCGTGGAGGCCGAGGCAATGACCTTGGCGCTGTTTTGGATCAAGTTAATCAGCTGCTCGAGAATGCTCCAGCAAAAGGCATCTAGTTTATTCCTCATCGTCTTGGACATGTAGGCAATGGTGATGCACGCTTCGCGGATCACCTGCGAGCGCAGCTCCTCCTTGAGGATGTCTAGAAAGCTTATCGAGAGCTCCTTCAGTTGCACGGCCACAAATTGTGGCTGAATGTGGTACTGCATCATCAGCAGGGCGCGAATCTTTTTCAGCGCATCCACTCGCTTCTCCCAATCGGCATTTTTATCGCTGATAATCACAAGAATCTGCTTGTAGATATCGTCCATGTCCTTGGCATGAAAGATTGTCAGCTGGGGGACCACCTCAAAGCTGGCCTCAAAGATCTCCATGGTCACGGCGCCCGCATCGCCGGCCACATCGTTGGCACTTGGCTTGGCGCGCAGTGTTGAGGAAACAGCCGAGTGCAGGGGTCTCCTGATCATCCGGCTGGGACGCTCCCGCATTCCAATATTGTCCGCTTCGTCCAGTCCCAGACCATTGCCGTTGCCATTGCCGTTCCCATTGCCATTTGTGTTCTTCAGCGCAGAGGGCAGCAGCAGCCCCTCCTGCTTGACTTGATCAAACTTCTGCTCCAGGAGCGCCAGTTTGGAGGCCTGCATGTCCTCGACGCGACGCAGATCGGGCCGCAGGCGATCGCCTACATGTTTGTAGATCTCCACCAGCGTCTGTATGGCCGCCTCGCGAACATTCACCGTTGGATCGCCCAGCAGCGTGCAAACCGGAGGAATATACACGCGTACGCTCAGCTGCTGGGTGCCATATTCGTGCAGAGAATTGACGATCGTCTGGAGGAACTCCTCGCGCACCTTGGCGTTCTTGTGCTTAAAGCAACTGGCGGCCAGCTTGTCGATCAGCGCCTGGGGCGGCAGAACGCGGTGCTCCATGAGGTCCCTGAGCAGCAGTTGCGCCTTTTCGCGGACCGTGTCCCGGCTATCGCCCAGGCGATCGATCACATGCGGCAACACGGTGGCGGTGTAGGCATTAAAGTCGCTGCCCAAACGCTTGATCAGCTCCGAGAAGGCCTCCAGTGATTTTTGCGCTATCTTAAAGTGGCTGCCGGTGAGCCACGGCATCAGGCCGTCGATGAGAAAGCCCATGTCTGTGCACACAATCGAGTTTGTGTCGTCGCTGAGGAATGTCACCAGATCCTCGGCCAGTTGCACCTTCACCCGCATGTCTGCCTTCGGCATCAGCGCGATGAACCCGTCCAGGTCGCTTGGCTTGCGGTAGGCCATCGTTACTACTGGTTCTCCTCCTCTTTTTGGTGGAAACTGCAATGGGAAAGGCGAGCGGTTAGTTCCTCTGCAGCCTGTGTTGCAAATTAAATTAAAGTTTCATGGGCCCCAGGAAGCCATCAATTGGCCAACTTGATGGCGCAACCTCCTCCAAGGCTAGAGCCTACCTCCCCAACGCCAAATTAAAGGTGTAAACTTGTTAGTGTGACTGTGTTCCTGTAAACTGTCTGTTCGTTAAAAAAAAACATTTTAGTGGTTAAACTACTATATAAAATTGAAACATTTTTGGATTTCTACGGCTAGGATGAAGCGATTAAATTGCTTTTTGGCAAATAAGTGTAAATATGCGCAAACCCCACAGAATCGCTCAATTGAATGCATTATTCGAAACGGAATTCACAGGTCAAGGCTAGTCGCCGATGTGGAAAAAGTAAATAAGTGCTTTTAGGAGTGATTTCTAGCTGCTGGAATTGCAAATTTCTATAGTATTTAATCATTATTGAAAACGTGCAGATAAGACAGCTTATTGGGCAAGCCATTAGGTCATTTTTGGGTATATAGAAAGCCAGCAATTCGTTGGTATTATACAGAATTAATGTACCCATAGATTCGATGGAATATTATTGCTTTTTCAAGGGTTTTTCCTGCATTGTAATTAATTTTGGATGCATAGAATGCTATAACATGGTTATTATTATACAGGGTTAAAATATTCATAGAGTTAAACGAATATTTTCGCTATTTCTGGTCTCATCTAAGGGTTTTCCTCTATTTGTAAGTACTTTTGGATGCATAGAAATCCACTAAATCGTTATTCTTATACAGGATTACTATAATCATAGAATTTAAAGAATATTTTAACATTTTGTGGTCTCACTTAAGGATTTTCCTGTATTTGTAGGTATTTCATTGTTGGGTGTACAGAAACCTATCAAATCGTTGTTGATATACAGATTTTAATGAATATTGTTCNTGTAAGTACTTTTAGATGCAAAAAGCCCTATCAAATCGTTGGTATTATACAGGAATAATTTACTTATCGATTTCATAGAATATTTATGCTCTTTTTGGTCTCAATTAAGGGATTTCCTCTATTTATAAGTATATTTGGATGCATAAAAAGCTACTAAATCGTTATTCTTATACAGGCTATTTGCATCGAATTTAAAGAATATTTTCGCTATTTCTGGTCTCATCTAAGGGTTTTCCTCTATTTGTAAGTACTTTTGGATGCATAGAAATCCACTAAAACGTAATTCTTATACAGGATTACTATAATCATCGAATTTAAAGAATATTTTATCATTTTGTGGTCTCACTTAAGGATTTTCCTGCATTTGTAGGTATTTCATTGTTGGGTGTACAGAAACCTATCAAATCGTTGTTGATATACAGATTTTAATGAATATTGTTCGCTCTTTCTGGTCTCACTTGAGGGTGTCCCTCTATTTAAAGATTATATGCAACTTTAACCATGTTTTCGGGAGAAAAAAGCGATGTAAACGGCAAGCAACACCTTGTAATTGCACCAATATCTTATCGTCTGCGTTTTGAGGCCTGAGCTATCTTTTGGGTAAACATCAGTGACTAATGGAACGTCTGCTCTCCCCAGAACCTGTGATGTTCCCGCCAAATCCCTTCCTCACTCTCGTGCGGCACTCTTGTGCGGAACTGTGGCCTGCTCGTGCGCAGTGCAGCCCCACAAAGGAGGAGGAGGAGAAGGAGAAGGAGGATGAGGTGGCAAGAAGCAGCTTCTGCGGCCGCAACAGTCAACAAATTCCGAGTGAAGTCATACAGAGAGCCGAGAAACGGGCAGAGAGCGGCATCGACTGGAGAAGGGAGTGCAAAATTAGGTGAACTCTCATGCGGGTGGGGATGGGCATGGACACTCGGAAACTTCGATATACTCGTACTCGTACTTGTACTCGTACTCGGGGCTTACATACGAGTTTTCTATGGGTGGGAGTTACGAGGCGATGGCAGTGACGGTGGCGGAGGAGGCCACCTCCAGGGATCCAGATGGTGGGGCGTTGTTACGTGAAACGTGAATCATCTCGCTGGAGCGGCGAGAGCGTGACGGTTTTGGACACAATGGGTGGCAAAACAGGAAGCTCTAGACAGTGTAGCGCTTATGGATATGGATTGAATATTGGCAACAGTTTTTTTTTGGGAGACCGTCTGCCGTCACAAATCAACAATTTGCGTGCGTCGCCAGGCATTAATAATAGTATGCATATACATATATATAAGGTATGAATGGCCAGATGACAACAACAATTGCCAAGCAACAACAGCGACTTGTTGAGAGAATGGGACGACGAGCGAAACGCGATTCTCGCGCTCCCGCAAATTAGCATTTGCATACGCAATTTTCTATTTATAAAAAACATCAACAAACTGAACCTCTCCGACCTCGCAACTACTAGCTTTCGTAACTGCCTTTCAGGGCCGTTTTTCGGGTGTTTCTGGTGTTTTCTTGATAGTAATACTACTAAGTTTTCGGGCATGGCATTCCTAAGCGATAAGATAATTCCTAGGGGCTACTATGTGCAAGGTGTCGGGCAGAGTGTGACCCTCGTAGCCTAACCTAAAAGCCAATGTTTGGCAACAGCTGCACAATCTTTGGCCGAATAGAAATCGGATAAATTAGACTTAATTTCTCTCTTGTTGTTTTTGTTTTTATTGCCGGCATTTGTTAAATGTCAGCCCACCGAGAGAGGGAGAGGGAGAGTAAGAGAGTGTGAGTGCGAGTGAGAGTGGGCGATGGCGATGGCTAGGGGGAGAGAGCGAAATGGAGCGAGCAAAGTATCTTTTTTTAACATCATTTCGTATCTTTGAGATACGCACTCACCGACACACATTCACCTACCGACTATTTGCAAATCCGGCTGCGCTCCTCCTCCTTCTATACTCCTCCTATCCTCCTTCTATTCTGCCTTTTTGCGAAGATTGTTTTGGGCGTTTTTCGTCTGCCCCTTTCCTTCCGCCCGTCCGGGGAATGCCAACTGCTGCTTGTTGTTGCCCTTTGGCAAGCTATGGAATTGATTTTCCAGCCGCCGGTGAGAGCAGTGGGCCCTGTGTACCGTAAATACGCGTTCCCAGTTCACAAATATCGTTTGCCCAGCACAGCCAATTGAGCAATTGCCCCTTTTCCTTTGCCTTCTTGTTGTTATTATTATTGCTCGTCTCGTTCAGCAGCAGCGGAGATCACAGTTGCCTCTTCCCACTCTTACGCAGGGTTTTCTTCTTCTTGTTGTTGTTGTTGTTGTTGTTGTTGGCGTTGGCCAGTCAGTTTCACTTTGTCATTGGTGTTGTTGCTGCTGGCGCTGCTCTCTCTCTCGCTCTACCGTTATTGCCCGAACAACAACAAGAGCAACAACAGGGCACAAGAATTCCTCAGCAGCGCTCACTTTTTGTTTGTCTGCTCCGCTCCACTCTGCTCTGCTCTTTTTTTTTTTTTGATTGGGCCGCGGTGACGCCAGAGAGCTGTGGGGAGGAGCGTGGGGTGAAGGGAGGGGGTTTGCACTTGATTTGCGAGCACCGAGCGGTCGGTTGGCCCGGCGAACATCACATTTTGCTCAGCCAGAGCATGGGTACGGTTTGCTCGCCACTTTTGCTTCGGTGGTTATACAGATTTTCTTATTCAGCAGCGATTTTGCCAATCCGTTGCGTTGCGAAAAAAACTAAAACAGTGTGGCTGCATGGCGTCACTGCAACAATGCCACGACGTTATTGCAGTGTGGCCAGATCAAATGTAGGGTGGAAATCGTAATATGACCGTTGGGGTTGCATTTCCGATAACAATTTCAAATTTCATTTAAAACAAATTTAATTAAATAATTTTTTTTTACTTACAAACTAATTATTATTATATTTCAAAATTGGGTTATCCTAGAATAAAGATTCAGTAATAAAATATAATGGGAAGTTTCTAGAACTTTATTGCAGATTTGTATACGTGTTGTATTCAAGCACATCTTCCATAAATGTGTTTACAATTTAAAGACCAGCTGCCTGAGTTTAACTATAAAAAATAAACACGTAAACAAATCATACACAAATAAAGAACATACCCTGCTGTTTATACTTATTCAGCTGGGTATCAAATCGGCTATCAAACTAAAAATCACAGCGTCAACAAATCTCAATTACATTGATTGACGTTTTCATTTACATTGCTTACTAATTGTAATCCTGCCGGCTGCGAACCTTTTACACTTACTACTTCTATACAGTATATTGCTTAGTTGCCAAGTGGATCCACACGTGCCTGTCACCAGCCGGTCCCACAGGTCTAAATAAATTGTAATATACACCTATCCCATCAATCCTTATCAGCTTCATAGCTGAATGCTGTTTATACGAGTACTTATTCAAGAGGTGTCAAGTAGCATATTTTATTTGTGCATGGCACGGCAAATACTTGGAATGACAAATGCCAGACTAAACTATACTTTTAATTAGGTACAATTTTTGGGTAATTTCTTGGGCTCAGTCTTTGTGCACCTGGTGGACGGCCTGGGCCCTTCCGGAAGGATCCTCCGGACAGCCCCAATCGAGGCGTGGCACCCACCTCATAACCGTCCGGGCAGCCGACTCTCCGGGAAACTGTTCCGCGAAAATGCTGCGGTAATAGTACGCCTCCTTCGTGGTGGGCGTGTTATGAGGAAAACGGAGAGACGCGCCGGCGAACTCCTCGTCACTAACGTGACTGGTGGCCACCCGACGGATGTTGTCGATCCAGTCGTAGCCAACACCGTCGGAGAACTGCTCCTTCTGCCGCCATAGGACATCGTCCGGCAGATAGTCATCCGCAAATGCCGCCCTCAGGATGTACTTTTCTAGACGCTTCTTCTGCTCTCCGCCGTACTGGTTGAGGGGTCCGGGAATCTTGTCCTCCGGTCGGATTTGCATCACATGGTTTACGAAACCAGTGTCCAGGAAGGGCACTCGTAGCTCCACTCCCTTGGCCATGGCAACCTTGTTGGCTCGTAGGCAGTCGGAGAGGTGCAACTGCTGCACCCTCTTCACCAGCTCCTCATGAAAATCTTTGTGGTTCGGGGCCTTGTGGAAGTACAGGTACCCGCCAAAGATTTCATCGGCCCCCTCGCCCGAGAGGATCATCTTGATGCCGGTGCTTTTTATGTACCTGGACAGCAGTAGCATGGGCAAACTACACCGCACAGTGGTCACATCGTAGGTTTCCAGGTGGTAAACTATGTCCCGGATGCCATCCAGAGCCTCGTCGATCTCGAAGATTATCTCCTTATGATCGCTGTCAATGTACTTGGCCACCTGCCGGGCGGCCTTGAAGTCCGGGGCATCCCGCAGACCAACCGAGAACGTTTTCAGCCGAAAGTTCGGATCCCTCTCGCGCATGATTTTGGTAGCAATCGAGGCAATCAAGCTGGAGTCCACGCCGCCGGATAGGAGGGCTCCAAAATGGACGTCGCAGTGGAGGTGACTGCGCACTGCCGATTCCAAAATGGAACGAAGTAGAGATAGATCGCAGGGCTGGTTGGGCACCTCCTTTATCCAGGACTCCTCGAATGTCCAGCAAGTTTTCAGCTCTCCTACTCGTCCAAATTTCGCTTGCCCGGGCGTGAATGTCTCCACTTTTGGGCACGTATCTACCAGGCACTTCATCTCCGAGGAAACCCAGAGGTTTCCCGCCTTATCTGTGCCCACGTACATGGGAATGATTCCAAAAGGATCCCTGGCAATCAGGACCTCCTTCGTCCGTCGGTCGTACAATGTGAAGGCAAACATTCCTGTGATGTACTGCAAAAGATCCGCACCGTAGTCCTGGTACAGTTCAAGGATCACGTGGCAATCGCTTTTGGGCTTGTAGGTTCCTCGACGCTTTGCAATTTGTGCCGCCAGTTCCAGGTAGTTGTAGATCTCGCCGTTGGCCACCAGGACCACGTTGCCGTCGTCGGAGACAAAGGGCTGGTCGCCCATGGCGACGCCCACAATCCGGAGCCGTTCGTGGACCATGGCCACGCCGTCGGATGCGATCACATGGACGCCGGTGGAATCTGGACCCCGATGTCGCTGCTTGCCGCTTTGTCGATAGGCCAGCTCCCGCAGGCTGTGCTTGCTGCCATGAAGCAGCTGCGGAGGAATGGGCTCCCCGTCCCGAGAAAATATTGCAAAAATGCCGCACATTTCGATTTGATTTGTTCAAACTATCTGCCAGATGAGCTCTTGCGAAGTCTGGTAACCGACTGTTGCTGTCTTCGCTGTGACTCGGCTATTTATTGACACCGCTCTCGGGCCGGTTATCCCAATATCTCTCTGCCTCTCAATTGATAATGCTGACTTCCACGTGCTTCTGGTTGCATCAGCCGACTTCTAGAACGCTGCTCCTCTGCTGTTAAATTTGTACTGTCCAATTAATTCTCAGAATATGTTATATCCAATTCGAGCATATTTAGAGTGGGAGGGACTTAGGTTCCTTGTTTAATTCATAAAATAAAAATAATAAACATTAGCGAACTGCTTTGCTAGGCGACTTCAGGGGCGACTAAATGTGCACTCATGTTTTCAGCGCCTTTTAAAGAAAATCAGGCACCGGCTGCTTTTGATTACTTGACTCTCACTATAAACATTGCATTTATTTCTCTTCGAATTACAGCTGATTGAAATTCACAACCAATTTCGTCATCTAGCTTGCCCTCCCTGAAGAGTACATAAATTTAGGCAAGATATATAATATTCTATTTAAAAATTCTATTAAATAAGTAAATGTATTTGGTTCTGTAGCGTTTCATATGAATTGTTAGGTCCTCACTTCTACTAATTGTACACTTAATGTAGGTTAGTTTTACGACTGATAAGGGTATCAGACTATTCCGATTGCTAACAAAAGGTGGATTTGTTTATTTCTCTTACAAATTCTCTGTTTTGACTCCCAGTCAGTTGGCCAAAATTAAGAGAGTTCAAGAGATTAAATATCAGACCGGTTTCTTCTGAGCAAATGTTTTTAAAGCATACCATTATTAACATATTAAAAAATATATTTTTTTAATATAATGAAATTTAATTGAAGCTATGATTCAATGAATTATGTTTTCTACAGCCTTTATTTTTCATCTTTTACCATTGACTGAATTAATAAAGTTATTTTAAGATATGTTTAATTGTTTGCAACTTAAAAGATAAACATAGCAGATGTTAAAAATGAGTTTATTTATACAACAATTTTAGAAACATAAAACTGCCACGTTAAACAATAACATTCAATAGCATATTCCATAGAGCTTTAACAGACTGTTAAAAAAGCTTTCTTTAAAATGCCCTTAGACTCAGTCTTGGTGAAACTGATGGACAGATTGGGCCCGTCCGGAAGGATCCTCCGGACAGCCCCAATCGAGACGCGGCACCCACTTCACAACCGTCCGGACAGCCGCCTCTCCAGGAAACTGCTCCTCGAAAATGGTGCGGTAATAGTACGCCTCCTTGGTGGTGGGTGTGTTATAAGGAAACCGGAGAGACGCGTCGGCAAACTCCTCGTCAGTCACATGACTGCTGGTCTCCCGCCGAATGCTGTCGATCAAATCGTAGCCCACGCCGTCAGAGAACTGTTCCTTCTGCCGCCACAGGACATCGTCAGGCAGATAGTCATCCGCAAATGCCGCCCGAAGGATGTACTTTTCCAGACGCTTCTTCTGCTCTCCGCCGTACTGGTTGAGGGGTCCGGGTATTTTGTCCTCCGGTCGGATTTGCATCACATGGTTTACGAAACCTGTGTCCAGGAAGGGCACCCGCAGCTCCACTCCCTTGGCCATAGTCACTTTGTTGGCTCGCTGGCAATCGGAGAGGTGCAACTGCTGCACCCTCTTCACCAGCTCCTCATGGAAGTCCTTGTGGTTCGGGGCCCTGTGGAAGTAAAGGTACCCACCAAAAATCTCATCGGCCCCCTCGCCCGAGAGGATCATCTTGATGCCGGTGCTTTTGATGTCTCTGGTCAGGAGTAGCATGGGAATGCTGCACCGCACAGTAGCCACATCGTAGGTTTCCAGGTGGTAAACTATGTCCCGGATACCATCCAGAGCCTCGTCGACATTGAAGATGATCTCCTTGTGATCACTGTCAATGTACTTGGCCACCTCTTGGGCGGCCTTAAGGTCTGGGGCACCCCGCATTCCCACCGAGAACGTTTTCAACCGAAAGTTGGGATCCCGTTCACGCATGATTTTGGTAGCAATCGAAGCAATCAAACTTGAGTCCACGCCGCCGGATACAAGGGCTCCAAAGGGGACGTCACATTGAAGGTGACTGCGCACTGCCGATTCCAAAATGGAACGAAGTAGAGCTAAATCGCAAGGCTGCTTGGGCACCTCATTTATCCAGGACTCCTCGAATGTCCAGCAGGTTTTCAGCTGTCCCACTCGTCCAAATTTCGCTTCCCCGGGTGTGAATGTCTCCACTTTCGGGCACGTATCTACCAGGCACTTCATCTCCGAGGAGACCCAGAGGTTGCCCGCCTCATCTGTGCCCACGTACATGGGAATGATTCCAAAGGGATCCCTGGCAATCAGGACCTCCTTTGTCCGCCGGTCGTACAATGCGAAGGCAAACATTCCTGTGATATACTGCAACAGATCCGCACCGTAATCCTGATACAGTTCAAGAATCACGTGGCAATCGCTTTTGGGCTTGTAGGTTCCTCGACGCTTTGCAATTTGCGCCGCCAGTTCCAGGTAGTTGTAGATCTCGCCGTTGGCCACCAGGACCACGTTGCCGTCGTCGGAGACAAAGGGCTGGTCGCCTATGGCCACGCCCACAACCCGGAGCCGTTCGTGGACCATGGCCACGCCGTCGGATGCGATCACATGGACGCCGGTGAAATCAGGACCCCGGTGGCGCTGCTTGCCGCTTTGTCGATAGGCCAGCTCCCGCAGGCTGTGCTTGCTGCCATGGAGCAGCTGCGGAGGAATGGGCTCCCCGTCCCGAGAAAATATTGCAAAGATGCCGCACATTTTGATTTGATTTGTTTAAACTATCATCCAGATGAGCTCTCGCGAAGTCTGGTAATCGGACTGTTGCTTTTTTCGTTGTGACTCGGCTATTTATTGACTCCGTGTCGGGTTTTACCAGTTTAATACATTTCGTTTTTATACAATGCATCTTAAGGTACAATCAATGCTATTGCCCTGATATTAGATTTACAATTAGGGCGGATAAATGGTTAATTGGCCTTTTAGCCAAGTTGGTAACCAACAAGTAGAATAAGTAGAACCTATGTTCATTATTAATTATTTTGACCGATTAAATATTTCAACCCCAAATTACATGTACACAGTTTACTTCGTATTTGTGAAATTGTAAAAGCTAGACAGGTAAATGGTATCTCCTTGTCGAGAAATCTCGACTACAGCGTTTCTACTTGTTTTTTTTTTAATTTTACTATATTTTTAAAGGTATAATCTTATTTTGAAACTAATCAACTAGTCTGAATCTTCCAATCGGATCTTAAGAATCCGATTGTAAAGCTTTTCATTGAAGTTGGCAAAATAATATGTTGTGATTGGTCAGTTTTATAACTGATAAGGGTATCTGTCTATTCCAATTGTTAATAAAAAGTTGATTTGTTTGTCACTGACTACTAGTCTCTTCAAGAGAGTTCAAGCAATCAAAATCAAGACTGGTTTCTTTTGAGAAATTTTGATTATTAATACGAGTATATTCAAATATTATTTTTGCGTGATAGAAATGATGCTTGCTACAACCTTTAACCATCGACTGAACTAATAAGGATATTTTTATAGATTATTAAAAGTTTGATTTTTTTCAACTTGAAAGATAAAAATTATTTTACTCATTTACAAATTTTATAAACAAGAAAACTTTCATGTGAAACATTAAAATTTAATAGAATTTCCCAGACCTTTAACAGACTGTTTAAAAAAGCTCTCCGCTCGTAAGGCTGCTGTTAACAGGTGGTTGTCATGGTACAATGGGAAATCCATTGTTTTTTGCGTTAAAATATATGTGTTCTCTATATATAATTTATTGCCTTAACATTTTATTCTAATTTTTATTATTTTGTATAAAATATATTTATATATATTTCCAATATCACTTTCAGCGATTGGTTTTTAAGTGTATCTTTTCGGATACGTGTAGAAATAATAGTTTTGTTTGATCTTTTCGGATGCTAACTTATGAATGGCCACGTATGTTAGCCCCGAATCGGTCTATGCGATAAATATGTCAAGTTGATAAAGCTAAATCTCCAGTGTTTAATTGTGCAGACATTTTAATTACGCATCTAACACTGAGCAAATCCGGATGATGATGTCACTGGCTCGGCAGCGCTAGTGGATAAACATTCCCCGCAGCAGATTTATGGGCTTGCTGTGGGTCAACCCCGAGGGCCCTGCTCCGCTCCTGGACTATTGGCGTGCGCGCTTGTTGCTTCTGTCTGAAAGTCTCGTTGCCGCCTGTTTTTCGATTTGTCGGCACCGAACGGCCGTCCAGTAGCCGATAGAACGCCACGCCGTGCGGCAGGAAGTTGCGTATACGCCGCATTGTCGCTCGGCAAGCCGGAGTGCTCGGAAGTCCTTTTTCGCGCGCGCTCGTCCTCTGTGCCATCTCGCCTTTGCCGCCGTCGCGACGATGTTGTCTTTCGAAAAAAGCCGCCAAGGTGCTAAGTGCGTGTAATTAGTCGGAATTCAATTAATTGAAAAGAATTTTAAATTGAGTTACGCTGATGCGATGGAGGTTGGCAAGCCGAAAAGTGAATTTGCGACAAAGTGATTCCCGCCGGAAATTGTGCGTAAAAAAAGGCCCAGAGGCGAAGTTTTAATAAACAAAGTTGTTAATACAATTTTCAAGTATTTTTATTAATTTATATCCACCCTTTGAGGGTTGTATTTTTTGGTTTATTACGGATACGAGCACTTCAGTTTCCATTGGCTACAGTTTATTTATTTACTCTTGAAATTAATTTTATGCCATTCCCTAGTAATGTTGCCAATTTAAAATTGTTATCACTGAAGATGATTGTCAATAAAAGTGCGGTATTTTACGGTGCTTTGACCAATTTAATTACTGTGAATTACTTCAAATGGTAAATGGACTTAAGATTTTAATTAATTACAAATTGATTGCACAATCTTGGGACCCCATTGAAAAGGTAAATTTAAATACAAATCCTATCAATGTTTTGGTTTCTCATTGTTTAAATGTTGTAGTTTTTCACAAAGCTTAATCTCGTGGTCAAAAACCATAAAAACGATCCAATTCCATCACGAAGGCAGGCGGTAAATTTACGAGCACCTCAAAAATATCAAATCAAAATCAAATAAAGCAAACTTTTATTCCGGTCCGCGCACAGCAATATCGAAAGAAACCGGGGCTGACCTATTAATGTCACGTCCGTTTCCGGGGAAGATGGTTAGAGAACTTTTGGGTCACGTTTGACACGTGGCCAAAATCAAATGGCCCAAGACCCATTTCCCAGATCAAGATCCGCACGCACATAAAAAGACCCAATAGCCGAGGCGCTTCAAAATAGAGCAAGTGCCAGGTCGGGGCCCAATTAATTAAAAAGTTTTCACGCGGACAAAATCAAATCAACAATTTTCCCAAGTATTTAGGCGTAAAATTCGAATTGGAAGTTTTCAGCAATCGAGACTGACTGAGCGATGGATGGATACACAGAAAACATTTCAAATATCAACACATCACTAAGCTACAATGATTTAAATTGAACAAATTCTTTGGGTTAAGAAAAAAAGATGATTTGAATTCTATGAAAGTATCCCATTTAATTGGTTTTTTTAATCAACTGAACTGCATTTCGAGCTAGTGTAGAACTGGTTGCTTGTTGTGGGATTTCCTTTGTGGATATGGATGCGGATGCCGCAGAGTTTTGGATACCAGAAATGTCTGCAGGCGGCGAAAATCAATTCGCATTACTGCAGCCTCAGTGAGCTGCCCAAAAACTTTGTGCGCAGCAGGCAACTCTTTCGTATTTTGGGCTTGCGGCCAGCGCGACACAAATAAATTACGGCTTTTAAATACTCGTACGGCCGGGCCCCGGGGGTTGATTAGGAACCCTAGACCTTTGCCAGGCTTAGTATGCCTGCCCGCCCGCCCACCTGTGGACGACAAACACCCACAGAGTGTCTAGCCAGGTGGAGTGCTTGACCCCAAGAGTTGACCCTAAAAATAGGCGTGTGCAGCTTCCAAGTTGACTATTTTTAATCACTCGCTCGCTCACTGTCGCTATCTTTAAGCTCATAATTAGTTTTTTGTTCCCCTGACTGTCCTGACTGCCCGGACTGCCACAGTGACGTGACACAAATTCGGTGGCGGCTGGAATAGTTGAATGACCAACAAAGAAGGTGCTGCCATTAGTGATGGGGTGAATCATGTGCAAACTAAACGTATGGTTATAAAAACCCAAGAAAAACATATGGGAGATACAATTTTAAAACCAACCAAACGTATAATGCTTGAAGTTGTTCCAATTGTTAATGGTAACATTAAGGTGATTCACAAGGCGCAGTCATTTTATGATTCAGGGCAGTACAACAAAATTTAGAAGAATGACAAATATATTCTTATATTTCGTAGCTTTTCTGGGTAAGCTAGTTCCATCACTAAGTTCCAACCTCACCAGCGCAGTCTACTTTTGAGCCTTTCAGGACACGCCTTTGGCTAATTGGCTCGTGTGTGTGTTTACGAGTCTGCCAGTACACACAATACGGACGGGTGTATATGTGGCTGTTTGTCATAATCAAATGTGCGCCCGTCCATGTCTTAACACGCAAGCTCAGTCCTTTTTCCCATTTCCTTTATTTGGGGTTTCCCCCCTTTTTCTGAACCCTAATGACATGGCCACTAATCGTGGCCAACAGTGGCAAAAAGTTGCCGCTGCTGCAGTTCTTAATTAGCAATTTGACGCATTATGCGGCCGGTCCTTTGGCATGTGCGGGCATTAAGCCTGTCTGCAGGATTAGTCCCTAAAAGGTGAAATTAACTGGCACACGGGCAGATGAGAATGATGCATATTAAGTTGACGACGGCTCTGTGTTGGCAGAAAAAAGGGGAGAACAAAAAGGATTCATTCGGATGCCGGAGGGTCAAGCGCCGGGGTCGGCGGCTAATAGTTGGTTAATTTAATCTCCTGGCTTTAGTGAAATCCGAAAGAAGTCCTTTATTAAATTTAACCCTAGCTAGAAAATAGAATCCAGATTACATGTGCAACTGTGCGCACAAGTAGAAGATGTATTTATAGTATTGAAAAAACAATATCCTTGCAAATAGGGAAACCGAGCACGCATTGCAGTCTGTCACTCAGTGCAATTGAAATCCATCCATAATGAGGCAGTTGCGAGACAGCCTTGACATTGAGATTCAATACACAGGATATCAGATACAAGGGGCAATGAGTAGCCGTAGCCATGGGCAGATCTTAGAATCCGTTCAAACGAGACCAGCAAAACATCCTGCAGTTATTTTTATGATTGAATCAATAAGGCGCATTGGGAAGGTCAAGTTCCGGCCGAAGGTTTGCCGGAGGCAGCCAACGGATGGATGGATGGATGGTTGGATGGATGCAAACCTGTTGAAGCAACGACCATGCCTGCGAGGCAAATCAAATCAAATGCCTGGAACGGCAGCTTTTGCGGCGATTTCTTTAAAGAATTTAATNAAAAAAGGGGAGAACAAAAAGGATTCATTCGGATGCCGGAGGGTCAAGCGCCGGGGTCGGCGGCTAATAGTTGGTTAATTTAATCTCCTGGATTTAGTGAAATCCGAAAGAAGTCCTTTATTAAATTTAACCCTAGCTAGAAAATAGAATCCAGATTACATGTGCAACTGAGCGCACAAGTAGAAGATGTATTTATAGTATTGAAAAAACAATATCCTTGCAAATAGGGAAACCGAGCACGCATTGCAGTCTGTCACTCAGTGCAATTGAAATCCATCCATAATGAGACAGTTGCGAGACAGCCTTGACATTGAGATTCAATACACAGGATAGCAGATACAAGGGGCAATGAGTAGCCGTAGCCATGGGCGGATCTTAGAATCCGTTCAAACGAGACCAGCAAAACATCCTGCAGTTATTTTTATGATTGAATCAATAAGGCGCATTGGGAAGGTCAAGTTCCGGCCGAAGGTTTGCCCGAGGCAGCCAACGGATGGATGGATGGATGGTTGGATGGATGCAAACCTGTTGAAGCAACGACCATGCCTGCGAGGCAAATCAAATCAAATGCCTGGAACGGCAGCTTTTGCGGCGATTTCTTTAAAGAATTTAATGAATTTATTTATGCTTCAATCACACAATTTAATTCAATTCGCGACGGGCCCCCGGCCAGGCGGTTCGATGGTGGAGGCCTTGACGTAACATTCATTCAACTTTGGGCTCGCTGGCAGAAATTTAATATGCCCTGCGACAAGTAAATAAAAGTCAAGTATTCGCCGGGGAGGAATAACAGGGCGTATACTTAATATACTTTACACTGCAGTTAGGCAAAAAAAAAACAAACTCCACGTGTCGCTAAGCAGCTCAAAGGGAGTTCAAAGCGGCTTTGGAAAGGGGAAAGAACTTTTTGTTTTGTAACTTTATGCCATACGAGATATAAATGACAGAATAATTGTCTCCTCAACCGCATTTAATTTAGTTTCAACTCGACTAGACTCTTACCAAGTTTTCGGGTCTATGTTTCTGTTTCTGTTGCTGCTGCTGCTGCTGCTGCTGATGCGAAAAGGAGCGGGCCAAAAGGGCACTTGACTCACCGCTCCCCAGACAACAGAGCTCAGTTTGTCTTTGTGCCTTTGTGGCCCTTGTATAGTATCCCAGTATATGTCTGTTGCCAATGGAAACTTATGGCTCAGCAGTTTTGGCTGCGCTAATTGTTCTGGTTACAGTTGCCGTTTCCACCAATTCACTGCTGTTGGCCAAGGCTCAAACATTGTAGCCTAGTTTTGGCCACGCTCACAACTTGTGGCTGCATTGGCCCCAACACCATGGTAATCTCAACCCGACCAGGCGATGTTCTTGGGAAAAGGAATAACTTAACAAATAGATTCAGAGATTTTCAACAAAAGTTTTACGAAAGAAGCCCTGGATTGAGCTAAATATTGCGACACTTTTAGGCCAAGAAACAATAGATTTTAGGATCAAAAACTGTATAAAGATTCCGACTTCAAGGGTATAACTAATTCGCTTTGTTTTTGGCCCAAAAGTTTAACACTACCTTGTCTTGGGTAACTCTGTGTGTGTTGCGGCCTTTTGTTTATGTCTGTCAAATTGCTGCCAAGGCTGCGTTGCAATCGAAAAGGAGGAGCAGACAAAAACCAAAACAAAGCCAAACACCCGAAAAATTGCCACAACTGGGGAAAACTTTCTCTGAAAATGACTTGGCCAGCGGTTTTGGCAGTCGAAACTTTTTCCCGCCCTCGCTTTTCGACGTATAAATCAGTTTTGTCTGCCCCAGAAATCACTTAAGCTCCCCCGGCCAACAATAACTGGAACGGATAAAATTCCAAAACTATAAACAAAACATAAACAGATTATAAAAATAAATTGTAGCTATAGATGTGCCGGAAACTTTTGGGCAGTTCATCAAAACAGGAGCGTCAATGTTGTGTGAAATATTAGAATAAACTAATTTAAGACAAAATAGCTTTTTAAGTTGCCAACAAATCAATTACCAAAGCTGCATTCGGCAGTCGAAAAATTACTTTCCTAATTCAATTTATTCCCACATGGCATTTAAGAATCAAATTTGTCTTAACTGCATTTTGCACTAATACCTGCTACTACCAATTGGACCTCGATCTGTGCGTTTTCAGCGACTATCGGCCACCGTAAAAGGCGCCGAACATAAAATCCATTTAAGCGTAGTGTCGGAATATAAACCTCGCAATGACTCACCCTGCCGATCGGTCAAACAGAAAACTGCGATGAACAAGATATATACACACACCTACTATACCTGTATACTGCAAAAAGATATCAAAGATTTAGGTGGAAAGTGATAAAATTAAATGTTCACATGCAAATTCTTTAAAGTACAGAAACAGCTACAGCTACATAATTATATGCACACATATTTGCATTGCTTTTTGCTGACATTGCTAGCTTCTCGGTTTTGTTTACCCCACCGGCCCCTCTCCCCCAGGCATTTGCCGGTTTTAATGGGCAACAACAAGCAGGGCCAAATCCATTCATATGCAGAGCATTAAAATGTACAATTTCCAAACAGAGTAAACGAGCGCCAAAAAGAAAAAAAATATAGAAAAAACCTGTAGTAAAACGTTTCGGGGGCGTTTGCCAAGAATATCTCGTTGTCTATTTACTTGTGAAGCTGATAAAAATTCACTTTATTCGCTTTGGCTGCTTATTTGCTTGAGTACAAAGTGGCGACAGCGCAGACTGCATTTTGGGGACTCCAAAGGGGCGCTGGAGCTTGGAGCTTACTCGGGTGGCAAACAATGGGGAAAAAGCGACAAAATTGGAAGACAAATATGAAACTCGAACTGCCAACAGAAGTGCAGCGGAGTTGGATAAGCGGAGAGTTCTCGAATCAAAGTGGAAAACAAGTAAGAACGATTAAAGTCGAGTGTCTCGAATATAAATACCCGGCTCTCAGTTTTCGCGGCATGTTTCTACGAAGAAGCTTGTGAGCGCATCACATTTATGTCATTTCCGCAGGCAGAAGTGAGCATAAGCGGCTGATATTTGCAACACAAATAGATATTGGCTATACCAATGTATTGTCCAAATGTAGTGCCTCTAGAGTAAAAATTGTAGACACCACAGAATTTCACGGTTTGGTGGGGGTTTGGAGGTGGAAACCGATTTCTAAAACGAACTTGCAATTAGTTTTTCTTTTTCTATTATAGTCTCCAATATCAAGGCGCTTATACAGACATACGGACAGACAAACGGACGGACAGACGGACGGACAGACGGACGGACAGACGGACGGACATGGACGATATATATACTTTATGGGGTCGGAAATGCTTCCTGCTCTGTGTTACATACATTCGTTTAAATTCAATACACCCCTGTTCTTTTTAAGAACCGGGTATTATGACAACAAAGTCGCAAATTCAAATGGAAATTCCAAGCAGACTCAGCCTTGAAAAACGATAGGAAAGCCAAAGAAAATATTTGAATTTCTTAAATAGCACAAACTTAAGTCCTAATCCAAGTTTCCCAAAGGGAATTTTGTAGGACCCAGAGCAGTGTCCCCTCATATATGGTCTTTGTGTGGCCTCAACACTGAAAATGGCAAGAAAACTTGGCAACTTTTCCCTCCAACCTTGTTGCAAACCATTGGGAAATTCCCGAGTGCTCGTCTAAAAGTTATCGTCGCCGTTCGATGACTGTTTACCCCGGCAGTGGAACAATTGTAAACTCAGAACACGCATTCTAGTGTTTTTCAGCAAATACCAGCAAAGACACCGAACGCAAAGTATAAACTATTTTATCGCGCTGGGGAACATCTTCCCCGTTGGCGTGTTTATTTATTTATTCACTTGTCCGATAAATGTTTTGGCTGCGGCTTCTGATAAAGCACCCAGAATGCTGCAAAGAAACAAGAGGAACAAAAATGGACAACGGCTGCCAAGACAAACAGCCGTTAAGTCATAATAATTGAAAAATTAAAAGCACACACAATGAGTTAATGTTTGATTAAATTTTCCGGGCGCAGTGAAATTAATGGGAAGATAATAATTTTCATAGCCGAAACAAAAGTAAACAAGGGCAAAATCCACACATGCAAGTAGTTTGTCATTGTCCAAACAACACAGGCGAACTATACGATAAAAAAGAAAAGGAAAATAAAATGAAAAATAACAAAAACATAATTGAAACTGTGTGAGTATTCATTAATTTTCCAGCAGCACAATTGAGCGGTGGAAGAGGGGCGGCTGTAATGGCAATGTAGACATTAAGGCTAAACACAAACCATTTAATTCCCTTGTTTAATCATAATTTAAGGCACGCTTCAACGTCACTCAAAGTCAGAGCCGGGGCCAAGGCAATTGTTGTTCCCCCCGGTCCATGGGCTTCCCCTTTTGGGGCCATCCTACCGAATAGCCTTCCAATTGGCAACGTTTGTTCTCGGTTAAATTTATGCAACATTTTTCGAGATTGTCGTTTGGCCCTGCCTGTCGTTTCATATTTTCCTTTTGCCGGGCCAAAAACAAAGCGAGCGAAGACCATATTTTATTCACAAATATTTTGCATTGCCGGACGGCATTTTTGAGTGCCGAAGGGGTTTTAAAGGCTTGGGACAGGCTTGCATATGTTCAGGCCGACCACTGTGGCGTCGAGGTTCAGTCCAAATAAAATCTAGTTTAATTACTTTTTAAGACAAAATTCTAAATTATAACTAACGAAAGTAAACATTACATAAAGTCTAGATTGGATGTGCTGTAAAATTTCATACATTTACCCTTCATATATAAAAATAAAGCAAAAAGGGTAACCCTTTGTGTCTGTGAAGAAAGTGGCGACACAGTGAAGCGAGCGGGCTTAGTGCATTGCTTTTGATGTGGCCTGGGTCCTGGCTATGTGTTTCCTGTTTCATTTTTACGGCTTTGTTGCGGAATTAAAGTTTAATATTCCCCAAACGCCCAGCCCGGCAGGTGTTACCCCTTTTAGCCACCGGCTCATAAAAAGCTTCCTCTCCATTTTGTGTAAACAATTTGCCTGGATCCGAATTTTATTTCCGCTTCGTTTATTGTGTCGTTCGCCGGGCGAGTTAAGGTAAATACAAACATTTTATATACGAATATTAAAGGCATGATTGGATCACACTAAAAGGGCTGATGATTTATTAGCTCACGCCGATGGGGACGGCCCTAACTGTGCGCATGAATCTTTTAACTTCATTAGTGATGACAAACATAAAAATGTGCCAGCAAATCCGTGGAATTCTGATGCATCGCTAAAAGCACATTTTTGTGGCAAGTCATGCAATATGCAGTTGCAGCTAATGCATGCAACAACAATTACAAAAAACCATCAGAAACGTGGTGCAATTTCCATGCATTTGCTGTGAAAAACTGGGCAGCTGGAAAAGCTGGAACCGTAACCCCTGCGCATAATGTAAACGAGCAAATGCCATGATTAGCAGACATTTTGTGGGGAATTAAAATAAATTGCCAGCGGCAAATGGCAAAATGTGCTGTGCCAAAGCATAAACACACCATTCCCAGCGACACCTGTTCGCACTCACGCATTTTGGCGAGTGAATAAGATCCACCTGACGGGGCGTCCTGCACGCAGAACCGACTCAATTTATGTGCGTATCTGCAGCGTTAATTTTTCAATTTAATTATATCCACCGTTGCAGCGCTGACATCGAACATATTAAATTAAATCTGAACGTAAAATATAAATAAATTATAAAGCATCAACGTTTAAAGCTTATTAAAATGGTCAGTGCAAAAGGTTCGAGGCGCATACATTAGCGCCTGAAAGTAGGCAATGCATTTTGATGCCAATTAAATTGCTAATACGCCATGTGGTACGCGAATCAACCGGCTTTTTCACAAAATAAATATGGCAAATTCAGTCGAAATAGAAATGGCAAAACTTAATTAAAAGGAATGGTCGTGGAAGCATTATTTTTGTTATTTATATTCAAATTAGAATTCGAATTGGAAAAACAAGTTGAAGCTTTTAAAGGCGTGAGCACAAGTTTGTTTTAAAAATCGGCTCCCACCTCCCGAATTTCTGTTTTAGCTCTAGGGTTACGAAATACGGGATTTAAATTGATAGAGCTTATATCCATCTGCGTTGCGAAAATCAGTCGATTACGCTTTTCCATAGAAACATGCCACGCACTTCTCATCCGCAATGTTCATTCGTACCTTTTCACGCTCATCTACAAATCGCGAAATGGAATAAGTACTCCGGACTTACCTGGTCATCGTCTGGGCCTATTCTTCCACATTGCTGAAGGCTGGTCCTAAGGCACGGCAACCTCCTTGGCCTCGACGCACTGTCTCAGTTTCCATGGCGTAGCAGATTCTTGCGAGAATTGCAGCGAAGGTCACAGTCGAGTCTGGATCACCATTGCTTGTAAGGCGGAAAAAACATTAAAAACGGACACAACAAGGTCAAGGATGAATAACTGTGGATACACCTGTTATTAGCCTGCGACTCTTCTTCCTTGTTTCTGGTCGATCTCCTTGGCCTCCGTGTCCAATTGCAAACACGCGGCTACATCTTTTTGATGCAGCGGATTACTAGGATGAACTGCTTTAGGTGAGATGATGTAAAGAATTCTGGAATGTCTTCCAGCAAAGGTGACAGTCGATTCCGCAAAGCTGGGAGGTGAGGCCAAAAGGGGGCCCCCTCGATCCCGATCTTGATCTCCTTGGTCTCCAGACACGGTGCAGGATAGCGCTTGGATGCACTGTTTCAGGCCAGGTGGACGATGATTCCCTTGGATGACTTCCCGCGCAAGTTACAAGTCGAGTCCGTTGGGCGCGTAGATGATGCCACAGGGGGGTGGTCTACTCGAGCTCCTTAGGATTTCGTTTCTCTGATGCAGTGCATCTCCAGGTCCAGGTGAGATGATGCAGCAGATTCTTGGATGCTAAAGATGATGCAGTTACAGCGACAGCCAAGTCCAAAAGGTGGAGACTTCGTCAGAGGTGGCAATGATCCTCCATTGCCCGGTAGATCGCTGGCTGGGAGATCGGGGGGATCCGATGCTGGAGATGGGCTCCTGTCCAGGGAATAGGCGGTCAGGTCGACGTCCGGCGATGGGAACTGGTGGCGTGCTGAAAGGAGAGGGGAGGGGAAAAATTAGTTTACTTACCCAAAAAATCAGGCTCGATGTAGCTTAAGTAATGAATTGTGTGCCAGAACTAGTTGGGAATTCTAATTTCGCGGAAGTGTCGCAACTTCTAAAAAAAAATGTTGCATACTTTTATCAAATAAAAATTAGTATGTAAATATTTTTAATTTACATAATAAACCAAAAAAAATACTTAAGTATTAACTTTTTTGAAAAACCAGTATACCAAATTCGATTATTAGTATTTCCAACACTTCCGCGAAATTAGAATTCCCAACTAGGAGACCAAGAAGATCGAGTTCGAGAGGACCCCCTTTGTCCTTATCTCCCCGCTTCAAGGAATCGACTTTCACCTCCACTGGAAGTCATTCAAGAAACTGCGGCATCATATTACCTGAAGCAGTGCATCCAAGTGATATCCTGCTCCATGTCTGGCGACCAAGAATTGTAACTCTGTCTATGCAGTCCCTCCTCTCTGCAGCCCTGCAAACAGGTGGAAACCAAGAGCTGGGTATTTATAGTAGAGACACTCGGCTTTAATTGTTCTTACTTGTGTAATGTTAAATTCGATCATAAATAATTAAATGACCTGGGTCGCATCACCAATTGTTTATTTATAACAATTGGTAAAACTGGTAAAACAAATTAATAAAACTGGAGTGCTTTATAGCATTAAAGATTACCTTGGAATAGTTACCCACTACAGGGCAAGCAAATTTAATAGCTACTAATGACACTAATTAAAGCCGGACTGAAGCAAATATTTTACAACTTTTCCCGCGACGATCGTTAAGACTTAGTCCGTGTTAGCTGGGGCTTATCAAAGACTCCTTTGCCGCCAACTGCCGTGCCGTTTAATTAATTAAAAAGGTCCAAGGTATGCTACTGCAGGACTTTCTGTTTTTTGTTTTTATTGTGGCAGTGTTTTTTTACACTTTTACTCGGCTGCTTGCTCTGGTTTCAGTGTTCCTCCAGTTGGCGCTTGGTCATTAATTTATTTTTAAGAAGCGCATAATTGCCCAGCGAGTCTGCGAGTGCTAGGTGGCTGGTAACTGGAACTGCAAGCTGCTAACCGGACCAGAAGAACGCTTGTTCCTGTGAGTGTGTGGGCGCAAGGGCACTCTGCAGCGGGCTCTGGGCACACAAAGGCATGGACCACTCGGATTGCAGGATCTGCGGTCCGTTTGTTGGTTTATCGCTCCTTTCATGCAACATAAATCGCTGGCTTAATGCGAGCAAAGGAGCAAACGCGAGAGCCGTAAATGGAGCCAAAGGACCCGGAATGGCGAATTGCAGTTGCATGTCCTAGACAGCATCGCGCTGCCCTTTCAGCAAGATGAGCTGTTGAGTCGCCTTTGTCTCGACAACAGTGTCGACATGAATCAGAAACTTAATTATTTTCAGCCGCGCGATGGTGTAAACTGCTTTGCTCGAAAACAAACAGGATCACGGCATGCCGGCAAAGGATATGCACGCACAAAAAATCACCGGAGATTATAATTTGCCAAAATGTTGGTCCGCAAAATAAAGTTTTAAGGGTGATTTTGGTTGTAAAAGGTTAAGTGATTCGGTGAAGAAATTTACATAAATGAAGAATTGCAAGTTTTGTTGGAAGTGTAGTAGCTTTGGCAGCAAAATGTTTACACAATACGACATAAATCGGCAGCCGCGACGTGGCTGACATTTTGACGCAGCTCGGTAGAGTTTTTTCGCAGCTCTGTTGCAGCAGCCAGCGGCAACAAAACAATCGTAAGAATATTTACACTCAATTTGCTGGCACTGGTACCGAGTCCTGGACCCCACGTTATCCCCCGAAAAAAAACCGAATACAAAAAATATAAAAAAACGCAAGCCAAGGCCTCTCGAATTGAAGTGTCATAAGCCGAGTACAAAGGACCTAACACGCACAGTCAAGCGGATTTTGGCTTCGGTGTTGTGGGGATTGGACTCTCTCCTGCTGATGACTGTCACAAGCAGAATATATATTTTATAAACAATTTGAAGAAGGATTCAGGAGCATCAAGCCGAGTCGAGTCCTCGCAACAATTCTTGTCTCTCTGTTGAAGAAAATCGGAAAAAGGGGAATCATCCACGAGACAGACGGACCGGAAACTTGGCCAACAGCGTCATAAACTGGTTACATTGTCAAGCGCATGGTACAATAAAAAATAAAAACCAGAAGCGGAAAGGAGAGGAAATTGTTGGAATTTCCCTGCCAAGGATGGCCGCTCACGCAACAGGATGCACATAAATCATTGCAAGGCCATAAAGAATATAACACATATACTCCTTGGGCGATAAATATTCGACGGGGGCAATAAAACATACTCAGCATAAGGCGATCAGCCAGATAACTGGCATAAATATTGTATTTATGATGAGAAATTGCCATTTTAAATGCGTGAACAGACTAATAGACACCCTTTTTGCGATATCGGTTAAGTTTTTCCTGTCAAAAGGCCTTAAATTGTGTTTTATAGCCCCATAATAACCAGACTATGGTAAAGAAGGACACGGCAGATGCACTTGTAGAGCGGCATTTCCAAGTGGCCGCCGCGAGTTGCACGCACTGATTGAATTAAACTTGGCCTGCAAGTGGCATTCTCACTGCACAGCCAAAATAAACCCAACATTGAGGTCTATATTTTTCAGGATTTAAGCTATTAAAGACTGTAAATCATTGGCTAAATCATTGGACCTTAAGGTACATCAAAATCTCATATGTTAATTGCAAACTCAACAGGAATACGTGGTAAAATTTCTTCAATATTCGATGCTGTTATCTTAACTTTAAATACTATTTTCCTGAGTGACCCCATCAGTGGCAATGGAAGTAGTCGGTCCATAAAAAACAGCCAAGCAAATGTCCCTGACTGCTGCTCCTGGACCTGTGTTCTGGTCCTCCTTGTCCCCTGCCTCCTTTGTGTTCATCATGCAGGGCGCACATGTTGAGGCACAGCATTTGACATTTCTAGTGTTTGCCTTTATGGAGGAGCACCAAGGCAGACACACACGCCAAAAGGCGCCAGTTTAAATGGCAAAGCAACAGTGACTAACATATAGCAGCAGCCCACGAGTATATATGCACATCTGTACACTGATTTTGCCACTCTCTTGGCAGATTTTGTTTGTCCAGATTCCTAAATTGGAATTTTTGATTCCCTTTGCCCCAGGAATTTGTGTCCATCAAGAATTTTAATAGGATTTATGACGATACAGAATCAAATTTCGAGCACGTCTTGATGCAGGAAAACATGTACTTGTAGGAGATAACATTTATATTTCTGGGACATATTGAAACACATCGTTGGGACACACCGTAAGTTCCATAAACATTTCGAGAAAAATGCGAATATCTATAGTAACATATTTAAGAGTATTAAACTCTCGCTGCCTTGTCAATTTAGTGACCGTCTTTTGTTTCTTTTGCCTTGTTTTTTATGCCACTTATTGTGCACACTTTTGCACTTGTCACCATCCCTATATTGTACCTATATGTAGGGCTTTATAGAGCCATTGCCTGACATGTAGTGCGGCTTCCCCTCGGGCTACCCGCCCACCCCGGCGTTGTCGCCAGTGTGTCGCACCCATACCCACTTGAAATCTGTCAACTGCAACTATTTATTAAATTATATACTGCCATTGTTAAATTGCGGATGAGTGGGGGCGAGTGTGTCTGAGAGGCTGGCGGTTGCCTCGGATTTTCCTTGAAAATTAAAGAGATTCCCGAGACGGTTTTATTAAGGTTGGTAAATGCGATTTGTTGCTTATCTGCTTACAGATTTGAAGCGGAAGTGGAAGAATCCCCGACGACTGCACAATGCGGATCCTGGCCTACCCGGGGGATGTGGCTTCTGACTCGTTTGGACGGCAGCATTAGGCAAATCGACAACAGCTTAAACCACTTCGAGGTGGCTTAAAGCGTCGCCGGCAACAGCAGCAAAAAAGGTCCTGTCAACCTCAAGGATTCGCACTGCCTCTGCGGCTGGCAGTTAAAACTCCTCTCGCTTGACAAGAACGCACAAACGAGCGGCACAACAAAAAATATACTAAAGTGGGGGCGGAAATAGACGCAATCCGGCCACACAATGGACGTGGAACTGGAGGAGGAAGAGCGCATTTGCCTCAGGTGAGTGTTGACAGTTTGGCGAAGAGTGTGGCACAATGTTGTCGGCTTAAAGTTGTCAATGATTTCGATGGCAAAGTGTAGAGGGCTTTGTTGTCGGTTCATGCAGTTGCACTCCTAGGATTCTAAGGGGAAAAAGCTGAGAAATTGCCAAATCGTCTAAGAGGAGGAGCATTTTGTACATCCGTAAGAAAATGTTGCTTAATTGGATTGAAATTTTATGATTTGTTTAATCAATACTAATCTTAAAGTTGTAAAAAGCTCCTTAAACCAGGAATGAGACTTTGGGTACTCCACTGATCTATCCTAAAATTCAATGCATTCTTTTGTAGTATTGCTTTTTAATAATATAGTGGAAGGATCCTAAGGATCTTAACCCCAATAATCACTCATTGAATCCCAAATNCTCCACTGATCTATCCTAAAATTCAATGCATTCTTTTGGAGTATTACTTTGTAATAATATAATGGAAGGATTCCAAGGATCTTAACCCCAATAATCACTCATTGAATCTCAAATAATATCTAAAAGAATTATTTATTATTCTTTAGTGGTAAGGGAAATCATTTGGTTTGTGATCTATATATTTATTAAAATCAAGTAGCTGCTATTGTAACCTCAAGATTCATTGATCCGACGACCTGCCCTAATAAACGAAGGCAAGACAATAGTTTCGTCTTGGAAAATACAAATATATTCCATTGGTATTATGGAGCCCTCATGAGAGCGGCGCCAATTGCGCTCCACTTCTATTCACAATAATCAATTAAATGGATCCCCCCAAACAATGTGGCGCATAGAATGGAATTGTAGCCGCTGAAAGCCGGGGCAACAATGAGCGACAAAAGCAACAAAGCCACTGCTGCTGCTATTCAATGTCAATCTCGTATTTCAATTATGCTTTATAAATGGCAACAGACGACGCGTCTGCAAAAGTTCTTGTCCCTGTTTCAGCACTCGAATATGAGCTGAATGGACTCGTTTGGGGGGACGAAGACAAACGCAGGGGAGAACCTTTAAGTGGAGCCGCAGAATGTGTGAAAAATCCCACGAAAAGTTTAGAAAATTGAAGGGCAGCCACGAGTTGGCGCTGCCTGTAAGTTGCGCATACGCCACGTGGAACTCTAGGAAAACAAAGAGTCCGGCAGACGCGCTGCAGCACTGGTGACTTAATCGAATTATGAATTTTTAATTACACAACAAGGCACAGACAATCCAGTTCCCTTTTAAGTGTATCAATTCAAGAAAGGGTGGATGTGGGCACTTAAAGCAATAAAACGAAGGGAAATGGTTACGATTAAAATCGCAAGTCGGGGCTTAGGTTTATGCGATTAAACTGCTTTAATTGTCTCTGGGGCGGAGTACTTAAATCGTCGTGTCTTTCACCCACACCCCTGGCCATAACTTCTGGCCATAAACTTAATAATTTCGTCAGAGCCAAAGTCGAAGTATTTACCCGGATTGCTCAACCTTTGGAGCGAGCAGCAGCTGCAGATGTCGGATCCGCTTGGAAGCGTCTGCGTAATGCCATGCAAATTTCTTTTTCTATGCAAATTTTTACTTAGCGTAAACAACAAACGCCGGATCTGCTGGCAGTCAAAGTCACAGGCGGGGGGCGCTGCTCCTAAAACTAGGTAAAAGCCAAGCGAGTCTGCCAGAAAATGTGAATTTCAATGATATTCGAACAAAGGGAGACCGGGCCAAAAGGGAAGTGTCAGGTTACAAGAACATAGCGCGACTTTTAATGACTAAAACTTTTCCTGCAGCTTGAAAGTCTTCAGAGAACACCGGGTATTCGTAGCAGCCAAAGCTAATTAGTAAGCCATAATCGTAAATATCTCGGCTACTTTTGTGAGTCTTTGAGATTTCCTTCTTAAATGTCAAATGTTGTACGGTTGCGGTTCGAATCCGGGGATTCGGGCAAACAATTTGTCAATTTTAATAGCTTTCAAATGCGTAGCTGACTGGCAAATACTTGCTAACTTGATTGCTGCTTTAAAAAGTGGCCACTTATACGGCTTATTGCCTTGCCTTTGCCGCAGAAGCTCTCCTGATTGCTTCCCCTGACCCTTGAGGTCCTGGGGAAGTGTGTTTACCCAAATCAGAGGCGGCCGTCAAATAAAATGCTTTGATTCGAGCCACAAAGCGGGAAAAGGACATCAAAGACGTGGTCCGGAGTAAGCGCATTTTGTGCATAATAATGCGTAACAAGGACGAACGCGACAGAAATATAATAATAATGTTGGGCACCGAAATAAAATTAAATTCACGCTTTTTTTAAAGTAACCAACTTTAAGGTAACCATACAAAAGTAGTCTGATGAATAAGTTTTCATATTCCTTAGCACATTTCTGCCTGTGTATTTTTGGAACCTCGTAAACTCCCTGTCCAGCATTTTTAAATCACAAAAGGCCGCATATGTTTCCATTCCAACTCTGATTGATCCCAAAAAACCATATTCTACCGCATCCTATTCTCTGTTTGTTCAAAGTGGAAGGAAGCCCCCTTTTGGCCTGCTCTTTTGTCCCTTTTTTATGGGTTGCCTTACTCCTTTTTTTTTGCCCTGGCCCCAAACTGAGCCGCTGAGTAATTTTTCTATTTTCTGCTTTGCTGCCCGCTTTCAATTGCACACCCATGTTGACCAATGTCCGACATTAACCCAAATCCGGCACACTCACAGCCAACACACACACAGGTGTCTGTATATCTCTGGTTGCCCAAGGGGTCCTTTCTGTGGGTGGCCCAGGACTCTTAGCCAAATGAAGCAACCAAAGACAGAGACATAGCCATATCCATAACCGAACTGGCCGATTCCTTCTGCGGTGAATTGACCACCTGCTGCGTCTGTCTTTGGCAGCCCCTGTGTCGTCATCCTGTGAATGGCTGCCATTTCCCGAACTGTGCCGGAAATTAATTACCAATGATATTATGCTCCTCGAATGCTTTAATAGACTTTATGGCCCACCATTGGCGACAGTTATTGGATGCGGAGTAAGGGTAATGGCCACGATTGGAATGCCTAAGAGATGCCTAAAGGTAATCTTAAGTAATGTATGCAGGTACATTAAAAGTAATTGAAATTGGTCAAACAATTTAAAGACAACGCCTTGGTTTTGGTTGAGGCAAACATACATTTATGTAGTTTAATAGATTTGTTACAAGCCAGCACAGCTTAAATGGAAATAAATAATTTAAAAGACCTTCTAATTAGTTGACTTCCCAGACCAGATCATCCTATGCTACTTGAAAGAAGCATTCCGCACTAATCTTCCAGTAATTATCGTTAAATATTTGCCACCCCGTCCACATGAGGCAATGCCTCTGCACCAGCTGGATGACAGGCACACCCCCTTTCGGGGGGTTCACGCCCCTTTCATGGGGGCTTAAACGCTTAATAAATAAACTAAGCAGCTTGTCAGACACGCTGGCTGTTGTTGGTGCAGCTGCTCTGGCCATATCGATGGCTTAACCTTGGCCAAAAGCCGTGGTTGCTGTGGATGTGGTTGCTAGTGGCACTAGGGCATGACAATAATGCATGGGAACCGCCCGTTGCGGCCTTAGGGTTAAGCATAAATATGTCAAGTGTTAATTGCTGCCACTTAACGCAGAGCACAAACTCAAATACACACTATACTATATACCAACTTGTATAATATATATGTGTGTGCCGGAGAAATGTGTGTAAATATGACTTTAATCTACTTAGCTAAGCAGCCGCCTTTTGGCCTTCCCAACCCAACCCAAACCATCCCCTATCCCCTCTTTTATATCCCTGTCTCTGTGTCTCGGTCTCGGGGCTCGAAAGTCGCAGCACAAAAAGCAAACAAACCCATGTATGTGACTATACTCGTACACACAACCCACACACTCACTTGTTACACACCCAATAATGTGCTTTAACAAGTTTCTTATGGCCATAAATTCAACAAGCCAACAAAAGCTCATAAAAAGGACTGACTGCCCCCTTGCCTGCATAGACTCGTACACATTTTGTTCTGTTGGTATTGCCGCCGCTTCCCCCTTTGAGCCAGAAGTGGGCGGCTCGAATGGCTGGTTGATTGGCGACTTGAAACTAACCCCAACACGGCTGTCTATATAAATAAGAGCCGGGCACTGCAGACATGCCTTTGAAATTTCATATCGCATCACATCGCAGGCAACGATACACCTTAAGGTTGGCCAAGAATTAGGGGACTTATTTTTCGTAGAAACATTTTGCATTCTTATCAAAAATTCAAACAACTCCTGGCTGAGGGGTCGATTTAATTAAAATAGACTGATTTTACCCTTGACTCTTGGCTATGATTGGAATTCAAGGGAATTCCCAGCCCACTCTAATATTTTTACATTAAGGGCCCTGAAAATAGTGTGTTCTAAAAAAGATTAATTGATTAAATAATTATTTGCTAATTTGCATTATACATTTTGGACTAGCCATGTTTCATTAAAAAACACTGGCTTATAAGATGTGTAAGCCAGAATTGATTAAAAATTACACAGAAGTATTTCAATTACAACAAAAAGTCTATTTAAATCCAAAAGGAACAAGGGTATATTGCATACGTATTACGTAACAGGTAAAAGGAAGCTTTTCCCTGTCCGTCTGTCCATCCGTCAGTCCGTCCGTCCGTCAATCCGTCTGTCCGTCCGTCTTTCCGTTTCGCTTAGATTTTTAAGACTATAATAGATAGCAAAAAACGAATTGCTTATTCTGAATTTTGTGATACCAGTTCAGCAAATTTTTGTTTTAAAAATCGGCTACCACCCCCCACACCCCGCAAGCCGTGACGTCCACAATTTTAACTCTAGAAAGACTAAATTTGGATAGTACTTTAATAGAACCAAAATCTATATGCGTTGCGAAAATCAGCTGGTTATGCCTACTTCTGTTTGACAAGAATGTGTTGCGCCCACAATGCTATTATAATGTTCTTAACATGAGTTTCTAAACTATAGTCGAGACATTCGATAACAATCGTTCTTACTTGTTCAAGTTGTAACAATTTAGGCAACTTGCTTGTCAAAAGAGCAGTTATCCGCCCCTAAGGAATCCCAAAAGAACCCTTCACCTTTTAATTAACAAAAACTTTTAACCAGCAACGACAAACAATGCTTCCTTCCACCAACTAAGCGTAAAGATATGCATCTACTGCTGATTATCGTTTTGGGACACTGAATGGGGGGACCCGTCAACATCATCATCATCACAATTATCGTTGTCATTATCGAGGGCGAGGCAGTCGGTCGGTCAGCTGGGGCGGAGAGCCGAACTTGAGTCAATTACCATATCAGCAACATTGTTGACCAAAAACTGATTTCACTTGCCGTCACCGTCGGTAAAAAAGCGAGAGAATGTGGAGAATGTTTTATATATTTGGAGAGAATCCAAAATGACGCCTCGCATCGACGACAGAGTATCACATTATATCCAGGCGATGGCGAATTTTTCTCGCTCAGTTGTCAAACGCCAGTCCGATGTGAAAGACGCGAAACAAAATACGACATTTAGCCAAAAACAAGCCGCAGGCGGTAGCGTTCAATATATTATAAATACATATAATAATAATAACAAATATGTTAAAACCTGTTGAGCAGTCGCACCTAACATATGTTTGCCAAGTGTAGATCAACATTTGCAGACCCCATGACGCCAAGTCAAAATCGGTGAAAAGTGCAAAGTTCCCGAGGTGAATCATCTGCCGTGGCTTTGTGGCTAGATTCCATATTTCCATATCCGTCGACCATGATGGGCCCGAGGAGCAGTTGCCCCCCGTTTGCCAGCACTCCGCCGCGTTCGATTTATCGATTTTGTATTTTGAATATTGTTGCGCCATTATCAACACATTTATATACGCGATAATTATATTAGAAGTTTATCTCGTGCCATCGCTGGCGATAAACTCCCTTTCACACTCGTCGCCTGGATTGGTTCGCCGTCGGTTACCCGATTTTCCTTGAGGGATTACTCACCAAAACCAAGCCAAATCGGTAGCAAAAAATAAGCAAAAAAATAATAACAATAGGTAGTGCAACCCCGACAATGTGTTAATCGGTGAAACGGAAGATAATCCGATGTGATCGGGCATGTGATGCCATTTGTTTTGTTTTGCTTTTTTTTATTATTGGATCAAACCTTACAGGTGTGTAAACAAATCAACGCATCTGCCAAGATGCTAAATGTTTCATGGCTGAAATCGTTTGGAGGTGCTAAAATCCGCATCTTTACAACTAGAAAATTACACTTTAACTGCGATCGCGGGCTGCAAATTGATGTGAAAACCTATTGTCTTTTACGCATTGCGGAAAATTTTATAAATTCAAAATTTAGCGAGGCCACTAGCATTTTTTTTCGATTCTCAATTTGAGGTGAATAGTATTGTATCTATCCGTATCAGTGCCAGAGAGAAATTGCTGCACTCATTGATTAGGCCAGCAAATAAATGGTAAATATAAAATACAGCAGATAACACTCGGTATCGGCATCGATGAGATAATAACTTCCACATGGGGAATGTCAAAGCTATGAAAAAATACAAAAGACAATGTGTCGTCGGAGGATGAAGAGACCAGCAGAACCAGCAGACTATAATCCCATTTAGGGGAATCTAAAACAATATTTGTTTTCCGAACCACTGACACTTAATCGATATGCCATTTGTGCACACATATCCGTGAAAGCATATAATATCCCCAGCAGGTCTTGGACGGCTTGGACGGCCCCTCGACTTATTGGAATTTGTTTTCATTTCGGTCATGCTTCTGTTGCTAGATTTGAAATTTGCCTTCCCCTGAAAAGCATGCTACGACATTCCGCATTCCGTGTGTCCCTTATGTGTGTGGCACGTGTGTCGTCTGTGCAGCCGTGTGTTTGAGTGCCTCACTGCTAATTTGAATAATGACAACGACATCAACGCGCCATTTCCCACTGCCTTCGCCATTTTGCGTTTCCGCTGCGGCATCGGGAATTTAACATCAAATAAGCTGTTATAAAGCATACGTCTGTATCCGGTCTGACAGAAAACAACAAAAAGAAAAACAGCCAAATAAACACGAAATTATTCAGCAGCCCTCAGATTCTAATAATGCCTTCGCAGCAGCAAATTTATTGAAATCAAAGAATTATTCAAATGCCACAAATCTTGTAATTTAATTTCCCCAACTCGCTGCAAGGATTTGCGCTTTAATTGCCCACAGAGCGTCCAAAATTCGATTTCATTCATCCGTTCTAAGAATCCTTAGGATGGTTATTGTTTGGGCTTTCATTTTTACATTTCACAGACTGATTGAAACAGCCACAGAGAGACGAAAATTGATTTTGACTCAAACAATTTCACACGAATAAACAGCAGACCGGCTGGACCTGAAATGGTTTAATTATTTCCCTTCAATTTCTATTCTGTTTCAAATACAGTTTTTCTTTTCTAACTACCACACACAACACATCACAGCTCTAAACAAATTAAAGCAATGTAATATCAATTTTAGAGCTCAATTCTGCATAAAACCCATCGCAATTTTCAATTTGAGTTTGAAACTTTTGTGTACCCAAGCCTGCCTCGGCACATTTTTACTAAATTAATTTACACTTCGCACAACTTTGAATTTGCGCCACCGAATGTTTGCCTTCATTATTCGGCATTCGCACTTCAAAGAGCCGATTGAGATTGAGGGCCCGCTGACTTGAAAACCCACGCAATACACTGCGGAAAAAACATATATTTCTATATATTTTGGGAAGCCAAAAGACTCTCTATTTGCCCGCTTAAAGCGTTCAGTATACCTTAATANTGAAAGCGTTTGGCAATACCTTACTTCAGTATACCTTAATACTTTTTTTGGTATCAACACCCTGAAAATCGATATTTATATGAGCCCGAAAATGCTTTGGCCCCGCTTCCAGGACTGAGGAGGAGGAGCAGCTGGCCAACATGGACGACGACAAGCTGGTCTCGGACGAGGTGCACATGCGGCAGCTGAGTGCGACGCCCTCGGCCGCATTTTCGCTGCAACAGCGCCGGCAGAGCAACAGTGTGACCCAGTCCGCTCCCCCCCAGCTTCCACCCTTCGGCGGGGACGGTGACACGAAAGGGGAGTCCCCGCATTTGGGCGTGGCAGGAGCTGGAGCAGGAACTGCTGCCGGGACGGAAGTGGATGGCGAGGAGCGGGTGGTTCTGCGGCGGGCAATCGAGAAGGGAGCCGTCGCCCTGGCACAAATCGACGACCTAAAACTGGAGGGCGACGACGACGAGGAAGATGAGGGTGATGAGGCGGAGATGGACATGGAGACGGAGGCGGGAGGTCTCAGCAATCCCGCAGCGCAGACCACGGACGATGAGCAGATTACGGCCACAACAGCAACAACTGTCGCAGCAGCAGGAACTACTTCATTGGCAGCAACAGCCACATCAGCAACGTCCTCGGAGGTAAGTTAATATGTACCCACGCACTTAGAACTAATTAAAAGCTCAACTAAAACAAAAACAGCGGGCGACTGGCAATAGTAAATACACCAAGAGAATTAAGTGCCATGATACAGAATCAGTTACACTATTTTATACTTAAACGTAACCAATT
>JAJJHQ010004461.1:909662-980848 GCA_021223825.1 Drosophila ironensis | reverse complement strand
GGCAGCAACAGCCACATCAGCAACGTCCTCGGAGGTAAGTTAATATGTACCCACGCACTTAGAACTAATTAAAAGCTCAACTAAAACAAAAACAGCGGGCGACTGGCAATAGTAAATACACCAAGAGAATTAAGTGCCATGATACAGAATCAGTTACACTATTTTATACTTAAACGTAACCAATTCACTATTCCGTAGCCGTTTACTTGGGGCAATTTTTAGAGAATTAGAAATCAGTTTTTGTTGGTTTTCCCCAGTGTCCTTCCACAGCGATGGCCACTCCGGACATGTCGAAAATACCACGACTTCCCGGCGACGGGGCCCAGATGGAGGACACAGCCACCGGCGACCTGCCGCCCTCGCTGCGTGCCTCCACCACATCAATTTTGTCCAATTTGCGGAAAAAACAGCAGGCCATGCTGGTGGGCCGTGGCGGGGGCGTGGCCAAGCAGACGCCGCTGCGCGTGCAGTCCGTCCGGATTGTGGAGGCGAAGCGGGCCTACGGACCCAAGCGCCGCACCGAGAGCTGCAGCATCTTTGGCAACAGCAACTTTGGTAAGCGAGGCCGGAAATGGCCCGGTCGTAGGGGAGTTGGCTCAAAATTGGAATCACAGTTGGTGGCCACTTAGACCGTTTATGGCTTTCGGTGGTCGTGAAAATTAGCCCCAGCTTATTGCGGTTCCGGTTCTTCCCTCTGCTTTCCAACCAGATGACCTGGAGTCGGGCAACTCCCTGGCCAGCATCGCCGGGCAGCCGCAGAGGCCGCTGAACAACGAGACCTATTCGGCTTTCAAGAGCGGCAACGTGGTCAAGGGTATTCTGTGTCCTTCGCTTACAAACTCTTTCAAGCAGAGCTCCCTGGAGAGGAGCTATCTGACGTACACCCATCGCCAGCGCCAGAAGTCCCTGATCATCGTGAATGTGGTGGACTTTGTGCTAAAGGTTGTCTTGGCCTTGGTTTGGATTCTGCGACGCCAAAATCAAGGAGCCCCGCTAGACGAGGATACGGTGAGTTAATCAAAAGTATTTTCAATGATTAAGTTGATATCAAAATGTTATATTAATAACTTCACAAAGTCAAAAGTTGAATAGGCTTTTCAAAGCTCTGGTAATCGCTTGTCAGGCTGTATTAATCTTTGAAACATTTAATTTAGGCATTTAATTTAAAATCCGAGATAATCTGAACAGCTTCCCATCAAAGTTTTTGCCATTAAACCATTATGAATTATAAATATTCTACTCCCCCGCAGAGCATGGCCACGGCAATCACTTGGTCGGTGTGCTGCGGCATCGCCAACATGGCCATCTGCTTTTTGGGCTATTGGCGCTGTTTTGCCAACAACTATTTGCACTGGGCCGCGGTCTGCACGTGGGTCCTCTTCAACATCCAGGGTGAGTGGGCCCGATTGGGTCGTAAATCATGCGTCACCTGCATTGGTCGTCAAAAGCGGCCTAATCCTTTTTGGCCGCCAACCGAACCGGCTAAGTCATAAATGTTTTACGTGCCTTTCGCAGGATTCGTGGGCCAGGGCGTTGGCTTCGCCGATCGCGAGTACCTGGTATGGTATATCCTTTTCGTCATATTTGTGCCGTATGCGATGCTGCCGCTCCCCCTGAAATGGTGCGTTGTGGGCGGCACCATCACGGCCAGCTGCCACCTGGCCGTAATTACCATCATCAAGCTGCAGCACGGCGAGGTAATTGCGGAATGAGGGAAATCTGTTTTCCAAACTCTTGACAAACGTTCTCTCCCCCTTCCCTCCTAATGCAGGCCACTATGAATGCCGATTGCGTGTTGTTCCAAATCTTTGCCAATTTCATCCTTTATACGGCCATCAATGTCGCTGGCATGTACACAAAGTATCTGACGGATCGCGGCCAGAGATTGGCCTTCATCGAGACCCACAAGGCCATGGAGCACAAAAAGGAGTCAGAGAAGGAGCTGCAGCGCACGCAGAAGCTTCTGGATTCAAGTAAAATTATAATTATTTTATAATCATTTTTATTGTCAAGGAATTCTTTTGATTTCTCTGAATAATTTGGGCTAAAAGTGCGCAGTTGCCTTTTTAATGCATCACTTTATTTTATTGCTTTAAACGAGGCTTAAACGGTCCTTTTGAAATGTATGTGTGTGTTTTTTTTAATAAGTTGTCAGCTCCGAAAAGGCATTTGCCTACAGGTAGCGGAATCCTTGTATGTCCTGCCAGGCAGGCTGAGCCTTCCTTCCGTCATTATTCTCAGTAATTTCGCGTTGCTTGACAACTGCAGTCGGTCGACGTTGCCCTTTTGTGTACCGGTCCTTCAGTGAATATAGCTATTTTGAAATTGCGCTTGGCACGGGTTCAAGTTGTTGCTAACATCGCCGTGCTCCCCGGCGCACCTTGTTCTGCTTCCCGTTCGCAGTTCTGCCAAACATCGTGAACAACCAAATACGCAGCGAAATGTACAAAGGCACGGATCCCACGGTGGAGACGCAGTTCAACAAATTGTACGTTTATCCCATGGATAATGTGAGCATTTTGTTCGCCGACATCAAGGTAAGGTGCACCGCAAAAGAACCCCAAAAATAAGCCCCCAAGGTTTATGGCTTACACAAACAAAATTTAAGAATTTTTTATTATTAAGTTAAAGTTAAAAACTCTATGATTTGTTTGCTTAAAATTTGAGAAAACTTGGAACTGAAACTAAGGCATTTTTACTTTCGATAAAGGTTTATTTGTTATTACTTAATTAATTGGGATATTCTTTGATTTAATAATAAAAAAGGTATTTAAATGTATGCCTAAAATATCACTTAATTTCACTTTAAATATTCCCTTTAAAATCTCCTTTAAATTTATAAAGTTTTAAACCGATATTCATTAATTTCTGGCTCCTTTCAAACCAACAAATGAAAAACTGTTTTATTCTAGGAGCCGTATTAAATCAGGCACAAATTTTTCTTTACTTTAGTAATAGACTACCATAAATTTGATTATTTAAAAAATTCCTAAATTTCGTTTCGTGCATTTTCGCCGCCTCTGCGTGAATTGCAACACCTTTCTTGTTCCGCCCGCAGGGATTCACAGAATTGGCCAGCAAAACTTCGGCCCAGCAGCTGGTGAAAATTTTAAACGACTTGTTCGCCCGCTTCGATCGCATCGCCGAGGTAAGTGGCCCGAGGAGGTCCTGACAATTTCCTGAATGCTTTATTGAGTAATTTTTCGCACTTTCGTTCCTTCCCCCTTCCAGGACAATCACTGTTTACGGGTGAAGCTGCTGGGCGACTGCTACTACTGTGTGTCCCAGTTCGAGAGCGACAACTGGAAGACGCGGCCGGATCACGCGGTCTGCAGCGTGGAAACTGGCCTGCACATGATAAAGGCCATTAAGGATGTGCGCCTGCATACACACGTAAGTGGAGTGGCAAGGACACACTGACATGTGGTCCTTAAGCAAGGCAGTTCTTGTGACATATGCATGCGGGGAAGTAAGGCAATAAATAATATTGCATAAATGAAATTTCTTCTTGTAGCGGTTTATAGTTTCCTTGGAAGTCGGTATATACGCCTTCGAGCTTAAAGATTTGATAGATGAGATCTATATCCCCCACAAAAACCTGTCTGCCTAATGACCCAATAAATGCAGTTGCATTTTCCCTTTCCCAATCGCCAAATCCTGTTGACATCTGCTGGAGTCCTTTACATTTGTTTTGTCGGTTTGCCAAGTATCCTTTTGGAAAATTTAATACCATTTTGGAGTGTGCAACTGTTTTGCATTCTTTTATTTGGAAAGAGGCTTGCATTCGCTTTATTTTTATGGCGAAACACCATGGCATGGCCCTGGGCGGGCGGGCAGTGGCAATTCGTGGAGCCGAGAACAGGCAGCAGTGCAGATCCAGTGGACGTGTTGACAATTCATTTGTATGCAAATCTCAACAGAGCAAAAGGCAACAGCCACAGCGGCAACTGTCGCCCCGAAAAGCAGCAGCGAGAGTTAAAACTTTCATACGACAAAGTGCCACTGGAATTTAATTGATTTTTTTTGTACCGGGAGGCTTGCAGCTTGGGGCATGCCGCAGAGAAGCGAGGGAATTGCATATTCGTTTACCGGGATTTATGCCGCCTGCAGTTGCATAATTGGTGCGCGACTTAATTGCTGCGGCATTCTGACGATTGACTGCCCAACTCTGACCCCAAATGACTGACACCCCGACCTTTCGACAGCTGAAAGGGCAAGTTGTGTGTGCACTGTTCAAAATAGGCTACCCAAAGGGAGTTTGAAATTAATCTGAAGGTGATTAGGTGCTTAAATGTAGATTTAAAGTTGTAAAACTATAACGTGAAAAGTTCTTATNGCATAATTGGTGCGCGACTTAATTGCTGCGGCATTCTGACGATTGACTGCCCAACTCTGACCCCAAATGACTGACACCCCGACCTTTCGACAGCTGAAAGGGCAAGTTGTGTGTGCACTGTTCAAAATAGGCTGGCTACCCAAAGGGAGTTTGAAATGAATCTGAAGGTGATTAGGTGCTTAAATGTAGATTTAAAGTTGTAAAACTATATCGTGAAAAGTTCTTATAGCATGCAACCGTATATAAAGAGCATACTTTGAATTTTTGTGTGGATTTTGGCTTATAAGTTGTCCAGAAACATTGCTCCCAGTGCACCTGAGTGTATAGATGACGAACCGCGTTGTGCAAATTGCAGGTGGACCTCAACATGCGCATCGGCATCCACAGCGGTTCGGTGATGTGCGGCGTTCTGGGCAACAAGAAATGGCATTTCGACGTTTGGTCTAATGATGTTATCATTGCAAATCACATGGAATCCGGCGGTATACCCGGGTAAGTAAAACAGTCACGTCTAACTTTGCCCGCAAAAGCCAACCCGGATTGCGTGTGTGCAATCCGGATGAGTGGGCAAATTTATTCACCGGCGGGACCGGAGGGATACTGGACAGGAGTGTTTCGCTAATAAAGTGGCACATTACTCATTAGAAAGGGAATTGCATGCATGCATAAATGATGCTGCTAATAATCACGAAAGTGCGTCGCTTAAAGGACAAAGGGACCTAATTAAATTTGTAAGCTGGCAACCGCATGCTTTAAACTAGCTTTAACAATTTATCCCAATGTTTGATGCCCAATAAATTGTGCAAGCTAAGCCAATTCGTTTGGGGAGTTAAATCAGAGTGTAAAACTATCCGTATGCCAAATAACTTTGGAATTTTCGGCCAGGCCACAGTTTTAATTGGGCAATTTTCGGGTCCTGTGACTCCTGCCAGCTCAACAATGCAGGCAATTTTGCAAGCCTGGCGTGTTTAGACACAAGAAACCAAATAATAGAAAGAAACAGCACAGCAGCCGCCGCAGCAGAGGAAAATGAAGAAAATCCGAGCGACCACAAGTCGTGCGGTGGGATGGAAACAAAATGAAAAGCCCCAGAAATGAAAAGCTCAATTTAATGCAAAACGCTTTGATGTAATTGTGGCCTAGGCGGCACTAACCAGAAACCAGTAACCAGAGAGAGCACAAGCAAAGGCAGTTTGCAATACGAAGGAGCCCAATGGAGACCCAATTATGGAGGGTCCACCGCCCATTCACAGACACGCCCACACCGGGCCACACAAAAGCACAAAAGGGAGCGGGAAACGCGGTCAAAATCGGAGGAAAAGGCAGGCCGGGGCGTGGGCCTTCATTCAGGGCCTGGGAAATCACCACGCACATTCATAGAAAACTTATGCAAATATTTGAATTTAATTTTCGCCAACTACAATTTCGAACATCCAGCTCAAGTCTGGCCTATTGCTAATGCTCCTCCTCCTGCCCTCGAACACTACCCCTTCCTTCCATTGCTAAATCCACCTGCAACTCCACAGGCGCGTCCACATCTCGGAGGCCACGCTTAAGTGCCTCAACGATGCTTACGAGGTGGAGCCGGGCAACGGGGGCAGCCGGGACAATCACCTCAAAATGCTGAACGTCAAGACTTACCTCATCAAGCGCACCGAGCCATTGAGGTAAGTGAAAAGTACACTGCGAAACCGAAACAAGCTTAAATACTAACATTTTGGATATGAAATAAAGAGTCTATATTTAACTGCTAGATTATTGTTTTTTAACATGCCTAGATGTTTCTATAATTATGTTTTTTTCAAACTCTAATCTTTGCTTTGAGTGCACGCAATTAAATAACTTCCCGAGTGTTTGAACCCTTTTGCAGACCAAAGCGCCGTTTTGGCACGCGCAGCAGCGCCCATTTGGCCGGAAGTGTGGCCACCGCCCCCTCGGCCACGCCCTCTGTGCTGCCCAAATCAATCTCCGCCAGTGGCAGCGGCAGCATCGGAGGCGTCACCACAACCGGCGGCGACGGCGCCAGCATCGATGGCCGCAGCTTGGAGTACGCGGCCACCATCGCCGTGCCCGCCCAGCAACCCGCCCAACTGCTCCAGCAGCAGCAGAAGAAGAACATCTCTTTGAACTCCCTGCCCAATGTGGTCGAAGGGGTGGCCATGGACAGTCGAAGGATCCGTAACGGTGGAACAGGAATCAACGGAACCGGCGGAACGTCGGGCGCCGGTGGCGGAGCAGGACCGGCGGGCTTGTCCACGGTATCCTCACCCACGGCCATGATGTCCACGCCGCTGGAGCAGCAGCTGCGGCCCCGAAACGGTGGTGCCTCCAGCATCCAGAACCTGGCGGAGGCCATCGACGGTAGCAAGGGTCTGATCATCGAGGATGAGTCCACAACCGACTGGATTCCCGAGATTCCCTTCAAGAATGTAAGCTAAAAGAATTTCTATATATGAGTCCAATTTCAGAGTATTCCTCCTCAGCTTAACAGCCCCGAAGAAGGCCTCAATCGTGCAGATTCCATACTTGTGGACACCAAAGAGGATCATCGCGTCTCCGTGGCTGTACTGGATGAAGAGGTAAACATATAAAAAACAAAAGAGAATCAATAGAAATCCTTAATTTCCACACCTGCCCCCAGATCGACGAGTTCATCGAGCAGAACATCCAAATTAATTCGAACAAGGAAATCCGGCGCGAGTACCTTAATCCCTGGACTCTGAAGTTTAAGGACAAGGGACAGGAGCAGAAGTTCTGCCAGCTGCGGGAGGATATGTTCCGGTGCGTATGCCAGCCTGCCGGCTAATGGAAAGCAAACAAAGGGCAGAGGACTTTCTTAATTAATGAACTGTTGCTAATTGATTTCTGCCATTGCTCTTTCTCTCCGCCCCGCCATCCCGTCATCCCAGATCCAATATGCTGTGTGTGTTTGTCATTTGGATATTTATGGTTCTGTGCCAGGTCATCATCATTCCGCGCTGCACGCGTCTCATTATTTGCCTCTCGGTGGGCACTGTCGTCCTCACCTTTTGCTGTGTCCTTGTAATGGCCGAGGAGTTTCCAGGTGAGAACTAATGTTAAAAATTTGTTATCTTAAAGAGGCTTTTATGTCTTATATTTTATACTTTCTGATGCAAAGATTTAACCAACTTATTGCAATGAATCTCCTAAGAAATATAAGAAACATTTTGTGGAAAACTTATGTTAGATTTTATGGTTTTTGTCAGGTCTTCCCCGCTGCCTGAAGACCAACTCGGCCAAGCTGGTGCACCAGCGCCAGCGTCGCACTCTATTCATCTGTGGCGTCATTGTGTCCATGTGCATGCTAAGCGCCATTGGACTGATCCTGTGCCCCTCCTCCACCTACATCGGCACCGTCGACGAGCACTCGCGATTCCAGCGATTCTACAGCAACGCCTCGATGACGGAAAAGGAGTACAAACTGAACGTGTATCTCTCGGCTACCATTCATCACAATATCACCATTAGTACGCCCACAAGTGGGGCAGTGAATGGGCCTGGGGGAACCACCTCTCTGGTGGATATCACAAATGCCCCTGCGGATGAGCTGGTACGCACCACGTTGGCCAATGCCCTTAGCCTGAACCTAACTCCCCCAATGGAGCACTTCGAGAGCTCGCATCGTCCCTACACGCTGACCAACAACGGACACAGTGTGTCCCTCAGTAACTTCAGCTACGGGGACTGGTCCGGCCCACGAACAGATGACGATTTGGATAGCGAGTGCGCGCATCCGGAGTACCTGGTGTTCACCTGGGTGCTCTGTCTGGTCTCCCTGGCCACGGCGCTGAAGCTCTATTACCTGGTCAAGGCCGTGATGGCCCTGGGGATGGTGGGATTCTACACGACGCTGATCATCTTCAAGTTCAGCTCCGGCGACAGCTTTAGTCTGGGAGACCTTTCCCGCCTAGGCATGCCCCTGGGCGTCCAGATGCTGATACTGCTCATCTCATTCCTCGTGATGGTCTGCTACCATGCCAGGCTCGTGGAGGTAAGTGATAGCAGGAGGGCAACCGACCCGAAATCATTATTCCCCTCGATTCCCGCAGGTAACCAGCCGTCTGGACTTCATATGGAAGGAGCAAGCCGAGCGTGAACTGACCAACATGAAATCCAATCGTGCGCTTAATGACACATTAATTAAGGTAACAGATTCCCTCTGGCACTTGGCAAAAAGGCTGTGGTCGTAAATAGAATGCCAGGAATTCAGATTTTTCATAAATTAATTACATTTCCAAGTCATAAAAAAGTCTATCCTAACGTCAATGCATTTATTTTTCCATATATGGCACCCAATTTCTTATCAGCCTTTTCTGAAAATATTTTCTCGCCCTGCAACTGTCAGGCTTTTTTCCGCATTGGCGATTTGTGCTCGATTTGTCATTAATTAACTGCCCCGATTGCAGAATATCCTGCCAGACCATGTGGCCGCCTATTACCTGTCCGACGAGCACACCGACGAGCTCTACTCCAAGATGCACAGCCTGTGCGGCGTAATGTTCGCCTCGATTCCCAACTTCCAGGACTTTTACTCGGAGGACATAGACAATGGCAAGGCTTGCATTCGGATCCTGAACGAGATAATCTGTGAGTTGATTGATTAGTTGATTGACAGGGTATCTGCGATTCCGTTTGTCTAATGATGCACGCATCCCACATTGTCACCCGTACAGGCGACTTTGATGAATTGCTGGAGGAGCCGCGCTTTGCATCGGTGGAGAAAATCAAGACAGTCGGTGCCACCTACATGGCCGCCGCCGGACTGAACCACGAGCATCTGCGACTTCGCGGGGAGACCTCCGAGGACAGTGTGTGCGACCTGATTGAGTTTGCCTTCGCCATGAAACAAAAGCTGGAGGAGATCAACGGCGATGCCTTCAACAACTTCCAGCTGCGCGTGGGCATCTGCAGTGGCCCACTGGTGAGCGGAGTGATCGGTGCCAGGAAGCCCGTCTACGACATCTGGGGCAACACGGTCAATGTGGCCTCGCGAATGGATTCAACGGGCGAGAACTGGCGGGTTCAGGTGCCGGAGAACACGGCGGAGCTGCTCTGCTCCCGCGGATACACTTGTGTGGTGAGTCACTTATGAAATGGATCCATAGATTCTAGATTTAAAATTGAATTTCGCTGTCAGAAACGGGGGGAGATCAATGTCAAGGGCAAGGGCATGATGACCACGTTCTACGTGCACCCCAAGGGCATCACGGAGAGTCAATTGATATCACCGGTCCGCATGCCAGCAGGAATTCCCTTGGCCCAGACGCCCAACCTGCAGCGTCAGACTTCCCATCATGGATCCTTCAGCGCCGTGGTCTTCGGAATGCTCCAGGCCAGCAAACGCAGCACGGCCATTGCCGGAACACGTAATTTAAACACATTTTCTATCTCTCCGCCTATTGAAATGTTTTTATTTTTTAAGCCACTGGCACACCTTCACCGCAAATCCGAAGAGGCCACCGGGGAAGCACCTTCAGCTCGGTGCGACTCTCCCAAAAGTCCACGACAGTTAATCCTGTTCGAAGGAATACAACGCGCGTTCGCGGACGCTCCTATCGCCAGAAGAAGGTACAAAATTTCTTTCATTAGCAACTATTATAAATTGTTTACAAAAAAAACAAATGAAAAGCGAAGTGATATGTTCCAAGACATTACAATTAACTTCTTTTTAAAATCATTATTTTAATGGAAAAACATATATTTATTTCAGAGTTCCTCCAACAACTCAATCGTCACCCAAGCCAGCTCCAGCTATATGCCATCGTTCCGACGGATCGATCAGATCGAGACGACCATATCGAAGAGCCACAACGATGCGTTATAGCCAACGACGACGCGTACTAACTGGGTCTAAGTCGATCTGTCTGATGAATTTATTTTTGGAACGATTTTATGCAAAACGAAATAACAAAACTAAAGCCACAAAAGTGCAGCCGTGCCTGCAAATTCCTAAGTGTTAAAGGCATTAGCTTTACATTAATTAGTGGAGATAAGCACTGAAGCTACTTAGTAGAACTTTTAAAACAGAAATCCCTAATCTAATGGAATTATCTTACATTATCTCGGCAAAATTCTAGTCGTTATTGTTAAGAAACAATGTTTGTATTCTATGTGTCTCAACGTTTAGAAGTTAAGAAAATAAGATCTTCCCACAGACAAATGCCAATGGAAAGGACCTACTAACTTTGATCAATTCTACACAAATATTTAACATTCTTAGCATAAATTTTACAGTTAGTAGCNAGATTTAAAATTGAATTTCGCTGTCAGAAACGGGGGGAGATCAATGTCAAGGGCAAGGGCATGATGACCACGTTCTACGTGCACCCCAAGGGCATCACGGAGAGTCAATTGATATCACCGGTCCGCATGCCAGCAGGAATTCCCTTGGCCCAGACGCCCAACCTGCAGCGTCAGACTTCCCATCATGGATCCTTCAGCGCCGTGGTCTTCGGAATGCTCCAGGCCAGCAAACGCAGCACGGCCATTGCCGGAACACGTAATTTAAACACATTTTCTATCTTTCCGCCTATTGAAATGTTTATATTTTTTAAGCCACTGGCACACCCTCACCGCAAATCCGAAGAGGCCACCGGGGAAGCACCTTCAGCTCGGTGCGACTCTCCCAAAAGTCCACGACAGTTAATCCTGTTCGAAGGAATACAACGCGCGTTCGCGGACGCTCCTATCGCCAGAAGAAGGTACAAAACTTCTTTCATTAGCAACTATTATAAATTGTTTACAGAAAAACAAATGAAAAACGATGTGATATGTTCCAAGACATTACAATTAACTTCTTTTTAAAATCATTATTTTAATGGAAAAACATATATTTATTTCAGAGTTCCTCCAACAACTCAATCGTCACCCAAGCCAGCTCCAGCTATATGCCATCGTTCCGACGGATCGATCAGATCGAGACGACCATATCGAAGAGCCACAACGATGCGTTATAGCCAACGACGACGCGCACTAACTGGGTCTAAGTCGATCTGTCTGATGAATTTATTTTTGGAACGATTTTATGCAAAACGAAATAACAAAACTAAAGCCACAAAAGTGCAGCCGTGCCTGCAAATTCCTAAGTGTTAAAGGCGTTAGCTTTACATTAATTAGTGGAGATAAGCACTGAAGCTACTTAGTAGAACTTTTAAAACAGAAATCCCTAATCTAATGGAATTATCTTACATTATCTCGGCAAAATTCTAGTCGTTATTGTTAAGAAACAATGTTTGTATTCTATGTGTCTCAACGTTTAGAAGTTAAGAAAATAAGATCTTCCCACAGACAAATGCCAATGGAAAGGACCTACTAACTTTGATCAATTCTACACAAATATTTAACATTCTTAGCATAAATTTTACAGTTAGTAGCCAATTTTAAAAGCCTTTAATTAAATAGTAAAGTTAGAGTTCGTTGTACAAAACAATTATGTAAAAAGATTAAGAATATCTAAATGTATTATATTTACTGTATTGACATGTAAGACGGGACTTTCGTTGTTAATACGCAAAATTTAAATGTGTAAAATTATCAGCGCAAAGCGATTGCCCACTAAAATATATTTTAATTCAAGAAAAGTTTAATAAATGTGATAATTTAAACAGGCTCGACCATTTTTTGGGGTTTCACACAGATAAATTTAAACAACTCGATTACTCGGGTGTAGAATTGTGTTCCATGATTGTCATGTAATTCCAAAAAACATGTCCTTTATTATATAAATTTGTTATTTTTAAAAAGTCGTTACATTTTGAAATTTGCGGAAATTGAAATTTGATGCTTTTGTAGTGTGACCAATGACATCGATTGGTAACTCACCTGAAGATGTTCCCGCCATGTGATCCCGCGTTTTTATCTAGTGCTGGAAAGTGACCGAAATTCTTGTCAGAGATGACACAAAAACAAGGGAACCGTTCAGCAGCACTGGCTCACCACACAATAAATCGTTTGCTGGGGATTTCATGAGATTTAATTAGCCTTTCTGTATGGCAAGCACTCTTTGGATGTCTATTTAGGCGGAATTACCTATTCCCTGGCTGGAAACAACGCACATTGTGAGCCGTGGAAAACTCCCGCGCTCCCTAACCGCTGAGTATTTGAAAACGTCGAAACCTGAGAGCCCTGCCCAACACTACGTCAAACTCGTGCCGTGCTGGGGAATTTGTTAACACACATTTTGCTCGCTAAATTCAGAGTGCCAACCGGAGGCTGTGCATGCAGCAGCGGGAACAAAATCATCAGCCACAGAGCAGGAAGCGAGAGCAACTAGGACGCGATGACTAACAGCTTGGAGGCTGCAACGGGGGCGGGGGCGGTGGCTGTGGAGGTGCCGCTCAAGGTCGAGCGGCGTCGCGTGGAGCGCGTTGGCTGTGCTTACTTTGCCGCCCGCCGTTCCCTCCTCGCCACGGGCGGCGTGGAGCGGAGCGAGAGCGATGACAAGCTGGAGGGGGTCGGGGAGGAGGTGGACATCTCGTACCTCAAGTCCCTGGACCCCAAGGAGTGGAAGGATCAGGATCACTACGGCATCCTCGGCCTCGGCAAGCTCAGGTTAGTGCGCACATGTGCGTAATCTTTTGCCCCTTCCCCCCCACTCCCCCTGCCCAGCACGTGTGAGTAATCTCGTTGGTGTGCTCCCCACAGATACGAGGCCAGCGACGACGACATCCGGCGGGCGTACAGGCGCATGGTCCTGCTGCACCACCCGGACAAGCGGAAAGCCAAGGGCGAGGAGGTGATCCAGGAGGACGACTACTTCACATGCATAACGAAAGCATACGAGATTCTAGGTGGGTAGTCTTGGGGAGTGAAAGCAAATGCTTGCATCCTTTGTTTGGGTTTATCTCTACACATTCATGGTCATAGGATAGTTTAAAACCTTCGCATTACTTTGTTTTGTATTCCCTGCTTAAAATTCCCTGTGATTTATACGAGATTATGGTGACAAAGGCGGGAAAGTGAGGTTGGAGTTTATTTGTACTCAATCACGGTCAGTGAGGCAGCCTAAAACCTTCAATTCACTTCATTTTGTGATCCCTTCTACAAATTAACGTTCAATTATACCAGATTCTAGGTGGGTGATGTTGGCAAAGGCGGGAAAATTAGGTATCTTGGCTTAGATCCTTGGCTTAGGCTTATCCCTAAACAATTTTGGTCATTAAGGCTGCTTGCAGTCGGGCTTAAACCCTTCGCTTCACTTTGTTTTGTATTCCCTGCTTAAAATTCCCATTGTATTATACCATATTTTAGTTGACAAAGGCGGGAAAGTGAGGTAGTATTCAAGAGTGCATGCAGCATGGCTTACAACCCTTGTTGGAGTTTATCTCTATTCAATCACGGTCATTCAGGCTGCTTAAAACCTTCGCTTTACTTCATTTTGTAATCCCTACTTAATAATACCATTAATTATACGAGGTTCTAGGTGGGTAATGTCGATAAAGGCGGGAAGGTAGAGTAGTCTTCAAGATTTCAAGCAAATAGCTAACTATTTGCGTACTTCTTTGGAGTTTATGGCTACTAAAGCTGCTTAAAGCTACCTTAAAACCTTCGCTGCTCTTCGAATTGTGTTCCCTACGAAAAAATACCCTTACCCTAATTTTATATCTTTAAATACAAATTATACCAAGGAAAATATTCCCAATATGTGATATTCCCAATCATTCCTGCCCATTCAATTCGAAATCTTTAAATACCTATTGTTTTAGGGTTCTATTATCTTAAGGAACAAATGATTCTAAGCAACTAATATTCTCTATACATTTTAAATAATGATGTTCCCAAAAATATATTTTTGGTAAATTCCCAATCCTTACCTTTCTTAATCTATCTAAAAATAAACTGTGATGGTTGCCTGTGCAAAATGATAAAATATTTTGGCCAAAAAGTATCTTAGGAACCAACTATATGATCAGTACATTTACACGTTGCCTAGAAGTTTGTATTTGGCGAAACTTATGTTGTATCTAGATTACCTCTCAAACCCCATACATTTAAATTCCCCATTAACATTTATTAACCAAATGCCATCATTTCTTAGGCACTTCCAAGCCACGCCGCAGCTTTGACTCCGTGGACCCCGAGTTCGACGACTCGCTGCCCACACAGAGCGACATTGACAGCGACTACTTTGGCGTGTTCAACAAATACTTCACACTCAACGGGCGATGGAGCGAAAGGGCCCAGGTGCCGGCCTTCGGCGAGGTGGACGCCAAGCGGGAGGAGGTGGAGAGGTTTTACAATTTTTGGTACGACTTCAAGTCATGGCGGGAGTTCAGCTACCTGGACGAGGAGGACAAGGAGAAGGGCCAGGACAGGGACGAGCGCCGGTGGATCGAGAAGGAGAACAAGGCGGCGCGCATCAAGCGAAAGAAGGAGGAGATGACCCGCATCCGTGCGCTGGTCGATCTCGCCTACAACAACGACAAGCGCATCCAGCGCTTCAAGCAGGAGGAGAAGGACCGCAAGGCGGCGGCCAAGCGGGCCAAAATGGATGCCGTCCAGGCGCAGAAGGCCGAACAGGAGCGGGCCGTGCGGGAGGCGGCCCTGGCCAAGGAGAAGGCCGAGAAGGCGGAGCAGAAGCGCATCGAACAGATTCGCATCGAACGCGAGCAGCAGAAGAAGGTGCTCAAGAAGGAGCGCAAGATCCTCCGCGACAAAGTCAAGGAATGCAAGTATTATGCCAAGAATGACAAGGATCAGCTGAAGCATATGGAGGGCACAGAGAAGATCTGCGAGACATTTGCGCTCGCCGAGCTGCAGGCCCTGAACAAGGCCATGGAGACGAAGGGCCGGGAATCCTTTGTGGCGGCCCTGCACACGGCCGAGCAGAAGATTGCCGCCGAGCTGGAGGAGATCAATCAGATGCAGCAAAAGCAGAAGGCCAACGCGACGCAAACGCCAAAGGGAGTCAAGGAGGTGAAGAAGGGCGACCTCTGGAGCAACGAGAACGTGCAGCTGCTGATCAAGGCGGTGAATCTGTTTCCCGCCGGCACTGCCCAGCGATGGGACGTCATTGCCACGTTCATTAACCAGCACACCCCGCCGAATGCTTCCAACGGTGTGCTGGTCACGGCACGCGACGTCCTCAACAAGGCCAAGGCCCTGCAGAACACCGATCACTCGAAGAGCACCCTGAAGACGCAAGCCAACGATGCGGCCTTCGCCAGCTTCGAGAAGTCCAAGAAGGAGGTGCAGACGTCCAACGACATTACGCTGGGCGAGGATACGCCCGCCCAGGCCAGCAAGGAGAACGTGAAGCAGAACGGAGTAGCTCACAAGGCGAACAACAATCAGCAGCAGGCTCCCAAGCAAAACGGAACTGCCGAAGCAGCTGCGGCGCCAGCGGCAGCGCCCACCACAAACGGAACGGGTGGAGCTGCAGCCGCCAAGACCTGGACCAAGGAGGAGCAAGCACTCCTGGAGCAGGCGATCAAAACTTATCCAACGACGACGCCAGATCGTTGGGACCGCATTGCCTCTTGCATACCGAATCGCAGTAAAAAGGACTGCCTGCGGAGGGTGAAGGAACTGGTCGAGCTGGTCAACTCCAAGAAGGAGGCGCAGGCGGCGGTCAAATGAGTGGGGGCCAACACACAGTGCTCCCAACTCTGGTCCTCCTCTTCTAGCTGCTGTGTCCCATATAAATTTTATTTAAATAAAACATAAAAAGTTTTTGAACGTTTAGCGAAAAGTTACATCCAAAGTTGCTCTCCATTTTGACTAGCTACAGTTGCCACAGGTATTCCAAGATATACTCGTACATGTAAATAGATGGATCATCCGAAACCGGGGGAGGAGGGTATCTTATGTCTGCTCAGCCACGCTGCGTCCGCCGCTCATTTTCAGGTCGAAGGCCTGCGGATTGGCCAGGGGATCCAGGTCGGCGAACAGGTCAAGCCAGGGATTGTTGCCGGATTGGGCCTTGCCCGCGGGCGCTGCTGAGGCACTTGCTCCTGCACTTTTGCTCGGCATCGGCGGCTGGCTCGGCTGGTGGAACATGCGGGCCCAGAACTTGGTGTTGCTGTTGCTAAGCTGGGCGGGCTCCTCGTCCAGCGCGGCATCGATGAGCGGACTCTCGTCGAGCTGCTTGGAGAGCTCGATCAGCAGGGATTCATTGTCGCCGCAGGCAGTGGCAGGTTCGGATGTGGTCGGCTCCTCGCCGGAAGGCTTCGATTCAGGCTGCGCCTGTCCCTTGGACTCGGGCTTGTCGTGGTACTCGTTCTGGGGGAGATTTAAAGCTCATTAATATGGGAAGATTCGCTTGGGTTTCCTTTTGTAATTACAGCAAAGAACATCGACTGATCCTTGTCCACAGGCTCGATGGGCGGCATTTCCGGCTCGCTGCTGCCCTCGTTCTGGGTCAGCTCCTTCAGCACACAGAAGTCGTACTTGGGCTTGATGATCAGGGCCTTGGATATGGTCTGGAAAGTGGAGGCGGCCTTCTCGGCGAAGCTCTTCAGCTCGGACACGTAGGCCACCAAGGCGTGCGAATACATGTTGCAGCGGGCAGCGGCCAGTAAGTCGATCTGGGGGTTATTAAATAGAATTAGTGGTTAGGTAACACTTATTTTTATCCTAACGCGTTCCTTGCTTTCTAGAGATACACCCTTATGAAACTTTTTATAGGACTAAACTAGTCTTTTTAGAATAGAAACACAAGATTATAAACTATATTGTTAAACTCAGAAGAAAATCATGGATATCTTATCCCTTAATTCCACTTTTATAACACTTTAAAGTGGGTCATAGGCTTTACATTTGTTTGTACTATTTCTCCTAAGATTCAATGCCACTACAACCTTTTACACCTGATTGTAGTTAACCAAATCACTGACAAACAGCTGGCAAAAATGTTGTCCCTAAGGACACCCCACCTTCTGAATGGAGTCCAGGGAGTAGCCGTCAAAGTTATGCTTGGCCCCGCGCACATGCGTCTGCGCCGTCCGGAACTTGTCCAGGCCCTTGCCCGTGTCCGGGTCCAGCTCCTGGCTGGCCGACTTCATCCAGGATAGGGCTGCCCGGTACTCGGTGCGCTCCTTCTCCATCGCCTGCAGCGTCTGCTCCGTGTCCTTGATGGCCCTACACCGGAACACATCCACCTCGTGCTGCAGCCGCAGCAGCGGCACCCGCACGCACATCCTCTGCTGGCCCGCAAAGGAGACGGCCTTGCCCGTGTGGGCGATGCTGCCGCCCGTCGTCTTGCTCCGCTTGCCCGCCTCCTTGAGGAAGCGCCCGAAGACGCACTCCTCCTGCGACAGGATGCAGAGGCGCTCCTGGTATTGGTCGATGATCTTGCAGAGGTTCAGGCTGGTGTCCGATATCGATTTGAACACCTCGATCTTGGCGTCCAGCTCTGCGTCCGAGGATATCACATGCTTGTCCTCCTTCGTCCCCAGCTTCCGCTGCACCGCCTTCTTGGTGATCCAGAACTGGTGCTGCACCTCCGACTTGAGCATGTTTTCGTTCGGCTTCGGGTTCGGTTTCTAGTTCTCGTCCTGCGTTCCAGTTTTCAGCTGTCAGTTTGGTTTTTCTCCCAGTTGGTTCTTCGCAGTTACAATGGGTGGGGGTGGGGGCTCGGGGGTTGCAGTATCGTTATTTTCCGATAACCGGAATTACGGTCCTCCATGGTTAGCTGGTATTTTTTCGATTGCTCTCATCGAAGGTTTACAAAAGCTTATATTTTATTCAATCGGGCCTTATGTCTTTGAAAACAAAGTCATTTTTTTATTTCAAAGTTGTGAAATTAATATGTGACTCTGTCAAATAATAATAACAGATTTTAGTTAAAAATAAATAAATAAACATATATGTTGAATTTAATCCTTTTAGTATAAACCACAATTCATCACTAATTTACACTATTACACTTGTGTGATTGTTTAAAAATAAACAATTGATTTATTTTACAACCTCAGATAATATTTGTTTTTAAATTTATACTTGGCTTATTGTTTTATTGACATCGTGCGTACCTTACTTTTTTTATAATTTTTAAAATTTGTATATTGGTGCCTGTGTATCTTTTAATTAAAATAGTAACCTAGCCTTTGGGGATCTCCCCTTAAAACCAGAGTTATCGATAGTGTCATCGATAGCACTCCGAAAGCTCTCTGCGAGGGGAAACTCTGGCTTTGGCGGGGAAACGAAGTGCTGACCAAGTGCGCGCATTTGTCATCTCTTTTGCTCGGGCGACCGCCCCGAATGTCAGCACCTGACCCTGCCAGTGTGAACAGACTGATGCCAAAACGGTGGAAACACTGAAAAACCGGGGTGCATCGAAGCCGTTCAAATCGTTCAAATTTCTCGCGCTGCGCGGTTGTGTTTTCCTCCGTAGCTTGGCTTCCAGAACTCGAGGCGCGTCTTTCAACCTGTGCCCCCCCCACCCGCAAGCCGCGGCCAATGTTTACGCAAGTGTTTTCCCATTTTCCACACCGCGCCACTTGAGTTTCCCCCGGTTTGTTTATCTCCCGCGGATCGCGCCTTAGGGCTCCCCACTCGCTTCGTTCGCTTTGCCGGTGCTTGGCGGGCCAAAGTTCGTGCTGGGGACTAGTTTGCCGTTGCAATTGAAAGCGACACATATTCGCTAATTCGCCGGACAGGTATGTATGAAATGTACGAAAGTGTGCATCCATCCACACGATGCAGTGGTGTCCATGAGATACAGTTACTTTCTGCTGGGATGCTGCACTCGCACACACACACGCACAATCGCACACACGCATATGCGGGGCGTAGCGCACGAGAAGAAAGTGAACAAGTGTGTGGCAAGTTAGTAGTTTTCTTGCCTCGAACAAACAAAAACAAAAGAAAAACAACAACAAAACGGGTTGTGCTCCAAGTTTTTGCCACCTGCATGCGTGGGTGTGTGTGTGTGTGTGTGTGTGTGTTGGGGCAAGTGCTGCTACAGCGCTTAATTGATTTGGGAAAAGAAGATAATGCACTTTAAGATACAATAAACACCAACGGCGCGTGACTTGGCGGCCCTTTTCTTCAGTTTTTAGCTTCCCAAAAGTGCACAATGAGAAAAACCTAAATGGGTAGAGGTTCACTACCCATGGCATCCAAAATTTTGGGTCTTTTTAGGTTAGTTATCATTGTTTGCCGGCAATGAAAGGCTATGATCATGATACATTCAAAATATACATATGTTTGTACTCAAACTTTTTGTTTATTTGTCCGTCAAATGGCACTGATTGAAAAATATAGTTATGAATCATTGATATAATACTTGCTTATCAGAGTAGGTTAAATATATATCACTAGGAATATTAGCAGTTCCTTAAAAATGTCAGTAGGACATCGGTGAAACCATACCACACAATACCTCTTGATGTATATAATTAGTTTGTCTTAAAGGCCTAAAAGTTATGTACTCGTATTTAATTGTAGAATATATCTATGACTCAAAAGGCAATGTTACCATACAAGATGGAAATAACACTTGCGCATCGGAGTCGTTTAAACATATTGAACATAAAACTATACCCCTAGGAAACAAGGACAATAGTTTCTTAAAAATGTGGTTGATAAACCATTTACCTCAAAGTAGGACATCGGTGAAACAATACCATACAACACCTATCTATATAGATTGCCTTAAAAGCATAAAAGTTTTGTTATATTTGTATTAATATATCAATGATTCAGAGGCAATAGTTATACGGAATAGTTAAATTATCTTTTGTATATTCCTGTCAAAGTCTAAACACAAAACAATGAAATATTACTTGCCCATCAGAGGAGCTTAAACATATAGCACTATAAATACTATTGCGGTCGATACGCTTTAGCCCCGAGTATAATATCGGTAGAGCAATACCACACTTGAAACCAAATTTAAATACGACTTTGAAGGCCTCGTTCTACGATAAAGAAAAGTCTGTTTATAAATGCGGTATGACCAATTCAACAAGTATGTATAGTATAGTATATCTTCTCCGTGCACCAGAGATTTTCGAGCAATTAGATTCGGTTGCGGCCACTGAACGGAAAAACAAAAAGCCAAGTACCAAGTACCAAGTAACCGCCGCAACAATGAAATCACAAAAAAAGAGGCGGCCGAAAGAACTCGGATTGAGAGAAAAAGGTCACGGCACTTGCTGGCCTAAGCTTTAAACTTTAATGGGCCGCCTTGGGCAAACAATACCAACTACAGCACCGGCCACAAGTACAATGCAACCCAGTGAGCCGGCGGCTCCACCTTGTTACCCATACACGCCCCCGCGCACCTCTCCTCGAGACCACGTCGAGATTTCCTCAACCATNTTCTCCGTGCACCAGAGATTTTCGAGCAATTAGATTCGGTTGCGGCCACTGAACGGAAAAACAAAAAGCCAAGTACCAAGTACCCGCCGCAACAATGAAATCACAAAAAAAGAGGCGGCCGAAAGAACTCGGATTGAGAGAAAAAGGTCACGGCACTTGCTGGCCTAAGCTTTAAACTTTAATGGGCCGCCTTGGGCAAACAATACCAACTACAGCACCGGCCACAAGTACAATGCAACCCAGTGAGCCGGCGGCTCCACCTTGTTACCCATACACGCCCCCGCGCACCTCTCCTCGAGACCACGTCGAGATTTCCTCAACCATCAGAGATTTCTCCGCAGTGACAGCCCACAAAGGCGCTGCTGTTGTTGCATGAGAAGCTGTCACCAGGCGGCGTTAATCAATAATAATCGAAATCAGAACAGCGCCAAGCTGTCTGTCTTTGTCTTCAAGCAGCTCCTGCCTCCCGCCCCCCCTTATCAAAGTGCAACTACAGTGAAACTTCTTCAATTAAACCATACCAATTAGAGGAAAAATGCGTCAAAACTTTATACGCCAAATAAAGTTCGAGAAAAGAGCGGGGAAAATGTTCTAAATAAACTTTAGTATACTACTATTTTCTTTTAAAAACCTAGTTGATGGGGACACCTTGTATACCCCATTACCCCATTATTTCCTAATAAAAACAAACACCATTTCTGTTAAAAATTATGAGCTTACCTCAGTTTATCTGATGTGAATGCTACAAATTAAGGCAAAACAAAAAGCCGGCAAAACTCCCCACAAAGTCAGTTATTTAAAACTTTAAACAACTCTCCATAAATATAATGAACATGTTTAATAAACTAGTTTAGCGATTTCATCGCAATAGCTTCTCTAATGACTGATAATAACATAATCACAAGCCGCACTTAACTCAAACTGAAATCTTTTCTCCTAATAACAAATTTTCGTTTACTGCCTGCCTTTGAGACGTTCCACTGTATCAAAGTTTTCTGTTTCAGTTGCTTTGCATATTTTCTCACAGTTCCCAAGCTGAACCAGAAAAAAAAAATGTGAAAATTTCTTACAAATACCTCTACATACATCATTTTTGCCACTGTTGTTGTTGCTTCTACTGCTGGTGGTGCTGGTGCTGCTGGTGCTGCTGCTGGTTGCTTTTTGCAACAAAATTTGTATCGAGTTACTTTGGTTGCTCCGGCTGCTCGGGCTGCTCGGTTGCTCTCATTTGCATGCTGAGTCGAGTCTGAGACATTCATTGTTGCTGTATCTGGCTGCTCTGGTTGCTGTTTTTCCACTGATTATTTCTTGTGTCGCCGCGCCACCGCTTGCCCGGCGTTGCAGCAACTAAATTGGCCTTAATTGGTTGCCTTTTTGTTACCAATTTTGCCGCTGTGGTTGTTGCCGCTGCTGCCGCTGCTGCCTTTAACTTGTTGTGACCATATTTCTGTTGTGTCGTTTGTGTTGTGTTTTGTTGTGTGTTGGGGGTCTCTTATCGGTCGTTGCCGGCCGGCTGGAAGCACTCCGGCGGCCACTTGTGGCATGCAGCCGAGTGTAATTTTTTATTTGCCATTTTGCTGTCTCTGCCGCTGCTGCCCTCTCGGGCCGAGAGTAATTGCTGTGCAATTGGCTTTGTCTTTGGCAAAAGATAAATTGAGTGCTCTGCTTTGGAAACCTTAAAGAAAAGCGGTCAAATGGGTACAGTTGGGTAATAGCAAAATAGCAAAACTTATTCAATATAACACCCTCTTTAAAGGTCAGTAATAACAAGTAGTCGAGATTTCTGGACACCTTTTTACATTAACATTTAATTATACCGTTTATATTTTAATCCCAAATTCAGTCAAAGCTGAAATGGCATTGACACTTTCACAAGACGGTGAACATATTCGTTGCTCGTATCTTTATTATGTATTGTCTGATCTTTATAAAACTTGGCACATGACTAGATATTATAATTTTTAGCTCTAAGCAAAAAGATGTATATCTCTTTCTCTAACCATTTCTTAGATATATACAAATATGCACAAGAGAAAACAATGCTTAGAAAATTACAAAAGCGAAAAGTAAAGTAAACAAAATTCAAAAACGACATATTTTGTATATATATTCAACGCACTTAAAGCAAAAAGAATAACGTCATTAGCTCTTCTTATCTCGGAGAAGGACGTGTTCATACGTACATACGGACAAACGGACAGACGGACAGGACAATATCGACTCGGCTGTTGATCCTGGTGAAGAATATATATACTTTGTGGGATAGGAAGCACTTCCATCTCCCAATTGCACATATCCCAACAGTCTTTTCCAACATTTTCTAGAACTTATGTATGTTTCTTGTCGATAAGGGCGTAGTACTATATGCCTACTTACATTAACCTAAGTTTAAACTTTAAAGGGATGCTGTAAGCCTCCCCTGCGAGGGCATTCACCGATCGACGCGTTACATGGCTAATGTTTCATTTCCCAATTTTATGTTACCCTGCCTGTCTGCTCGCGTTTTTCATTTTCCTCAGCTGTGTGCATTTTTAATGCGCTTGCATGGCTTATTTGATTTAATTAGCCAACTAGCCGGGTAGCCGGGCACCAGCAGCCGGTGAGCCGGGTTTTCATTATTGTTTGCAAATTGTGGGAAAAAATGCATAAAGCCCCCGCCGCCTTCCGCTGACTAACTGCGTTTTTTTTTTATGTTTGCCCAGAGTCGCAATGTTTTTGGTGGCGATTATGCAATCGAAACTCTGGAACCAGCCAATAAATCAAAATGCCATTCTCAAGACTCTGGCGGCTGCAAGTGCCACATGCGGCACAGGCAACAACAATAGGCAGGGGGGAGGGAGGGCTTAGTATTCAGAGCATGTCAATGTGGGCCTCCGGTAATGTTAGTCCACTTGCCCCCGACTCCCTTCCGTTTGCCCTCCCGGTGGCCCACACACTTTTCCATACACTCAACAAATTTTTTTGTAGTTTTGATACCCGGTTCTTAAAAAGAACAAGGGAATTCGTATGAATGTATGTAACAGGGCGAAGGAAGCTTTTAGGGCTACGTCTGTCTGTCCATCTGTCTGTCTGTCCGTCTGTCCGTCTGCCCGATGATCACCTAGATTTTTGAGACACTATTTCAATGGTTGGATACATTTTTATTCACTCTTTTCCCCACTAAAATATCTAGAAATATTATCAGCTTAGGGAAATATGCAAAAATGTTCTTTCCCATGCACAACATTTACCATTGGCCGGCCAGCTGCCAGTTGGTCTCGATCGCCCAGATTCTTGCCACTTGCTACATGCCACATGTGCCACCCGGCTCGAAAATGTTGCACAATCGCAGAATGTGAGCCTGGGCCCGGCCTGGCCTGGCCTGGTCTGTCAATAAGCCAACAAAGCTAGTTTATTGAGTCGTCGTCGCCTGCCCGGCGTGTTATGTTAACCTGTCATGCCCACGCGTCGAGGCCAAGTGGCCTGTGGGCCCCAATCCGAATCCGAATCCGAATCCGAGCATCCAAGAGTGGCCACTCGGCCGCCGGGTGACACTCTAGCCGGTGCACCTGAATGTGCAGCATATCCAGCACACTCGAAAGGGAAGTGCTCTGCCAATGTCCAAGGTGCTGCTGGCTTAGATGCCAAAAGGTATCAGTTAACCACTTAAAGCCAGACTACTTGTTCTCTTGGAGTTGGCAAATCAGCAAAGAAAACAATTTGGTTTTTAGATCTGCATATAGGGTTTCTGTGCCAAATTTTCGTATTATTGGGTATCTAAAAAATGTGCCCTCTCATTAAAACAGCATCTAGGCTCTATGATAAAATATAAACTAGGTCAAAAGTGTTTAGCTTATGGATTGTGTGGTTAGCCCAGATATTCATGCCAAGGAATGACATTTTATTTGCATTTTATTGACATAATTAAATACTCTTGGCAAAGAGTGATGAAAGAATATTCTTGTTTCGAAATCTCCATAGTTTCTCTATGGTTTATGGCTTTGATTGGCTGATTCTTAGAGGTAATTCTAAAGTCGAATACTAAGCTTGGGAGAGCCGTTGCCTGCCAACGTTTTGCAATCGTTTTGCTGATTAAATTTCAATTCGAATTCAAGTTCTGGCAGTACCGCGGCGATTGGTGCCTGGGATGGGGATGGGGTTGTGTGTGGCAGGTGGGCCAACAGCCCATGGGCTAAGGCCGAGGCAGAGGCAGGCGAGTGACCCAATTGGTGCCAGTCCACTCACACAGACTCGGATGCGCTTTAGAAGCCTCCTACATGGCTCTCGAATGGCCTGCTCGACTGACCCACAAAGAGCCTTCGGCTATATCTGGGGAAATCGGAAAGAGGGGAGTCCGACTTAAATATAGCTATCAGCTTTAAGTGGCAGCCGCTGCCGCCGCCTGAGCAAATTTATTGAATTTCATTGAGCAGCTTTCTATACTTTCTCGCTCGCACTGCCACTGCCACGGCAAGGAGGAGAAAAAAAAACCAGCCAGCATAAAAAATGGCAAAAGAGATTTGTTTATTGCGGAAGAAGTGAAAAGTGCGGCCAAATCACCCCGTCTTTGTGCTCGTGCAAATTAATTTGTCTTAGACATTTCAAAGGCATCTCACGGATGCGCGCATTGCGGTTTTTGTGGTCACTTAAAAATTTTACATTTCATACCGTATCGCATCGCTTTATATCGATATGTTTGCGGGGATAGATTGGCATGGCCTACGAGCGAGTCTTCTTATTTTTCCTTTGGCCACAAAGTGCGTTTTAATTAACCCAAGTGCCGACCTGGCCAATTACTTTTGCCAGCTTCTGCTGCAGCGCCGAGGATCCGGGGACTGGGGATTCGCAATGACTTTCACTTTCCCGCCTGGCTTAAAGAGTTGTGGAAAAATGAGCTCCGCACAGGGCCAGGGACCGGGCAGAGGCAGAGGCAGAGGCAGGGGCAGGGAAGGCGGGCACTGGAGGGTTAATGAGGATGCCACATTGCTGCAGCACATTTCGTGCCGCTTCATTGTGATTATCTTGTTGAAAAGATTCAAACTGTGGCAGCCGCTTTCGTGTAATTTATTTGTTTATTGTCTTGGCCAGGGCAAGGCCTGAAAGCCGCACACTCTACTTACTACAAGTCGAACTATCCATCCGCCACCCAGCCCAGGAGGCAGGCAGCCAGCTCGAAATGTGCCTCACATTTTTGGGATGGCTCGGTGATCGTGCTGCGTCGTGATTGTAAAGTGAAGTAGCCTCAAAAAGCGGTTCTTAATATCTTGTAAATTTCAAATTTGGGAGATCAAATTTGATAAGTCAATTATTGCCAGTGTTACCAGATTACCAGAATACCAAGTTCATTCCCTGGCAAACCTAATTGCTGTGACAATGACTTTTGAATACAGTTTTTGGAATATCCAATCAGATTTTCCTGATTTATGATTGATGAAAAAGTTGTAAAGATATGAAAATGACATAATAAAATCTTCAAGAGTCATATTCAAGAGAATGCTTGATAAAATTTGGATTTTTGCCAACTCAGACTGAAAGTGATCCACTCGTGATCTTTTGCATCACGAAGCCATCTTTGGAAAAGTACAGGAGTCCGCTGCTGTTACACTTGCACTTGCCATTTGCTACTTGTGCTGCTCATGTTACTTATGTTTTTGTTGCTTGTTTACCTATCGTCTCGTCTTTGTTGTGGAATCGTTCAAAGCCGTCCGTCTGTCCGTCCGTCCGTCCGTCTGTCCGTAAGTCCATTAGGCCATCCGTCAGTTGGTCCGCTTGTCGCTCCGTTAGCTCGTTAGAGCCGAAGATGAAGATGAACAAGTTTTTCCTCAACCGGCACTCTAGACTTATTTCTTCATGAAGCCAGGAAGCCAGCGATTTCTCATCTTTGTTGTTACTGGCACAGCTCGTGTTGCTCTTGTTGATGTTGATGCTGCTGCTGCTGCTGATGTTGCAGTTAGTGTTTTTCCTTGATGCCATACCACCCGCAACCTCTGCCCTACCAAGTACGGGGAAAAAGCCTCACTCACAGCTCATGCGAGGCGGCTTAATTAGCTCGATGGGATTTCGACACCGAAAAAAACTCAAATTCCATCAATCTTTAGCATAAAATTATAACCCAGAGCCTTGCTAGGGATGTGGTTCTCTCAATGAGATTAATTTTATAATTTCCTATTTTGACCTCATAAGTATGCAATAAATTTTGCGGTATATATTTTGCTCAGTGTGCCATTGTCGGTAGTTTGAAATTTCTGAATTGGTAAGATCTCCGCAGCCTGCACTTGCCTCGCTTTCGTTCTCACATCCCTTTGTTAATGTTTTTCCGAGTGAGTGAGCTTGTCCAATTTTTCTTCTGTTTTTCACTGCTCATTTCACAGACCAATTTTTCACCTGATCAAAAGAAAGTTCCTAGCACTGGGGTCCTCCAATTTTCGCCCAACTTGAGTGGGAACGGAACGGAGACAGTGAAAGAGTAAAAAGAGTTAAGTGCACTTCCTGGAAATAGCGTTTCCTCTGCCGCAGCCAACGGAGTTTTCCACAGAAGCCAGTTCGCTTCACTTTTCCGCACTTTGCCGGCTTTCGGCTTGTTTGGTTTTGGCGATTCAGAGTAGTTTTCGGGTGTTGAAGCTGCAGAGGATCCGGTTATTCTAGCCACGAATTGGATTTAGGTGTTTTCTTTTGATAAACAAGAGATATTGATTCTCGGTAATCATTACAAGTTTTGTCACAACTTTGTCACAATTAAATACACATTTTTGCATAGGTTATAAGCGTTTGTCTCTCCAAATTTTAAACTAATTTCTCGCTAGACTAGTTCTCTATTTGTTTTTTGCTGGTTTTGCCTTTTAACTGCATCATCCAGCCAGCTGATGGTTGAGTCATGCTGCATGTATCTGCGAAATGAAACGGCAAAGAACAGAGGCCAGAGAACCCGATCCGAAGTGGAGTTGCCTTTTTTTAAGCCAAAGAGTTGAGGCAAGTTGAGTTACGCGGTTACTAACTGAAGACAAACTCGATTTCTGCTTTTCAGTTGCCGCTGCAAGTTTCTTTTCATTGGTTTTCGGTGCCACATTCCCTGCTCGCTGGCCATTCCCCGCATGATTCTCACATGATTAAGCCAGATTGCTTTCAGCTGGCAGCCAGATACTCGTACGCTGCAGATATATTGTATCCGTTGGATGCTCTCGGTGTGCAGCCTCTCGGTTTCTGCAGTTGTTTGCCTATTTATAGCGCATGCAGTTCGGACTTTGACCGCCTCTTCGATCCGATGACGCAGCGTCTTAGGCGAGTGATGTGCAGGCTTTAGTTGTATGTAGTTTACAAAAACTAGCCAAGATAGTTAAAGCAACTAAATCTGAATTATAAAATAGCTTCCTGTTAGGCCCAACTATAGTATGCAAGAGTTCATCTGACGCAGCGTGAAACAGCGTTTTTAATAGCTATCCAATCACATTCAATTCAATGCAACGCAGTGTGTCAGTGTTGCCTCGACCGGAGGAGGAGGAGTTCAAGCCGCAAGAGGTCGTAAAAGTCGCCAAGTCCATTGCGAAATCTTTGGCCCACTCGAGAGCACAACGTTCTTGTGCCAGAGGCTTCTTCCGCGGCTCCAGCTCTCTATGGGTGCCTTGCGAAATGCAAATATCAACAAATGAGCAAATCGTTTCGTTATTTGTTTGACAGCAACACAAACGTTCAAAAACGTTGCATCAAAGTGGGTAAACAAAGGCTCGAGTTGTCGATGGCTGTTACCTTGGGGCAGAAACCCGCGGAGCACAACGCGGGGCCTGACAACGAGCGGTTGACCCAGCCAAGTGGATTTGGCCAGCAATGTGCCTTCGTTGGAGCGATCTGATTCAATTGATGCTAATTGCTAATTGCATAATAATTCATTCTTGTCTTGCGATCTTGGGCTTCCGCATTGCACAATCTGTTGTGCAGACTTTCAGCACGAATGCGAATGCAAATCCCCCCATGCTGGCGGATCTTTAATTAAAGCCAATGAAGAGTTGGCCATCGCAAACACTTTTTACGAGTGCAAAGGAGGCGTTCGGATTATGAGCAGCACCCCGTGTGGATTACGGATTACTCATACGCCCCGTCATCCGCCCGAGGCGACGCCCTCTTGGCGCGATTCGATGGCTACGCCCCTCCGTTTGCTGGGGCTTTTCCCTGCGTCATGGCACATGAGTCGGAAAACTCCCAAGGAGGCCATGTCGAATGCAAAGATATTTATTGCCATGATTGGCATTGATTTCTGCAATTGGAATTCGCTCTCCACAGCAACGTCTGTGGGGGCGTTGAAGATGTGCTTGATTGAGAAATTGATAATGGCTTTAGAAAGGATTTTAAACTGAAAACCTTCGAAGAAAAGCAGTGCCATTACAGGGGTTTTTAGTTAACATTTTTTCCGGCTTGTTAATTTTCACTTTGTCCGGGAAGGAAAGAGAATCAAAAAACCTTTTCAAGTTCACGGCTAGAAGCCAACAAACGAGCCGGGGCCAACAATAAATACTCGAAAAAAAAGCGGCTGAGCGCTGCAATTTCTGAATTAGCCAAATTACTATTATTTGCCGCAGCCCGGGCATAGATACAGATACGGATACAGATACAAAGCCCGACACATAGATGCAAACGCACATGGCTGGGCCTGGATTGAAGCCCTACAGCCTTGTCTGTCTGGCTGGCTGGCTGGATTTTCGCCTTGGCCCTGCGAACTGGCCCTCGAAAGTTTTGGCCCTGCATTCGGCAATGTGGCTGAATGATTTAATGTCCTTTTTGGCAGCCACACCCCGAAAATCCCCGCCATGCAGTTTGGGCAAAAATGTTGTTGTCTAGACTGCGGCAAATGAACTTTATTTGGTTTTCTCTATTTCTCATTTATTTTTCGGCGAAAAGTGAGTTTTATGCTGGGGTAGGTAGAGCTAGTTAGTTTGGCTAGGTACGTGCATATGTACATAGAATCCCTCCCGTCTGTGTTGGCCCCGGCAGGAGCTTAAGGACCTTCCGGCCCCACCCCGCTTTCCTTTTCCTTTCCCTACCAATTCAATTTATAACGCCGCGACATTTTGCACTTTGCTTTGGCTTCGGGTTTGCGTGACTCCGGCTTTTCCACACACACACAACCAGTGAGCAACAAAAAAATTAGCCAAATGATAAAAATTTTCTTTCATTTTTCCCCCGTTTTTTGTTGCATTTCAATTTTAATTCAAAGCGGATTTTGGCATTACCTTGGCGGGGTCTCTGGTCGCTTTGTTTCGCCATTGGGAAAATAGAAGGGAGCGGGCGGTTCATTGGGGTTCAGTTTTTGATATTTGCGTGCCTGGCCGCAAAAAGTTTCTCGAACGTTTTTAATGCTGCACAACGATGCGCATTGCCGATAAGGTCGCTCTCACCTCACCCACCCCTCGGAAAGGGTTTCCATTGCATAACACCATCAATCTTTTGCATTTTTTGACCGGGCCCCGACCGGGGGCCGCAGGCTGCAGGCGGGGTGGATAGAGGCACTGCCGCAGGCCATATATCATTCACAGTGTCTGGCTCGGCTAACAACATGCAACAGCAGACAACAAACACCAAACAACAGCAGAAAACACCAAACACAGCAATTAAAGCCAATGAATTGACAAGAAACTGCCGGCCCAAGCAATATTTGCGAACAATTGTAATCGCCCAGAGACAATTGCGGCTTTGTCTTTTACCAATTCAGATTCAAATTTTAATTCAAATTCAAATGCAAAATCCAAAAATTCAGGGTGAGGCTGACAGGCATGATGTTTGCCAAATTGTAGGGCACTTTTCTGCAATGATATTTCAGTTTTTTCAGTTGAAAGCTAAAAATAGAAGTTGCATATTACCACTCCTAAGAAATATAGGTACACACATTCATTTAAAAGAGACTGGAATTAAAAGTATAGATGGCAAATATACTGTAGGGTTTTGAATGCCCTTAATGAACCGGTGTCATTAAACTAAATTACCTTTGCGAATTTATTTTTGGATTTCCCGTAATAATCCAAAGTGCCCGAGTAAAAATATTTCCGCTCGTAAAACCTTCTCATTTCCGCGATCTTTCGTCTGATTGAAGGTAAAACAGCAATGAAAAGAGACCGAAATGATATAAAATAAAAACCAAATAAATTAAAAATTGTGCACAAATTGCAATTAGGGTCAAGTTTGAGTCTTCAGCTGCTGGTTGACCTGCTTAGAGTTTGGGGGCCCTCTTCGCCGACAGAGCTCTCAATTTAATTACAAAACGGAAACACATTTCGAGCAATTGAGCCACGTAATTAACAACCTAGATGATGACGATGCTGCAAGATTAGGTCTCTCTTAGTTTGGGAGGGAAGGACTGGGCTGGCTGGGAGGAAAACTGCATTGCCAGCAAATGATTCTCGATTCTGCAACTTCCAATTCCACGGCAAAATCTGCAACTGAGTTGTGAGTTCATAAATTTGAGGTCTGCCCCTGCTGGAGGTGGCTTTTTTATACCATGTACCTTAAGGCACAAAGGGTATATTTAGTTTCCACATATTTGACAATATCTCTGAGATGGTTAGAGCAAGAGTTATAAGTCTTTTGGCTTAGAGCTAAAAAGATAATATCTAGCCAGGTACCAAGTTTTATAAAGATCGGATAATAAATAATGAAGATAAGGCAACGATTAATTTGTGGTAAAAATATTTAAGCGGTTAAACTAAATGATTGTGAAAATAGGTACATGGTATCTCGTTGTCGAGAAATCTCCACTGCAGCGTTTCTACTTGTTTTTTTGGGCCTTGGCCGTAACGGAGCTTCCCGAATTGGCAGTGCAACATGCTGCGATTTTGCTCTGTTTGCAGTTTGGCAAATGAAATATTTGAATCGGCAGAAGCAAAAGGTTATAAATTTGTCCAGGTCCCGGGCCAGTGCCCCATGTTCTGGGGTTGCAGCTCTCAAATTCGTGCTGCACGAAATACGTAATTTAGTTTTACGATTATTAATATTTTGCGTTGCGTTTCCATGGAATTATGCGCCACAATCATGTTCTTAATTCCACAGAAATGAAGTTCGTGTTATAAGAGTCTTTATCTTGTCCAATGAGATAAATGTAATGTCATAAAGCATCTCACATTTTCTAATAATTCCGTCTCTTGGATTTCTAGTCATTTTCATGCCCCTGCTGATTCTTGCATAATTTCCATGGAAATGATAGACCAAACACATTTTCATTTTCTGCAATCGCTTACACTCATTCGCCGATTTTCTATTTTTTTTTTTTACTTTCGCTGCAAACCGCAAGAAGCAAAACAAACAAAATAAATAAGACGGCAGTAAAAGCGATAAAATAGAAATAAGACACAAGAAATGGGAAAACGCTTTGGGGGATCAGTGCTGGACCTCAACTTGGCCACGCCCACGCAGCGCTTTGCCGATTCCATCAAAATGCGCATAAATTTGTGGCCGGCACTGTGTCGGTGCAGTGCACAGAAAAAAAGCAGCTACCACCTCTCAATAACCAATAAATAAAAACAAATAATGTTCTAGAACAGCGAAGGGCACAGAAATGCAACTTGCAAGCCGACATTTCCATTCCCTTGTTTTGAGACCTTCACATGTTTTTGTTTTTTGCAGGACTGGGAGCTGAAAGAGCCAGGGGCCGTTTTAGAATATTAAAAAAAATCAAACATTTTAAGACTGTTTAAAGCTGCAACGAATAGCTTGTACAACCAATAAAGTTTAAAGATTTAATTTTAATTGTAATACTTGTGGTGTCAAACGCTTTTTTCTCTGTGACGGCAGTTGTGACGTTTGTGGCGCCCTCTATCCATGTGGGTGGTCGTGGTCCTCGGATTTCTTATTGGAGAAAATGGCATTTGCATCTCTCCTCCGGCTTGTTTGGCATCGATTTCTAAAACAAGAAAATTTGCATTTAATTGGGCAAGGCGGCTGTGTGTGTGGTGCAACCATAGCGAGCGGGAGGTGCAACAAAATGTATTTATTCTGCTTTGAAGTGACAAGCAGCAGCAGCGCAAATGAAATGCAAAAGCAACATCAGTTGGCCTGGGAAAACGCAACGGCGATGAGTTTTTTTGGCTCACATCAATCAGGCAGGGATCTTTGCATTTGTCTGTTTTTGTTCGGGGCCGGGGTTTGTTATTTTATCTGCGACACGATGACGTTTTCAAAAATTGAAAAACAAAACCGAAAAAACAGAAAAAACCGAAAAAAAACCGACACCAAGCCGATGAGTGAAAGTACATTTTCGTATGTTGTGCTATGTTGCAGTTGTTGTCATTTCTTCAGACCGGCCGTAATGTGTGTAAAGTTTGCAACCGCCGTCGTACGTCGTACGGGCCAACTTCTCATGGCTGTTTGTCTCTTCGTCTTTTGATTGCCCGGCGATAGCCAATTGAGATTTTCATTTGTCAGTCAAAACAGCCAGACGAAACAAAGCGAACTACTCGCGCTCGTACCCATGGACACATGGACACATGGACACACAAAAAGACGACGCGACGCGTCTGTCAATGACATAGAAAGAGAGTTTAAGCCTCAAAGTCGTAGCATGATATGTACTTGTTACCGACCGCCGCGGCTGTTTTTCTTTCTATTTTCCCCATTTCTCCGGCTGTTGCATTAGTCTGATTAGACTTTTGTTGCTGTATCTGCGTTTCACTTTCGCTCTCGCTGGGATCTGTAGGTTTCTTCTGCGTCATCGACGGTTTCCAATTCTCCCAATCAGTGGGCACGTGCCCCGAGTCTTGGGTGCACACTCACGGGGTCAAAATTTCAGATACTCTGATACTCCAAGATAAGCATCAGCCGGAAGTGCACTTGCCCGCCGAGATTCTCGGGTTAAATGGCTGAATGACGAATGACTAGTGATCGGAAGTCAGGAACGATGAGTTGGCTTTCCAATATCATTTCTTTAGTGTCTGCAATAAATATTTCTGATTATTCTTCGGAGGTCAGTTCGTTTCTTCAAACCGAATATATTCTTAAGTTTAACTCATGAGAAAGTGGTATCAAATATCTCTCACTATTCACGGTTTTTCTTATGCAGAGATTTTTGGCCTAAAATTTAGGCCTTAAATGGTTGAAAGACTAGTGATTCCAAGTCAGGAGCGATGAGTTTGTTTTCAAATATTGTTTTATTAATCTCTAGAATATATTTCTTAATATGCTTGGAAAAAAAACGAAACATATTTGTAACTCTAAATGAATACAAAATTGAGAGACTACTCATTCAAAAGTGGTATCAAAATGTTTGCAAATCCTTTGCTGTTTTAGGTTTTTCTCGAGATTTTCCGTCTAAATGTTTGAATGACTACTACCCAAAGGTAGAAACGTTTTCCAATATTCCATATTATTTTCCTGAGTATACTTAGAAGCTAAGTTGATTAGTTCCCAAAGAAAATAGCTAAAACCTTTAAATGAATACACTTTAATGAATTGCGGTACCAAAATGTTTGCAATTTTTTAATTGCAATCGCTGCTCTTGGTTTTTCTCAAGCTCCGCTGAACTCTTGACGGGAACTGCGACCTCAGTAAATTCGTTTTTAATGATTCCAAAACTTGTCCTTCAAAATTAATTACGCCCTTTACCACACCGCGATACCCAGCCCGGGTTGGGTTTTGCTTCGAATGTTTGAACTTTACTCTCCGCACATAAATCTCGGCTAGGCTCAGTCGAGCTGGCTAATTACGCTGGCAATCTTTTAATTATGGCCCAAACAATTTCGGAAAATGAGACAAAAGCGACCCACAAAAAGTTTGTTAGTGTTTTCCCTGCACACACTCCCGGGGGGGTCTACGCCACTCATTACTTACTACCAACGATTCTTGTCACTAATCACACAATGCTGAAGAACAAAATGTTAAAAAAAAGAGACACACGAATGCTAAAAAAAACATCAACAAATGTAACTGGGTCAAGTTGTAGTTGCCGCTGCCGCTGCTGAGCCGCCGACGAAAAATACAAAATAATTGTGGAAAATCTCAAGATCTTTTTATCTGCGGTTTTATTTTGTTGCCTCTCGGTTTTGTTTGTTTTCGTTCGTTTAATGCACCGGCGGTCGGCTGGACGGACTCTGCTGCCTCTTGGATGTATGTTGCTTGTTGGCTGTTGGCTGTTGACTGTTTCTGTTGCCTGGTTGGTGGTGTGTCGAAGTGGGGAACTGGGCCGAGTTTCAATTAAGTTTTCAGCCCGCAGCCGGCCCACGCCCCGGCGAATCTCAGTCGAACACCCTACGCACTCGAGAACCGCGGAGAAAGGCTTGAGAACTGTGAGACTGCCTGCCCAATTAGGGTGTATTAGGCAATTACCGGGCAATCAGCATGTCTGGTAATTACCTTTAGAAAATTATTTCACTGGTAATAAATTGAGGCGGGCGGTATGCTGTTTCCGCCTTGGAGACTGCACAAAATGGTCTGTCATAGTTTTGTGTTTTTATACCATATAGTACCTTATACGGTGCAAATGGTAAATTAAGTTTGTATGTAACAGGAAGATGGAGACATTTCCGACCCTACAAAGTTATATATACAATCAGCACCAACAGCTGAGTCGATCTAGCCATGTCCGTCTGTCTTCCCATCTGTCTGTCCGTCTGTCCGTCCGTCTTTATGCATGAACACGTCGTTCTTCGAGATGGCAAGAGCTAGAGATGTAATTCTTTTTGCTTTAGGTCTGTTATAGGTGTACGCAAATAGAGTTTATTTATAATTTTTGCCACGCCCCTTACTGCCTTTACAATTTTCAAAAAACTGTATTTTCTACTTCATATGGGTCTATATCCTTGAAATTTTTAAATCGATAGTAATTTGGTGCTAAAATATGTAAACGGAACAACTATTTCGTTGTCGATAAATTTGAACTACTGCGTTTCTACATGTTCTCTAAAACTTGATGAGACAATTTTGAGAGATCGGCAGATAATCTTTGCACCTTTTCCACTCGGTGGCTATGGCAATTATACCCCGCCTAAATGAAAAGAGGAAAATGGGGAAAGGTGATTTCGTGCGATTTTCGCGACTGCCATCCCAAGCGACGCGTCGATTGTCCAACTGGACGGCAGTCAATAAAAATTATTTCGCGAAAGTTGTCGCACAATATGGCCGCTCACAGTGTTTACTTCATTTTCATTAAGTTGTATTTTTAAGTTTTATTTTCTCCAGCGTTTTTATTAGATTGTAATGTTTATGCTGTCACTGCAGCAGTAGCAGCTTCGACTTGCCAGTCGCCGCCACATTTCGCAGCCATAATTCAACTAATTAAATGCACATGAAAAATTCAACACTCAAAAAGGCAAACTTGACAAATGGAACGAAGCCTCATGAAGTTAACACACCACTCACACTCACACTCTGGTGTGTAGATTCAGATGGGGAGCGGGGTTGAAATGCCAAAGCCAAAAACTTTGATCGTACTGCAAAATATTTCAAAATTGAAATGCACGTCAAATGGAATTACTGAATTTTTCATCGAGTGAAAGAGCTGATGCTGGGGATTGTCTTAGTCATGGGAACACTCACCCGGCTTTGATTTATGAGCTTACTTAGTTTTCCACTTCCAATATTTATTATTAAAATAACAATTAATTTGACACAATTAAATTGAGGCTGGAAAATAGACCAAGGTCGATTTTATCATTCCAAATGACATTTAAAGGCCGCGGAAAACTCTTTCCTATTTTATGGGTATAATCAAGAGTTTCGGCCGTAAACAATGTTTAGTTTATTGGTCTTGTAAGGCTAAAATTTCTCCTGTGATGGATTTAATGTGGTCTTAAGTTTCCCCCAAATATTTACAACCTTACTTAAAGCCCAGCCGCCCAATTATGGCTAAATCTCTGGATCTCCCCGTGGCCACTTAATGGAATTAACCAGATTAAGCATGGTTAGGTTCATATGTATGCTTTTTATTCGATGCTGGTTAAAGACTCGCTGAGAAATGGTTTTCCCAATCAATTAGCTCTGACCTCCAGCTGCCCTTGGGCCTTTTTATCGAACCCTGCACTCGCCGCAGGGAGCTCTACCCTTTCTCCATCCCACATTGACCATCGCCGGTCCACGATCGTCGACACGATATTGCCCTAGGTTTGGGCTACCGTTCCAACTGGCCACCAAAACACCCGAATCCAACACAACACAACACAACGCAGGCCAAAGCCGCAGCCGCTGCAGTTTGGGCGCAACTTTCACTAATTTTCAATGCGAGCAAACTTGATTTGTAAATTGCTGCAACAGGACGCACTCCGATTAATATTTCTCACCCATTCTCGGGGTCCCACCTGGGTACAGCGCGCCCAATCAGCTTGACAATTTTCCACTTCATTTTCCGCGCTAATTGGAGTGGACACACGGGAGTGAGTTTGCTGCATTCTTCCCGATTTCGATAACCTAAAATGAAATGGAAACTTAATTGGCGGTGACTTTAGATGAGGTATCATTGAATATTTACATGGTCTTCTCTCCAAATTGTTATAATTCTCGAATTGAAACATGAGGAAGTCAATCGAGTATTACGCAAAAGTCATTATAGGCATAATCATCATATTTTAATGATTATGACGCTAAAAGCCATGAGTATCGTTTCCAACTCATTTCCAACTCCCAGATTTGGCTAATTAAAACACTTGGCCCGTTATCTCCCAAAAGACACCGGGTGGCAACTTCCTTCCTGGCCTTCCGCTAGAGTTTATCGTTTTATTATAACACGCAAATGGGAAAATTAGCAAAAATATTTGAACATGGGAACCGGGGGCAGTTGCTCCTATAATTATAATATAAAATGCAGCCGTCCCCGGTGTAAACATAACCCATAATAGACTTGTTTTTCACTCCGTTCCATTCGCAATGTTGGCCAAATCTTTTGGTGTTTTATTTTCATTTAATTACCGCCACCGTGGCCGCCGTGGCTGCTGCTGTTGTGGCAACTTGCTGCTGCATTAATTGGCTTGTTTTGCTTAATAATGATTATTGGTTTTTATGACTCTTTGATTATGCGATGATGCATCGAAAAAATAGACTCTGCTCCAAGCGGGAAAGTCACAGGCGCTCGTTCGTTCGCTCGCTCGGTCGCCGCGGCGGCTCTTGTCGAGGTGTTGAGCATTTTGTTGAAGTTGATGGCCTGTCAGTCAGTCAGGCAACTCAACTGCCGGACAGACATTGCCGGTGTCTGTCTGTCTCTCTGTCTGTCTGTCTGCCGGGCGGCCGGCCGGCCTCTTTCTGATTTCGTTTCTGTTTCTGCCGTGGCTGGTGGTGCTGCCACTGCTGTCTTAATTATGTAATGTGCGCATTTGAAGACAATTTAAATGGCCGGCAGTTGTGGAAAAACAAACACGAACTTCGGTGGCCCAGAAACGCCAGGAAGACGATCGAAACCGAAGCTAATGGCGACTATTTTATTGCTCTGGAAACGTTTGCTTCGCACGCCCATAAATCAAATGAATAACTTGTTTATCCATCCAATGGTTGTAGATGGCTTTTTAAGCGAATAATTGGGAATAAGTGTTGCGGGGATGGAAATTCGATCATTAATGAGAGATTTATACACATAAATCTAAAGATCTTATCATATTTTGAGGATTGACTGCCAATTTGTACTCATATCATATATTAAAACACCCTAAATTAGTCTTATTGCAAATCCACTGGTTATAGATGGCTTTTTAAGCGAATAATTGCGAATAAGTGTTGCGAGGATGGAAATTCGTTCATTAATAAGAGACTAATAGACATAAATCCAAAGATCTTATCTTATTTTGAGGATTAGGTTATTGACTGCCAATTTGTACACTCATATCATATATTAAAACACCTTAAATTAGTCTTATTGCTTATCCACTGCTTGTGGGTGACCTTTTAAGGCAAATAATTGGGAATAAGTAGTTGCTGTAAAGGAAATTCGATCATTATTAAGAGACTTATAGACATAAATCTAAAGATCTTATCATATTTTGAGGATTAAGTCATTGACCGACAAGTTGTACCTCAATATCAGATGAAAAAACCTTAAAAATAGTCTTATACTTCCTTCAAATGATTGTGATAACCATTGAGACAACTGTTTCATAGATATACCCCCAAAAGGGCAGTCTGTACAGGGTAACACCCATAATTATATGCACTTGATCTGCAGAGAGTGTGCGAGCGAGGCAAAATGTGCAACTGGAGTGGACAGCCAAGTGGACAGCGAATTATGACTGATTACGCAATGCAGACCCATCGATAGAGCTGGAAATGGAAAAACCGTTGCAGCAAACCCCAACAAACCTGCCAGTTGCTGTGCGGCTCCTTGGCGAAGCTCTTGACCCCGTTTCTGTGGCACATACTACGAGTATATAGCCCGACTGGCATGCCACGGCAAATGAAAAGCCAAAATGCCGAAAAAATACGAATCCGAGGCAAAAATCTTGAATCTTGAAACGCTTCAGATACTTTCGGACGCCCCCGAAACTTGCGTTGCATTTTAATTGCTCTATGATTAAGCGGCAATTACATAAAATTAAAAACAAAAGTTGATTTCAAATTAAATGATTACAGCAGCGCCAGAAGACAAGGCCCGCCGAGCATGCGAAGAAGAAAGTGCGAAGAGCCGCTGGAGAAGAAAGCTGAAGAAGCCAGCGAAAACGATTAGTTGCATTCGCTCAACAAAATGTTGGGTAATTACTTATAATTATGATAATTCCAACTAAATGCCTGTGCGGGCGGTTGCATCAGCCCAATTTGCACCACTAACCCAACAGCACTCCTCCTGGTCCACCGCCAGCGGTGCACCACTTTAGCACGCAAGCGGCTCCACACTTGGCTGGTTAATTTATGTCATGATTCCGCACATAAATTCCAAAGGAATTTTCCTATAAATTACTGGGGCTTTTCACAGTGCCCCCTCAGTGTGTGTGTTTTTTTTTGTGTGTGTTTTTAGTTAGCAAAGATGTCAACGATTTCGTTTTTCCTTTCTTTAATTTTTCTGCTGCAACATCATTACGAAATGGGAGTTTTTTCGGTCTTGTTTTTCCGTATTCCCGAATGTATTTTTCTCTTTTTCCCGATGCCCGGTGCCCCGGTGCTGGGAGCCAAAGATCCCCCTGACATCGTCGCACAACCGCGGAGGCCTTTCTAGAGAAAATACTTTTTGGCATGCGCTGACACGAAGAAAACATTAAACATTCTTTCTGGCTGGGAATCGGTGGGGATTTGGCCGGTGGGGCTGCATCAATAAATTTAGCTCATAACGCTGAGTGACACTAATGTGTCATCAGCGGGTGGAAATAGTTTCCATAGAAGTGGGAGTGGGAGCCGGAGTGGGCGTGTATTTCTTGGGAATGAGAAATGACTTTGTCTTGCCGCCGAGGTGGCGCATCCATTTGATCTGATTCACATCGATTTTACGAGGGATATACTATATTACGAGGAATCTTTCGTGGTAAATATTTGGTATTTGATCTGATTCACATCGTTTTAACGAGCGATATATTAGGAGGAATCTTTCGTGGTAAATATTTGGCATTTGGGAGGATAGGAGATACCTAAGTTTTTGGTTAGGTGGTAATTAATGGAAGTAATCCTAATATCAAATCAAATACTAAGGGAAATTTAGCTAGTTTTGTTGGCAATTCTCATTAAAAACCCAAATGATTATATAATGGCACCCCTTTCCGAGCAACAGATCATAATATTCCCACCAAATGAGTTTAAATTTCGACCCGTTATAGCTGTAATTTAAGCTGTACCCCTTGCACCTGTTCGGGCTGTCGGCCGCGTAATGAAATCATCAACCTGTGGCCACACGATCCATCAAATTTAAGTCCCGACAAAGACCCAGACAGAGACAGAAGCAAAGTGTTAAACAATTTTCCCCGCACTCGCGCCATACATCAGAGATGTATGCAAATGAAGCTGGCAAATGCCTTTGACTTATGCTGAGTCTCGTTTTGAACGTATGCTATGAGTTTCGCTCGTGTGCATAATTTAAAATAATGACGGCACATGAAACTTAATGCGTCTGCCCCGAAACAGATCGATGATCGGGTGGCAGTGGCAGGTTCCAGGTTGCAGCTTCCAAGCTCAAAGCTCGCCACTCGCCACTCGCAGCTCGCAGCTTGTAGCTTCATCTCAAAGTCAAATCGATGCTGATGATGCTGATGATGCTTGATGGCCGGTGGTCAAATATAAACAACACGCACTGCGGTCACGCACTGAAATTTCGGTGCAACAGGTGTCGCTGCCTCGTGTCGCTCTCACTTTTTTTCGCACCTGTGTACATATGTGCACCTAGCCTACATACATAACAATTAGCTAACAAAATGAACTCCCCTGCGCACGCAATTATCGCATCCTTGCCGTCTCCTGCGCATATCTGTGATTTGTGATCTGTGATCGCCGATCGCTACTGTCCATATATATCCAGCGCGTTTTTCACTTTTTTCTCACTTTCCTTTTGCAATGCAAATTTCTCGTGCCGACTATTAATTGCTAATGGCAGTCAACAAGCAAAAAAAAGCCAAGAAAATAAAGGAGAAATAACCGTTAAGACAAACGCCAAGCGAGAAAAAAACCAGCTATAAAAATCGTCAACCAAATGCGGCAACCTCCTTCCACCTGGATTTTCCTCCTTCTGCCCACGATCGCTGCTGCTGCTCATTCACAGTGGGCCGCGGCAGCTACTGCGGCTTAAAGATTAAAAGAGTTTCACTGGCTAAGGATTGCCAATCCTGTTTAATTTCTATGTGCCTCTGAATTATTAATATAATGGGCTTTTAACTTTAAGTATTTTGTCAGCCGTTAAGAGGGATTTTCAAGGTTTTCATTTAACTAATGTGACAAAGATCCCTCTGTAACTTTGTTGGTGATGGAATAAAGCAGCGGTGGGCACTCCATAGCTCCCAGTGACAAAAAGCTGTGAATGTCTCGAACAAAAGGGAATCGACATGTGCACGTCAACCAAAGGTGACGGTGAAAAGGGAATGTGTGAAATTACACAAACAAAATATGTAGCACCAAAAAATCGGACGGAGTTGAAAATCTGTGCCCACCGTTGGAATAGAGGGATACCGTACATGATCTAGCCAGTGCAGTCAGGTCCCAACTTTTCGGTGATTGGATCCTGGGGCAGGAAAAATAAAACTTTCTTTGCATATCACTAGAGCTCCCCCACACAACCCCTGTGCCGTGTGCCCCGTGCCCCTTGCACCACCCGCAATGTGGCAACAACTACCTCTCTTTCGGGCTTATCAACGATCTTAAGACGTTGGCACGTTTCGTTCATTGCCTTGGCTGTTTGTGTAGTTGTAGTTTACTTTTTGCCTTTGCCGTTGACGTGTTGCCAAATGGCCATATTCGAGCTTTTATTGTGGTTCGTATTAGATTGCCATGGCCAATGCATAAATCTGTTATTGAATGCGAGCCCGAGCCCAAGCCCGAGCCCGAGTTCGAATCTGAATCCGATCAAAAGTGTTTCCAAGAAAGCCAGTAGAAGGCCAAAAGAGATGGTGAGACCTGGCCCAGAGCCAGCGATTCGCTCATATCCGTTCTGAACCGCAAAATATTTGGAATATTTTAGAGGGCTATAAAATTTTATGCAGGCCTCGGGCCTTTCTCACATTTTTTAATTCATTTCACACAAAAAATATTGATTTATGTTAATGAAATAGGCAAGGAAATTGAATAGGTATATAATTATATTAGGTTTTCCCATAATCTTCCATTAACAAGCGACAGATTGTTAGAATTTGCATACTAATTGAATGAGTGATGGCTCAACAATAGCGGACAACTTTACGTCAATTTAATTTTCCACTAAGAGCAAAGAAATCGGCCACCTCGTGGGATCAAATGGCATGCAAGCAAGCTCTATGTGCTAATAGTTGTCTACTTACATATTTCTTGTCGGTGCCCGAAAGTGGAAAGCTGCGGTGGCCCCGGGGTGGAGAGCCTGTCTTTAAGCCCCAATAAGACATGGTTCGGCTCTTAAAAGTCAACAGCATAAATTCAAGCATGAAAGCGATCGCCTATCGCCCTCGAGCTTTTCACTAGCAGCAGTTCTCCCTCTCGTTCTAATAAGCCAAACAATAAATCATCATCGGGGCTTATATTTTTAGCAGATTTCTTTGCCAAAAACTCTGCTGACTCACGATCCCCGAAGAGCTCGAGGGTCCCAGGTCCAGGTCCAGGTCCAAGTCCGTCCCAGTGCTCACAATTCTTATTCCCATTCCCATACCCGAGACTGGAACGGCGCTTTGCTTTGTATCTTTCTCTCGGCGTTTCTTGGCTTTTTGGCTTTCCTGTTCTGTTGTTCTTCTTAAACTAACAAATTCTGGCAGGGCCAAAAAAACAAAAAAAAACAGCAACCATTCTCGGTTGAGGGCCAAGGGGGGTGGGCACAAAGGAGTTGGCCAGGTTGCAGAAACAGGCTTGGGCACATTGCTGGACATCACGCAAGGAGGAGGCAGGAGACACCGAAACCGGGGAAGGAGAAAGTCTCCACAAAGGGCGGGCTAAGAATCTCCAAATCTGACTCCACTGAGAGTCAAAATTGAATGGCATACCAAAATTTGTATCCCTATTCTTATGAATTGAATGTTTTATTTAAGAAACTACGCTTACAAGATAATAATGATCTACTTCCCAAAAATCCCAAAAAATATAATACCAATAATCCATTACTTTATTTAAATCCCATCAATTTGATTTGGCAAATTTCCACACATTTGGCCACATTTTTCAAGTGTGCCCTTCGGCTAGTTGGCAAGCAAAGCACGGCACACACGAATTCTGTTTCAAGTAGCACAAAACAACGAAATTTGTTATATGACTTACATTAGTGGGTGCATGTTGTTGACCCCTTCCTCCCCCTCGGTTTTTGCCTCATTTCGGCTTTTTATTTCGGTTGCATTGTTTTGGCAAACGGGCAGCAACAGCAGAGTAGCAGCAGCAACAGCAGCAGCAGAATTGACATTTCCTTTTACAACATCCAACAAGCTGCTCTGCAAAATGAAAACGATAAATCAGCAACTACAACAACGGCGCAGCGCTCCATGTGATTGTCACGCTTGAAGGACTTTTCTCCTTCGACGAAAAACAAAAAACAAAAAAAAAAGCATCTAAAATCAAAAGCAAGCAAAGCGAAAATGAATTTGTTGCTTTTCTTGTTGGCCGCTGCTGTTAACAGCATTTGTTTTGTGCCGCCGTTGCTTTTTATGAACTGGGTTACTATGTTTGTTGAGTAATTGAGTTTAGTTTTTTCGCACACGAATGTGTTGTGTTGTCCATTGTTGTTGTCGATTAGGAAGCTGTCTTGCATGCAACTTTTAGCTTGCCACAGTTTTTTTTTTTCCCCTCCTGAACAGGCAGGAAGTGAGATTTTTTGGGGGCGGCGGGGCATTTGATATTGGAAGCTGTGAATTACGTAGCCACAACCCTAAAAGGCAATATCCTTTGCGGAAATTATTTATATAATTGCAAGTAATTGAACAATGCAGTCGTGTTAGTACTACAACAAACTAAAGAGATATTTGGCTTGTAAATTAAAGCTCGCAAAGCTAATAGTACCTCCCAAAACTCTATGGCAACCACTGCTCGTCCCTGCGCCACTTTGAACTCCATTTTGCTGTCCACTCCGGGCTTCCATTTCTGCAGTCACGTTGCAGCTCTCCCCGTTTCTTTGACTGTCCGTTTGGTGATCTAATTACTGTATTTGCTGTCTGTTTTGACTGCCGCCTCCTGTTTTCATCCGCCAGCCCCCGGTCTTTTGAAAGCCTGTTTAAATTCGACGTGGTCCGCCAGCGACTCCTTTCCCGCCTCCTCCTCGGGTGCATCGGCAGCCCATTCCATCTAACCAGCTCCATCTGGCCACTGAGCTCTTTCAGTTTTGTATTTCAATTTGGCGCATTAGCTTTGGCTCTGGGATGCCCAAAAAAAGTGTCTGAAAAGTTCGAGATTAGTGACAAAAGTTGGGTCAAGTCGGAGAGTAATTTATGCAACTACTAGGGGAAATATATTCCCCTTCAAATCTGTATTATAGCGAAATCTTCACAAATCTATTTAAATAATAAAGGAACTCCTTATTAGAATAATTTGTAGTAAATTTGTATGGTTTGAAGATAAGATATCACCCAAATAAGCCAATGATCCAAATTGTGTTCTCGACTTTTGTCTTCATTGTTTGAAGATTCCACCAAATCTCTCGTCACTCGATTGACCCATTGTTGGCAATCCTTTGAAAGTGAAGCAACTTCGCTGGCTTGCTCTTAGAAAGTTTCATTCATTACTGGTAGCTTTTGGATTATGACATCACCATCCAGCTTTCAATCGAGATTTGCCAATTTGGAGAATTCCAGTTTGAAATCTATTGTAACTAAGCAAAAACCACAGAGAACTCTCGCTTACAAATCCGTTGACTAAATCTCTCCTATCCGCCGTTCACATTAACGAATGTCCGTGACTTGATTATAAAAATTTTGGAATCCATAAGGAAACCGATTTTTTCGATGCCGATGACGATGGCGATGGCGATGACGATGCATGCATCAATTTTCACTTTCCACGATACAAGATACTTAAATACTTACTTATATAAGTGGTGTAGGTTAGTCCACGTCCCCCCCTCGGCCCGGCAGAAGTCAAAACGAAAAAGAAATCCTTGTACGTGAGGTTTGTCTTCGAGGTCACGTGGGAAACATCATCACAAAAACACGTCTTAACTGCCTGAAATTTCACCTCAGCTGCTGTGAGATCCCAAAATATTACCCACAAAATTATGAAACAAGTCCCAAACAAAAGCACAAAGCCTATACACCTCTGGGTAATGCCTGTGCGAAATAATTATTATTTATTAATTATTATTCAAACAGTGTAAGACGACGACAATCTTGCCTGATCTTTTGTTTTCTTCGCTTGGTTTTTTGCATTGCGTGGATTTTGCAATTCGAGATGAAAGTTTGTCGCATGCATTACCGAGATTACATCACCGGATTGGGGAATTGGGGGGGGATATTGAGGGAGTTGTGCCCCAACTGAGGCAGTCAGTCATTCAGTCAGTTCAGTTGGTCAAAAATGTTTACATAAAGCTAAATATAGACACGGACAAATGTTCGAACAGGACGAACAGACAGGCAGGACTGGACTGGGACGGGACGGGAATGAAAACGGAGGGAAATGGAGGGAGCCCGGCTTAGATGGACAGCCAGTCAAATGGTCTTGTTAATTTCCATTTTTCTATGCAAATTCCGACTTCCTCGATCCACACACACTCGCACACACTCGAAAATGGCAATAAATGCAGCGGCGGGCTGGAAAAATTTGACTTGCCATAAAAATTGAAATCCAAAATGTGGCAACAGCCAAGAGCGGTACGATGGTACGGTGGGCGTCTGTTAGGCAACCTCTGTGGAAAAAAAAAAGAAGGAAAAATTGGAAAATATGCCACAGCCACATGACACAGAGACAGTGAGCAACAACAGTTGCATTGGCGGAGAAAAGTCAACGTGCAAAAATAACAAACAACTGTCAAATGTCTGACAAACGAGACAAGGAAAAAGACACAAAACTTGCACACAACCAGCAACAGAAAACGGCAAAAAACACAAGGAAGACAGACTGTTTTGTGGCCAGGATTTGAGAGAAGCCAAGCGAGGCCAAAATACCGATCAAATTGCATTAACGCATTGAAAAGGCACAGTATCGGGTATCAATGGTCTGGGACTGGCAGTGGGACCGGGACCAGGCACTGCTGCTTAATTAGCAGCGAATCGTTTGATTTGACTTTATGAGGGTGTTGATTGTCTAAGAGTTGATTGGTATTTGCTTTTTAGTGGAAACTACAACTTTGAGTGCCTCATTCATATTTAGAATGCCAAATAAACCATTAAATTTCAATCATTTCTCCCGCTTTGGGACAAAACACTTCCCGCAAACGTCATTTAATCGGTTTTGTTATTCCCAGCGGAGAGCAAATAAATAAATCCAACCATTATCACTTTACGCCTCGTGTTAAGCAATTTCAGTTGATTTTATTACATTTTTTTTGCGCGCGCACGCTTTTCCTTTCAGTTTTATTTGCCGAGTGTGTTGCTGTTGGTGCGTCTGTTGGCTTTCACGCGGCAACGCGAACCAAAAAGAGCAATCAATGTGAATGCTCCAGCGATGCGGCATGAAGGGGGGATGCGGCAAGTATGCAGACGCAGACGAGCAGACGGGCGCAAGAATGCTGAAATTGAAGAAGCGTTGCGCTGGATGCTTGCATAACCAATCCCCATGGTGTGGTGTATTTTTCGTATCTGCACTGCTGTTGCTTCAGCTTTAGCTTCAGCTTCCTCGTAGTTCCCCAGCTGCTGCTGCTACCGCTGCTGCTGCTGTTGCTGTTATCAACGGTTATTGTTAGCGGCTTCTGTTGACAATCGCATCTCGAAAGGGTATATTGCTCTACTTCCAACTTGGCCAAACAATTTGGTTGCCAAAAATAGGTATATTTTCCATAATCAAAACCAAACCACAATTTAAGAGGGTCAACTCCTTTAGAGGGCGCAAATAAGGTGTTCGATTTAGAGTCTATATTTTAGACAACCATATGAAAAGACGGTGAACAAATTGTTTTTCCGTATCTCGATTATTTATTACCCGATCTTCATAAATCTTGGCACATGGCTAGATATTATAATTTGTAGTTCTAAACAAAAAGATTTATATCTCTGGCTCTAACTTTTTTTGGAGATATAGACAAGAAAATACCTTTAGGTAGCGTCCGAAATTCTTAACTCATACCAAAAATGTTTACATTTCTAAATTTTTGAACCAAAAGAAGTGTTTGACTACTGCAAATGTTAATTCTTTATTCTCAGTTTATAAATTACATGAATTCTAAACCTTAAACAATGACTAATTNCTGCAAATGTTTACTCTTTATTCTCAGTTTATAAATTACATGAATTCTAAACCTTAAACAATGACTAATTCCATTTGTGGTCCCAACATTTTCATATGCACTCTATGAAGAGCATCGAAATTACCATAAACTCGTTGCATGCCACGGCTAATGTTATTGCATTGTCTGCCGCAATGTCTCCGGCTGGCAGACAGTTTCTCCGGCTTTTTGCCACCGACTACGTCCGTCGTGGTCTGGGACGTTCCACGTCTGCCGCAGATGCCGTCCAGAAGCGGCAGAGAGCATGTCATTTCTTGGCTTCGTCGAGCATCTTTGGCATTTCTCAAATTTGCTTTTGTGTGTGATTCCCCGCCGTGCCGCTCTCTTTGGTATTTCCCCAAACAATCCCCCAACTTGTGCGATTGTGTTCCTCATTTTACTTTTTCCTGCTGATTTATAATTATTCATTGGTTTTCCAAGTCGTAAAAACAATATATTACGTATACGACGAGTCGGCCCAAGGAGACTCTTTTAATTTACCCTTTTTTATCCTTGCAATTGCGATTCTAGTCACGTATCCGCCCTGTGAGACGGGCAAATCCTCAAATAATTGAATCAAAATAGTCGCGGTCGAAAAACTATAAATTATTTGAACGCTATAGCTCCGCACTTCCCCCCATTTCTTCGCCGCACAAATGCAGCTCATTATTTGGGCAAAAACGCGGCTGTCAAAATTGAATAGGGAAAAGCCTCGTTGGAAAAGAAAAAGAAAAGAAAAATAAATACAATGGCTGTTGGTCTATTAGCAGAGAGCTCGAGTGGAGAGCTGCCGCGCCGCATAATGAAAGCGAAAATTTAAATTTTTGATACAATTTGCAATTTCGCAGCGCCGCGGCGCTTTTCCTCCTACTCTACTCCATCATTCAGCGGTCGGTCTTCCAGTTGCCAGTTGCCAGTTTGCAGTTGCTGGTTGCTGGTTGCAAGTCGCCAGCTTTCAGTATTCAGTTGCCAGTTGCCACAAGCGGCACAACAGTCGACAAGTCGACAAAGAAAACAATTCATCATGTTGTACATGGAGGAACCTTTGGTTTTCCTCCTCTCGGAGCTCGGCTTCAATTTATGCGGCGCTTAAATCGATTGCTTTGCCACATTGCGGCAATTGGAGCTGCACTGCAGCACTCTGCCACCCCTCGCCTTCTCACCGAGTAAACCCAAACCCCGACAGCGCAGAGTCGTTGTCGTTGAACCGTAAAACTCTGAAATATGAAGCGGGATCTCGGGGCCCAGGGTCTGCTCTAGTGGGTGATGCTTTGCGGGTGGATCGGATCTGCTCGAATCCCAAGATCGAGAGCCTGGCATCGGCCTCGGCGTCGGCATCGGCATCGGCCTGGCGTTGAGTGACCACGGACCGCGAATCGCAAGCCACGAACCGCGGAACAGGCTCTTGCTTCATTAAGCTATTCATCCATCCAGCCATCCAACCATCCAACCATCCATCCATCCGAGCAGGCAACCAACCATCCAGCGATCCACTCAAAGCGATCGTGTTGTTTTATTTCGCTCTTAAATTTGCGCTAACTAGATGTCGCAATTGAAAGTAAGCTGTCAAATATTGTCGGCGGGGGTGTACGTTAGCAATTGCAGTAGCATAAAGCCCCATTATAATGAGGAAAAGGATCGGTTGGGGCTTGAATTGTGGCTGCGACAGCATAACGGGCATAGGAGTTTTGAATAACTCATTAAACTACTTCAATTAGAGAATCCTTCAATTACAAATCTTCAGCTGTCAATCATAACAAATCCGCTCAAAACCTTGGCAAACACAAGAGAAAAACGTTAGCCTTCAATCACAGTTTCCAATAGCCCAAAAAGGCGCTAATTTGAGTTATCACAACCACGATTTCGATTGCGTCAGAATCTGAAAATCAAAGTTCAAGCTTGGCAAAAGAGAAGGTTGGTCAAAAAATCACAATAGATTTGTCTAAAAATACGAAATGACAATCCTCAATCGCGAAGTTCAAGGTTAGGCGTCAAGGACTTGTTCAACTCGATTTCCACTTTGAATGTTTTTAGCCATCGCCAAGAGCCTCTCGATCAGCCAGACTCTCCAAGCTCCAAGTCATGTGCAAATTTAATTACCGAATCCGACTCCAAAGCCTTCAGAGTCGATGCCGCCCCGGGCTAGACAAATTCCAGATACAAAAACCCCAAAAGAAACGTATGTACCACCAGGAAAGAAAGGTGTTTGTGATAGGTTGAGTATACCCTTGTCAGCTTTTTTGTTTTCCAAAACGATTCCAGTTTCATTTGACAGACAGACAGACAGACCGCGCTTTGTCTGATTCTATAAATCTGCAAATGTTTTTTGCCAACTTGTAACTGCCTCTGGCCTAGCGACTCTGAGAACAAGGCAAATCCGTCGGAATTGACCAAGCGCAGCCGTTTCTGGGGAACTCAAGCTGCGGCTGCTGGTTATAATTGTTAATAATAATTTATGCTAATTTTTGTTAGCACCTCTCGGGCCCCGTGGTTTCACCAATTCATAATGTTTGTGATTTGTAAGACAAACAAAAGGCGGAAAGCGGAAAGCGGGGCTAAAAGCCCAGCGCAGAGCTGCTGCTGGCGAATTCTCATTTTTCGGAATGTGGCCAAGAAGAAACGTGTTTTCTAACAAAGGCCGGCGACGCTTAATGGGTCGACAAATACAAGCCGCAATAAATAAATAATAAAAAGAAAATGCCCAAAGGGACGGGGGACCAAAAGCTCCGGCCGCGTGTGTGTGCGCGACACTTGATCCGTGAGGGGGGGAAATACTCGTACGACGAATGGGATTCGGAATCGGAATGGCATCTTGGCCCGTAGAGTCGTAGAGTCTTAGACGCGGACGCGGAGCAAGCATACTTACATATTGTATGTGGGCGATGATCTCACCGCCAGAGCCATTTAATTGGCCTCAACCGAATCTCACTTTTGGCCCTCTGTGTGCCGCCGCCGCTGATGTCTTCCCTGCCCCCCTGCCAAAAACTTTCTGTTATGGATGTGGCGCGCGCTCTGACCGAATTCGGAAGATGAATGTGCCACAAATGCATGTAGCTACGGGAAAGACAAACCAACAGAAATTAAAATAAATCTCAGCGGGTGAATCGACATACTACGTATTCATGTGGATTTGGCCCGCTCGTCTCAGGGCCATAAAAATCGAGTTATCTCGTAATTTCGTTAAATCGTAATTGTTTATGCAAATTCCGACCGACTGACGCACAGATAAAGATTGGAAATTCGAATGCAGGGACAGTCACACAAAAAAATGCATCGCATTTCCAACTTAATGCATATGGACAGTGCAGTGCGGAAAGCGAACGAATTTGCATTAGAATTGTGATTGACAGTCGGCTCACATGGCGTATACGCAATTATGGATGTTGTAGTATTCTGACATTTCCTAGAGTCCGCCGCATTCGCGCTCCATTTCTGGCCTCTGGGATTCGCCTTGGGCTTCTATGTAGAATTCTTTTGAATAACTTAGCATTAGCCCAAATCAAATCGTCGCTGGATGGATTTTAATTAACCCATTTTTAGTCATTTGCACATCCGGCAATTGGGGCAGGAAATGACTTCCAAGCACCAGCAGCCAGCAACGGGCAACGGGCAAGATTGGGGCCATAAAAAAGGGTCCAAAAATGTCAAGTCGGGGCAAAAACCAAAACAAATGCAAAAATATACAAACAGTGTTTGCTCCTATAAAAAAAACGAGTATTACCATTTTAATTCAAAGTTGTAATTACCCAAAATGGTAATTAGTACTTACCATTGGATGTCCATTGGAATATTTATAGCTATTTGAAGAAGTCTACACGTATTCATAGATGCAAACGGTATGTGTCTGGAAATCATTGAAAAATTTAAAAACTATATTGTTGAATTAAGATTTATTATAACGATTCCTAAAAACAATTCCTTGAATGTCAAGTTAAGGCAAAAACCAAAAATTATGCCCAAAAAACATGTTATACCATTTGCATTTATAGTTTAAATAACCCAAAATGGTAATATGTAGGAATTCCATGAGAATCTTGTAGTTATTTGAAAACTCTAAAAATATTTGACTAATTTTTGCGGAAACCAGACTTACTATAACAATTCCTTGGGTATTTTGATTTTAACCGATTGGGAGGAGAAAAGTAAACATCAATTAAAGTGTGGAACCCATAAGTGCCACTCTGCGCAGATGTTATGGCCACTATCTCATATGTTCTAGGCTTCTGGGCCCACTGTCGGTCTGGCTGAGAATAAGGAAAAACAGTTGCCAAACACGGCTTACAGTTAACGATAATGATATGGCGGCGATGATGTTATTAGGCGCAGAGCCCGTTTGTCTCTCAGACTGTCTGACGACAAGATTGCGATCTCGGCCGAACTCGAGTTTATGATTTTAGTGTGCCTGTTGTGTGTGGTATCTGTTTTTGTTCGCCTTTTTGTTTTTTTGTTGCTCGTCGTAGACCTAATTGATTTAATAATCAAGGTTTTAAAGCCGCTTCTCCGCTGTCTGTCGTTTCAGGTCTCTCCGAAAAGTTTGCACCGTTTGGAGACTTTGCTGCCTGCCAAATGCCACTTGCGCAGGCCCCTTGCGAGAAATGGAGAATTTGAGAGAGACACACTGAGACACACTGAGAAACTGAGAAGCCGAGCGAGCGAGAGCAGGTCAGCCGAGTGGCGCCGCAAATTCGTTGCCTCAGTTTGTTTGCGTCGCTCGGTCGGTTCGGTTCTCCAGGCGGATGAGTGATTTCTCCATGTGGTGGTGGCTTGCGAGTGGCACTATTGCGCATGCGTCGCGTCGATTTCGTTGATTTCGTTGATTCCCAAGATGCTGCCGCCTGCCGATGGCTTAATACCCAAGTTAATGTGCGGCTGAAGAGTTCAAGCAACCCGGCGAGGAAGAAAAGGCCGCAGAGTCTGCCATAAAAGTGTGCAAAAAATATCTAAACCTGGCTAAACGAAACACAATCAAAAAAATCATAAAAAAAAGAGAAACAACAAAAGCCAAACAGTTCAATGCGAATACGGGTTTCGTTCTTATCGCGTTCGTCTCGTTTTTTATTTTTGTGTTGTTCGCCGCTGACCAGCGAACAGTGCTTTTTGACCATTAAAAGTGAGGCTCTCGCTGTAATGAACCTTTAGGAAGAAAGAATACACCACAGAGAACACAACACACTCGACGCCAGATCCTTAAGCCCCGTCGAATCGAATCTCTTGCCACTTGCGGGCTTTGCGTTATTTTTAGACGATAAAAAAAGAATCTGGCAGAGCCAAGAGCAACGGCGGCGACCAGGAGGAGACCGAGCGAGCAGCAGTAAGGCAGAGGAAAAGCAAAGACTGCCACGAAATGGGCACCAAGTCACCCGGTGGTCCACAGCGCTGCCGTCTGATCTTGCAGCGCTGCCTCGCGATTCAGCTGACCAAGCCCGGCCACACGCCCGAGGACTTTTGGATGTACGACTCGGGATATATGATATTTCAGGTGAGTTTCGCCCGCCGTACAGTGCGAGAAATCGAAGCAGACAGAGATAAACTCCCCTGTCTCAGAAACATTCAAGTTATCAGGAATTAAAGCATATAATTTTGCTTAAATATTCCTATCTGCAATAACCTCTTTAAATATGTGGATAGGCAGTTTCCTTTAAGCTTAAAATACAAGTTATCACGCCTTACCAGATAAAATGTATCATAAATATAGGTAACCCTTAGAACGCTTTGAAATATATAATTTCTTGATCCAAATAGAGCCAAGTTTTGGCGATTTGCAACTTTTATTTTGGTAGATTTTCCACTTTTATGTGGTGCCTGTCAACAACTTCATTAGGCATTTGATTGGGGAGTTGCGAAAACCACTTAAAAATTAATTATAGTTAATTGCAGTTGGGTTATATAAAGTCATTTAGCAAATGGTTTGGCTGTCAAAATAAAATAATTAGTTAATAGGCTAAATAGTTGGGTAGACTTCAAAAGACTTTATTCGATACTTGGTTCTAGGAATCCGATTTTTCCCTGTGTGACCCCCGCTTCTGCTTTTAATGTGCAACTGGGAACTGGTTTGTGCGAACTGGTTGTCCAGTTTGAACTGCAAAAAGTGCGTGAACATCGCGGGCCGAGTGCGGAAAAGGTGGCCGGCAGGCCAGAAAGAGACAGGCCAAGAGGTGACGATTGGGTACAACCCGCAGTCCAAGCTCAAGGTCGCTGGGGTGGTTCGGGGTGGGTTGGCTGCCCGCCTGGATTCTACTTCATACTTTATTCGCGGCCACTTCCCATGAAAATAAATGGCTCGGAACGAACGAGTCCCCCACACAGGTTGTGCGGTTCCGTTCTTAGGCGTCAACTAGACTAGACCCAGACGTCCGCCCAACCACAATAATACCATTTGCAATAACTGCAACAGCAATTGCACATTGCACTTGCAACGTTTGCCACTTTTCCTCGGTTTCGTGTCTCTTACTTTATTATCCCCACTCTGGTTATTGATGACTTCCAAAAGGAAGCTAAAGTCCCCGAAACTTTTGGCCAGGAAGTCATTGCGATGGCCCCTAGATAATGTTCAAGATACATACACAATCTATAGGTATAAATAACTTATGGGTTCATGGAACTCTCGCCATCCGATCGAAGTTAATTCAGTTTTGTTCATTTTGGTGATTTTTCAACTCATTTGGGAGCAACAAATGAAATTTAAAATTTAAATTAACTCTCTGTCCTTTTGTTGGCCGGGTGTTGCTTCCGATGTTTTTCGCTTTTTCGGTTGCTGATTTTTATTGTTGTTCTTGCCATTGTTTATTGCACAAATTGCCGGCCGAAATGACGTCAATCTGGCCGGACAAGTTCAAGTTTTGAAGTGTTAATTGATGTTGTGCCGCATGATGAGCTACCAAATTCAAAAAGTTGAAATTTAGTTTCAGTTGTCATTAAGAAACCTTAGGTAATATCAGCTCGAGGATCCACAGATCAATGTTATATGGAAAATATAATTATATTAATGTGAAAATCGTGATTATAGTGACTCAAAGTGACACCTTTTCTATGTCACTTGAAATACCAGAGCAGATGGGTATTTTTAGCTGTGCACGAGACAATGCCCCACCATTATCACCTTCCTGTGACAAACAAAATCACTTAATTCACTCACAATGCTGGCTAATTTCAATTTAATTGCGGACCTGCCAAAAACTGTGTAACTTCAAAAGGCGGCGACAGTGTTTGCGTTCTCATTTGCTTTATTGTTTTTATGTTGTTTTGTCTTTTTGCAACTCAGTTTGCATTTAGCATACTAAAAAGTGTCGCATAAACATTCCCTTGACTCGACTAGAAGCACAACTCACACACAACTCACATAAATTACAAAAAACCACAATCGCCGGCCACTCACTTGGCTCGAATGTGCTCTGTGCTCTGTTCGAGCTTGGCTAATTAATATTACGTGCCACTGCCACTGCCCCTGTGGCACATTGGCCAGATAACATAAGAGAACCAATGCGGGGGGCTTGCCCTGAATTTTCGAAAGATCTTGGATGAAAATTTACGGGCCACGAGCATGTCTGGGGCAGGGCCAGGGAAAAGTGCGTGAAACTTATCGAGAACATGAATGGGAAATGCTAAATGCTCTGCGTCGACTGATGAATGGGGGAAGTCGGCCGAAGAATTCCACGCCGCGTATTTTATCGTAAATTTCAAACAGCAATTTTCCCGGTGGCAGCTCAATGAAGTGTGAATTATGTAGATTGGCGCTTCGAGGGAGGAAAAAGGGTTGGGTCTTCTTCCCGAGGGCGGGCGGATCTTTTTCAAGTTATCGCTTCTTCGGGCTCAGTCTTCGGCGCCGTAGAGCATATCGAATGGGCAAGAGTTTCCGGTGCGGTTGCCCAAGTTTTAGGGCGTGCCATAATTTAAAAACTTTTATATTGCTGCGAAATGCTTACGAGACAATACCGGAAGGTTAAAGAATAACAATGGAAATATAAATTTCATTATTACCAAATGGACCTATGAGAAACGTCGTAAACTCTCGGAAACAGAGAAGGGGTCTTTGTATATAGGAAGATATGTTACCTATTTTAATAGGTTCTCAGCAAAGCTTCACCTAGTAGCTAAAAATTAATTAAAATTGTGTAGAACTTGAAGATTCCAATAATCATTTTGCTAATTTATTGGGTTTTTAGATATTTTTAAACGGGAAAAAATGGTCTAGTGTTACTTGTTCCGCTCCTAACGACCATACAAAGCCATGCAATGAAAATAACTTTTAGTTGAGTAAAAACATATTTTTAAAAATAACAAACAGACAAAAGCCATAAAGTTTCTCCTATTTAAGCGCCAAGTTAACCAGTCGTTGCCATTTCCCAGTAAAGCTCTAAATGTCAGTCCGGCTGGGGTGGAAACTGATTTAAGGCCGCGGTGCCCGACTCAATTTCCAGGCATTTAAAATCCGTTTTTATTATTTGCGCAAATTTGTCAGGCGTGCGGCGTGTCGACTTTGGAGTATAGCAAAAACTAAAACAAAAACAATGCCACAAAAAAATTAACAACAAACAAACGAACGAACAAGCAACTCTGACTTGAAACTCTGATCTCTGGGCAGCCGCGGGCTGATCTCTGAACTGTTTCGCTATTGCCATGTTTTCTGTACAGTGTTCGGTGTTCAGTGTTCGGTGTTTAGTGTCTGGCTGCACGCAAATGACTTCACCTAAATCAACTTGTTTCAGTTGTGGCTCTCAGCTGCAGAGCCAAATTAATAAGCCTGCAACAAGTTTTGAAATAGCTCAACGGATGCGAGCCGATTGCGTCATGTCAAGAGCGCGGGAGTTTCCATTAACCTGAGAACCGGCGTTTCAGATTTGCCAGGTTGGCCCATAAAACCACCTCAAATAAAACTGTTAAACAAAGCCAGCAAAAAAAAAGGTAAAAATAAAAAACTGGCTCTGGAAATATCAAGAGGAAATGGAAAGTTGGCCCCAAGCCAGCCTGGGAACGGACTTATTTGATCGTATAGAACGAAGGTAAACTTGTGACTTGTTTTGCGAGGCACAACAATTGGGAAAGGAAGGTTAAGATGACTTCAATCGAATATCCTTCGCAGGTTTTCGTATTAACAAGCATTCGTGTCATTAATCACATTTGCATCTGTCATATGTTATTTTTAGCTCGTGATGATACTAGTGTGTTAAGTAAATCATAAAGCTAATAACAGTGTTTTATGGTTGTCAAATAAATGAATATGGCACAACGTGCTTTGGAAGAGTGGCACTTGAGTTAATTCATTGTTTATGTAACTTTTAGAATTGACTATTTACCAAGCACATTATAACATTACCCGATACGATCTAGCCATGTCCGTCTGTCTCCGTATAAACGCCTAGATCTTGAGGACTATAATAGATAGAGAAAAAATAATTGCATATTAAGAATTGCGTGATACCATTTCAGTAGAAGTTTATTTTAAAACTCGGCTACCACACCCCGCACCCCCACAAACCGCGTAATTCTGTGGCGTCCACAATTTTAACTCTAGAAGCACTAAATTTGGATAGAACATTGGTAGAGCTAATACCTATCTGTTTTGCGAAAATCAGCCGGTTACGCACACTTCTGTCCGCGCAAATGACAAAAATGTGTTGCGCCCACAATTTCAATGCTCTTATAATGTTCTAAGAACGGGTATTTATAGACACTCGACATGTTTTATAAATAAAGTTCCTATTATTGTAGCAAAGAGTTTTCCAAAGGTGCATTTAATTTCCCTCATAAAACCTTTTAATGACAAGCAAATGCAGTAGAAGCAATCTTAGTTGCAAAGCAACCGTTAGGCATTTACCTCTAACGCTTCTCATAATTTTTTCCATAATTCATTCAATTTACTGGAGCTGGCGGGGCAGAAGCAATTACCGGTTAGCACGGATGCGATGGATATCCTCAGAGACCAGAGTGCAGTGCATGGTACTACTCCGGAACTCGGAGTTTGTTCAAATACACACACTTCACTCTTTACTCTTCACTCCATGCAATTCACTGGGAAAATGGAGAAGAAAAGCGAGCGGGGCCAAGCAAATTGATTTATCGGCACGCGGCACTCACAAACGGAGAGAAAGAAAAGAGATTTGAATTGTTGTTAACCCCGACGTCACCCCGCCCGCTTTCCCGATTCCATCTTCAATTGGACTGATTGGATTTAATGAAATTGATTCGATGGTGCAATCGTTTAAGCGCAAATTTGAAATTTACTTTTTGTCGTTCGCCCCGTCGTGGTGCATTCGTGGCAAAGTGGGTTTAATTGGTTGGCGTGCGCCGCCTTATGATTGCTTTTCATTAATTTCGATAGCAATCATTGCCGCCGACTAATTTGATTGACAAACATTGGACAGACATCCACCGACTGACTACCGAGTGCTGACTGCTCTGTGCCCCAGCTCAGCTGCTCACCTGCTCACCTGTTCCACCTTGCCGCGCGTTGCATAATTTTCCCAAGACAAGGTCGCCGGGGGCCGTTGGTGTCCAGTGGCAAACAACTTCAGTTCAAGTTGAAGCTCTCGTTTCTCCTTTATTTATTTGTTTTCGGTCACGCCAGGCGACTGAGGTTGCAGCACCCAGCTGAAGGGGAAAAAACCATGAAAAAACCCAAATAACATTAAACCAGAAACACATGGGGCCACGTACTTGTGGTTCAATATTTTCTGCTCAACATCTGCGTGATGTTGTTTATTTTCTGGAGCTCGCTGCACTTATTGGGTGTTGGAAACAAGCAGTTCAGTAAATATGAAGGGGAATAAGTTATTTCGCTACCGAATCCTACAAACAAAAGAGATTTTTACTACCTACTTTCCTATAGCTCTATCTGAAGATCATTAGAACTGTCTGGATCCCACATTAATAACAATCATTAATCAGCTTTTGAAGATGATTCACCAATAAATTTAGAGAGGCCTGTAAATTTCCGCATGAAAATTGAATTTCTCAAGCCATTACATCTGTAACTTTCCGACTTAAATTCAATTTTTCTTCACACTAATTACCCGTAATTACGGCAACCTTAAACGAACCTCAAATTGAGTTGTACTGTAAGGTGGCAATTAAAACTTGGCTCCGAGCATTTTTGCAACACACACATTCGAGTAGTATAGTATTTCCTCAGCTGAAATCAGATTCTCATTAGTAACTTTGACAGGCAGTCGTTCCACTTGCAGTTGGCAAAACTTCGCGGGCAATCTTCTGAAGATATGACTCCCCTATTGCATGATTTGCCAGATTGATTGAATGACAAGCGTCGTATAATATAGGGGGCTGTGATATATAATATACACAAGTTGCGTGCCAACAGGCAGGCAGGCAGGCAGGCAAACACACAGATGCGGATACTTTTCCGCGGTGTTTAACCTGCTGCAAGTGAATGAATGACAGACATCGGAGCCAAAGTACAAAGGCCCCACCGAATAGGCTTACCCCCAGTGCCCCACGATCTGGCCAGACATTTCAGCAAGTGCCAGCGAAGCTTCAACGCCAAAATACAAAAGCCAGCCCCCACTCTCCACTAACGATAAATGCCCCAACCTGAACGCTGAAAAACAAAAAAGACATCAACAAATCAAGCCAGAAGAACAGGCTGCAGGTGCAGTGGAAAACGCTGGGGAATGGGGCAGAATTGGAGCTGACTGCAGCACACTGGATTGTTCCCACAGTTACATAGCTCCCAGACACCTTCCCTTCCATCCATCCAGCCGACTTTTCACGCTTTGGCTTTAAATTGAGGTGCTGATTTTTACAGCCGATACGATTATATATTTTGTTGCTCATTGTTTGTGGTAGCTGTTTTAATGTTTATGTAAATAAATCATTTGAAAGCCAAGAACTAGATCTGTAGGTCTTGTTTATGTTCTAGGCATAACAGGTTCCAGCCAAGTTATTTATGCTTTTGTTTGTCCCATTTGGTTAAAAACATTCAAGCCATTCTAGCCACAACACTCTTGATATCCGTATCTTGCGGTCGAACTCGCATTTAACATATTTTCCTTGTTTTTAATGCAGTTTTTACTTTGGAAAAGTTCAGCAATTGCAAAAGTTTCACCAGGATATTCGTTTGAGAGGGCTTTCCGCTAAAAGTTTTAGATATTTTTGTTATTAATTGCATAAAAAAGTTTTAGATATTTTTGTTATTAATTGCATAAAAAATAGCGACCACAATGGGCTGCCAAAAAGTTGAAATAGTTGCAGATGCCATACGACTAGATGCCCTGCCAGATATACAGGGCACAAACCATTGGATCTGTGGCAGGACTTTTGCCAACAGCTGGTGGCTCCGGCCATATCTTGCCGGTTGTTTTTTTTTCGGTTGTTATTTGTGTGTTTTGCCCCGAGGAAAACTAATAAAACAAATCGCATGTTTGGCCAAGAGTAAGTAGTGGATTGCAGGCCATTGAACCTGGCAACCCTCGATAGCTGACCAAAGTCATTGGCCCACCCTTCCCAGCTCCTCAAGACCAACCAAACTTAAGCCACCACCCCCGGCACTGCACTGGTCCTGCCCCGGGGCCAAATCCAATTGGAATTTTAAGTGCAGTGCAAATCGAGTCAGTCAGCCGCACATCTTGTTCCGCTTCCTTTCGAGGGGTTAGCCGGACCGAGGAGTGGGCGTTCCGGCGACCATGGCCCTGCAATTTGTATCCTTATCAGGACCAACGCCGCATTGATTGGAACGCTGTTCGCCTTTTGCGAGTAGTTTATGCTCAAAGCCGCTTCCGACAGGCGCTAAGTTTATGGACTCCAGACTCAACCCCCCGGGCAGGGTCCTGGCACTTGACCAGAGACAAATAAACCATGATGACAGGGATAAGGAAAACAAAGGAGCGTGTACAAGTTATGGACGTGAGAAATCCTGAAATAATTGCCAGCTAGCGTTAGCATTTTCATTTGTAGCAGAGCTGCACAGAAATAATTATAATCATGCGGGAAACCCAGGAGGGGAATCCTCTCTGGATTACATAAAATACGTGACACGCTCGGAAACAATTCCCCAATGGCATCTTTATGGTTACATTTAATTGGATTTGAACTAGAAAAACACTATTATAACTCTAAGAGCACTAATAACAATTAAAGTTCTTAAGATAAACTATTATAGAGTGTCTTAATGATTTCCCTATAGCCTCTAAACTTCATCAAAGCTTCCCATAATTGTTTCAATCTTCTGAAAAGCCTTAAGCTACCCAATATCTTTGATGGCTTTACAAACTATTATTAAAAAACAAACGTTTCATTGCGTTTTCCACTGACAATCGGTTCGGCGGGTAACATGGGCGTTACCAATTTAGTGGCCGCCAAAGAAAAAGATAAACAATCCAAAATTTAATACGACCTCGACCCGTCCATGTCGGCAATTTAACTGATGCGTATTTATGGTTGCACTTTGGTGAAATATCATGCTACCAAACGGCATAAATCCCTGTCACCTCCCGAAACTCAGGTTTTCTCATGGTCTTGGGAGAAATGCTCGTGTCTACCTGCGAAACAATTTTATTTTCATACTTGGTTGCTGCTCATTTACGGAATTAAATGCCGCTTTTAAAGTCAAATGAAGGGTCCCCGAAATAGGGGAAACCGCTGGCTTACAAAGCCTCGAAAACGGTTTGACTTGTGCCCAAGAGCTGCGGTCGTTGCTGTTGTTGCAACTTGATGTTGGCTGGTGGAAAGGTCAAGGATTATTATACTTCATCATAACTCTATTAAGCTCGAAGTCCGCAGCGGTTGGCAATCTCCGGGCTGGCTTACTGGCTGCCTGACTGCGCATTTGTTTGTATATTGTTATTATCTTTTTATGCGGCACACACGAGAGATCTACAACAGTTGCAGTTGCAGTTGCACTCGCAGCACGGCAGCAGCAGCATCAGCAGCAGCAGCAGCCACAAATCCCCACATGAGGCCTCCTGCCTGCCTGCCACTCTCCATCTTCATCGCCATCGCCATCGCCATTCCACTCACGGTGATAGTTTTGTCTTCGAGCATTATTTTTGTGGGAGTTTTGTTTTGTTGCTTAGTTTTCTATTACATGAAATTAAGTAAAAGTCCCAAAACGAAAGCCGCCACCCGAATAAAAAATGAAAAGACAAAAAATTAAATAAAAGACAAGACATGAAACGAAACGAAACGAACGACATCAAGAGCAGCCCAAAGCCGAAAAAAGCGAAACTTCAAATCCAGCCCCCGGCCCCGGGGAGAAAATGACTTTCATACGCGCGACACAGGTCGGCGTGAGCATTTGATTTGATTATTAAAAGTTTTGCATTACTATACTTCCGAGAAACGAAACCGAAACACCTCGCAGCGCACAACCTCGAAACTAAGCATCCAAATGGTTGGGTGGATGGATCCCTTTGATTTGATCGATGGAAAGCCTCGCACAAGTAGACTGCTGATGATTGTCTCTGGCATTTTGTCTCGTGTCTGGGTCCATGATGCAGCACTATAATTATGGTGCTTCCAGGGGGGATGAGCTGCCCATGGACAACCTTTTCAAATCAGATGCAGTCGGAGAAATTCATAGTCCCAACCATAATTGTACGATAATAACAAATACTTATGTAGCTGAAGCATTAAATTTCAAGATCAAGTGAATATTTTGGCATTGATTTCCACTTAAAAATAGGAAAAAAATCAATACAACTGTAACTTTACTGTATTATTTATATAAGGAACCTTAAGTTTAGAATCCAACATTCAAATTTAAATTTTGCTTTAAAAGTTTTGTAAATTCTTATGTTTTATATAAGGATTTTCACCTGAAACTCTTCTTAAGTATTTGAGGTAGATGTTAGTTCAAAAACCCAGAGTTTTAGCTTCGAAGATTTCATGTGGCACTCTTCTTGGGTATGTGGCAACCTTCTCAACTCTTTGCCTCATATGCTAATTCCTCTTAAGTCACACTTTTTCGCCGAGTGTACGAGCACAAGCGCCATCTGGCGGCGCGTGACAGGCAAAGCCCAAGCCAAAGTTAAAACCAAAGCCCGTCGCTGACGGGCAGGCAATGACGAGTTAATTTCTTCGCCTTCTCATGCATTAATTGAGCAGCCCCGGGCGGAAGGTGGGCATGGGTTTTCTTTCCACTTTTTTTCCTGCATTTTCGAGATAGCAACAAAGGTGGGGATGCCTAGATGCCTGGATGCAGATGCCGCGATGTTGTCGTGGGGACTGGACGCTGAAGAGGGCCATCCAACTTATATAAGAGACATACCAAGTCGGCCCAGGCGACATTAAAGCCAAGAGGAGTGACCACAAGAAATGGCAAATACCTGGACAATAAGCAACCTCCAACCCGACTCCTTCATCTCCATTTCCTAGCCTCTATTCCCGTGGCGTTTGTTGCCATCGACAAAAAGGTCAAATCGCTCAAACTGGATGATGTTCATTAGCGACACAGAAAGCCACAAAGCGTGAAACTCCGGCGGCTACATCGATCTCTGGGCTTTGTGCCGCCTGCACTTTGGGCTTAACGTTTCAAAGAGTTGGTGGTTCCCATCTCCGCCGGCCGAGTCGTCCAAGTTCCCGGGTCCCCCATTGTCCAATGGCGACCGAGAGTTTTGTTGTGACTCTCGACCCTTTTTGTCCGTGTTTACATCAAAAACGTGCCTCAAGTGTTCCTGTCACTGCACAAATTGGACATTTATTTGCTGCCCCAGTCGCCACTTTTGTCCGCACTCCTCCCAACTCCCAACTCCCCGTTTCTCCTTCCGCAATTTCCACGAAAACCTTTTGGCCAGAACGTGTTAAGGATTTCGATTCGGTTCGGTACAAAAAAAAATCCCATGAACTGCATTTTCAGCGAGTTAAAATGAGGCAGCGGCTTTTTCTCTTTTGTGGCGCCACCCCAACTCTTGCATATTTTGTTTTGCTTTTTGTAGTTTCGGGGGCGTGGCAGGCATCCGCTTTGGCTAATTGATGGTTGTCAGCCATCAGGTTGCGGCCTCGGATTGAGCCGCAGCTTCAGATTCAGTTTCAGCAGCGGCTCGGCCTGCACCGCCCACAGATGGATAGCTCTTTAGGCCCGACTGCCACACCAATTATGCCACTCACTGCACCGCAATTTGTCAATTAGCTGATGAGATGCAGGCTCCCCATGGAAATCATGCAATGCGCCCGCTTTTGACCGCATTTTGGGTAGCTTCCTTAAGAGGATGCAAATTGCAAATCCATTAACAAGAGTACCAGGCTAAAACTACAGTCCACTGCAGTCTTTTATGGCAACGAAACAACCTACAACAGCGGTGGGCAGCCCATAGATCTTTCGGCTCTCAGGGCTCCCAAAAATAAAAAGCTGGGAATGTCTCGAACAAAAGGGAATCGACATGTGCACGTCATCCGAAGTTGACGGTGAAAAGGGAATGTGTAAAATAACACAAACAAAATATGTTGAGCCAAAAATCGCACGGAGACCTTTCTTTTTCCTTTTTTGGCCGGCTCCCAAGTTGAAAATCTGCTCACCGCTGATTTACAACTTAGACATAGCATCAGGAAAATACTAGTACCTTTTATTTACGAAATCTCATAATCTGATTTGCAACCACGTTGCTCTTGCTATTTGCAGAACTTCCTAGCTGCCAATGCACAATGCTGGTGGAATGGACCCCTGACTGCTGCCACGCGAGCCCTCAAATACGCCGGACATGTGGCACCCGGAATGCTTCTGGTTACGGCCGAACCCTGTGCCCTGGAAGTCCTGCGCGGAGCCTTCGCCCGGAGTGTCCTAAAGCCACCGGCCACCTATGTGATCAGCTCCGTGGGTAAGTTTCGTTTACAAGTTTATAGAGGAGACCTAGATGTAAGCTTCGTATTTTGAGGGAAAGATGCTAGAAATTTCTGGAAAGCAACATGAATAGGGTCCAATTCGGGGGTAGGGTTCCGGATCAGGATCAGTATGAGGATTGTAAACGCGATCCTCAATATTACCTCCTGCAAGAGCGTTTGCGACAACGCGAACTGAAGCAGGATCAGGATGAGGAGCGTAGATGCGATTCGCAATATGATCGCCGGCAAGAGCATACGCGACAAGAGCGACAATGCGATCTGAAGCAGGATCAGGATCAGGATGAGGAAGAGTATACATGCGATCCGCAATATTTCCTTCTGCAAAAGCATTCGATATACGAGCGTCAATGCGAACTGGCGCAGGATCAGGATGAGGAGTGTATATGCGATCCGCAATATGATCGCCTGCAAGCGCATTGGCGCGAACTGAAGCAGGATCAGGATGAGGAGGAGTGTATATCCGATTCGCAATATTACCTCCTGCAAAATCATTTGCCATACGAGCGTCAATGCGAACTGGCGCAAAATCAGGTTCAGGAGGAGTGTGTATGCGATCGCCTAAAAAACAATTTGCGGCACGAGCGACGACGCGAAGTGGAGCAAGATCTGGATGAGGAAGAGTGTATATATGATCGGCAATATGATCGCCTTCAAGAGCATTTGCGTCAACGCGATCTGAAGCAGGATCAGCAGGAGTGTATATGCGATCCGCAATATAATCGCCGGCCAGAGCATACGCGACACGAGCGACAACGCGTACTTAAGCTAGATCAGGATGAGGAGGAGTCTATATGCGATCCGCAATATAACCTCCTGCAAAAGCATTTGCCATACGAGCGTCAATGCGAACTGGCGCATTATCAGGATCAGGAGGAGTGTATATGCGATCCGGAATATGATCGCCTGCAAGAGCATTTGCGTCAACGCGAACTGAGAGCGGAGCAGGATCAGAAGGAGCGTATACGCGTTCTTCAATGTGAACGCCTGCAAAAGCATTTGCGACAAGAGCGACAACGCGAACTGGCCATCCGAGAGATTCTCTTCTGGTCGCAGCAGCTCCTCCTGTCGCCCCCTGAGGTGGCAAGGATGTCGCGGGACGAGCTCAATTGCCGGTTGTCCCTTATCAAAGAAAAAGAGTTGGCCGAGGACCGACGCAGGTCCGACTTCGAGCGATGGAAACAGCTGCAGGAGCTGCGCTTTCTTATGTACGATGAGCAAATGAACTACAATCGCAGATGCGGTGACACAGGACCAGCCTCCATATGGTCCATCCTGGCAATGGCCCAACGGGAACTGGAGGAGAAGTTGCAACTCGATCGCCTTCTGGGCAATTGCCCGCGCTATCCCTCGCCCATGGATTTGATACCATTGAATCGCCAGATGGGTGGGCGAAATTATCCGAAAGTCATGGAAAGTCGGACATTCTTGAGCAATGATTCCCATATTCCGAAAGTTGTGAGTCAATCACATTCAGAGGAGTCTCTGGCAAAGGCGTCGACCCTTCAGATCTATAACCCGGCCCAATCTCAGGTGTCCTTCGTTGATAAGTCTTCACAGACCCGCACCACTTATTTCAAGAGTCCAATGTTGCACTCTTCGAAAGGCAAACACAATCTACATGAGACAAATGAAAAACGTATTTATAAGAAAAAACCCTTCCGATTGCCGCTAAGATTGCTTAAGTGCTTCAGACATTGAATCAAAATTTAAATCAAAATTATATCAAAATTTTTAGTTTTTTACGCAAAAAACACTTTCCTTTTTTCGATAAAGGAAATATATCGCAGTTTTGATATAGCTTTTGTTTTGATTGTTTGGAAAACCTTTTCCCCAATGCATACCATATACTCGTATATTAAGGTTTTCTGTGTAACCGGCGCGACGTGCACTTCATCAAAAATTGATGTGTCTGGCCTCGGTCGCTGGGGTCTATCGTTTTTGGTCAACGGTCTCCGCTCGACTGTCTGCAGTCTGCAGGCCGCAGTCTGCTCCTCTGTGCCTCGTTAGCTGTCAATTAAGTGGACACCTGTGCAGTTAATGCGATGCTGCCGGTGCAGCAGTCCCATTGCCAGTCCCTGCCCATTTCCACCGGCCACCCCGTCTCCAGTTTTCCCACCTTTCCCCCTTGCATTTTCACACTTCCATTCCTTGCGGTGGTGGTGGCGGGAGCCCAAATATATAAATGCATTCGCCGGCCAGTCCGTGAATTGATAAATGACCGGCCGGCCCGGAGATCGTCGGAGTTTGTGGAAACGACGGCCTTTGGCGAACTTTGTTTGAAAATTAATAAGCTGCGATTTGTGGCCACAACTTGTGGCAATATATTTATTTTTTTCTTGCCCCGGCGGTCGGCATTCGGTCGGAGCTGTCTGTCGGTTTATCTGCGAGCTGTGTGAGCTGTGTGTGAAATTCAATTGAGGAAATATCGCTGGCCAAACAAAGAGCTCTCAGTCACAGGCAGACACGGAGTTGCACGGAGTGCCGACGGAGTTGCAACTGCAAGTGCAACATGGTGTGGCCTGCAGAATGCGCTCTGTTCCATGTTTGCTAATTAACAACTGCAATGGCGTAGAACCCATTAACTGTTAATTACCATAAACATGACAATTCCATCCGCAAACCAGAAGCCAGTACAAAGTGGCACAATAGATACACTCACCAATATTGGCAGTCATTAGGGGGTAGTCATGGACATTGGAAAATCTGTAAATTACCACATGTAGTAAGCAAATGTTTATATACTGGGATTTTAATTATGATGCTCGGGAAAAGTCTTCAGCTCTGAAAACACGTTTGACAAGCATTTGATTTAATTCTTAATTTAAAACTGGTTCAAGGATGTTTGTAGATCAGTAAAGGCAAAAAACTGGAACTTCTATCGAAGTATTGCCAAATTTAAATTAATGTGCCCGCATCTGTTCAAAGCTAAAACGATATACCAAAACAGAGCACCTCTGTATCTTCCATTAATATCACCAGGAAATCATAACCATGTAAATGCACTTCAGCTATTAATTAATTATTTGGCGCTGTCTGCATCGTTATGGGCAATATATCATCATTAAGCAGACTTCGAACATTTCGTCGCTTCAATGCAAAATTAAACCGCAAAACTGTCGGCAGGGGAATTGGCAATTTGCATTAAATTCAGGAGTAAACATAAATTAAAGCTGCTGGTTATTGTTTAACACTTTACGGCCTTTTGAAATGTTTTACCAACTGTAAAGATACAAGTTTAAGTCTATATTTAGTGGGTTTTAAAATCCAAATGTGTGGGTTGAGCTTGCGCTTTCCCTTTTGACCATAAAGTATTGGCGAAATATATTTCGTAACTGAAGCGGCGGAAAACAAATCAAAAAGAATTTGGCCATAACTTAATCGCCTTGTTGGCCGTTAAGCGAGGCAAAGTGGGAAATAAAAGCAGCACTTGCCATGGCCATAACAATAACAACTATAACAAATAACACATTGCATGCAAAACAATCAATCAACGGCAATTTCTCGCTCAATTAGACAACCAACATGCCAAATAAAAGAGAAGAAAAGCGAAGAAACGGCCAAGCAAATTAAATTCAGTTTCGTGTTAAAGAGCCAACCGAGACTGCAGAGTGGGGGCAGGCGGAAAATCTGAGAAAAATCAGAGGAAAATGCNAAAGAGCCAACCGAGACTGCAGAGTGGGGGCGAGTGGGGGCAGGCGGAAAATCTGAGAAAAATCAGAGGAAAATGCCGTCGCTGCCGCTTGGCAATTTGACAGCGGAATATCAGTGGAAGCGCCGGGAGAAGCAAAATGCCAACATGGACAAATGGCGAATGCAAAATAGCTGGAAAGCGAGAAAATTATGCAGTTCCCAGATGCAAATACGTATAAATAGTTGCAGCGGCGGCAGCAGCGGGAGGAGATGCTGCTGCTGATGCTGCCTCTGCTGCTGCCGATGATGGGGAATAAAAAATAAAGAGCCGCAAATCAATTTCATCACGATTTCTCGTCTCTGGCGTTTTGCTGAAAGTGAAATGTGGCCGTGACAGTGGAGAGGCCTCCATTGATGGCCGGCTGTCAGATAATTGTAACTTAATATTCGGGCCATTAACAAATCGCAAATCTCTAGAAATCAGTCAACTCAACAGCAATGGAAAATCGAATGTCAGGCGATAGTTGATGTTGCAAGTAACCGCATGCAGTTGCAACAACGATAAATCACAGCTTTAATATTTGAAGAGCAGAGTCTAGAAATATCTAAAAAATTAACTTCAAAATTAATAAGTAGCTTTGTGATTATTTATGCCATTTTTGTTGGAAATGTTTGCATTGTTTGACACCTGAGAAATTTCTCACTTCACCGTTAAGCTTCGGGCCAATTTGCGAAAGGTTATTAAACCCTTGAGGGCTTCCAAGGAGATTTCAGAATTCTCCAAAGCGTAACCAAGCTTGCCAAAAGGTTGCCAGAGTCATTGTCATTGGGAGTTGTCTTTTGCAAGTTCATCATCATCATGGTCGCTTGAGCAGCGCCACCTCGCCCGCATACATCACCCCTTTCGTCGGGGCTTTTTACACAAGCGATTATTGTAATTTTATTGTTCTACCCGACTTCTTGGGGCCCGTGATTCCTTAGCTGCCCACACTGATTGCCATGATTTCTGCCCGTCTTCCCCGGTTCGGTTAATGAGGTCAACCCATTTGATTCGAGCTCTTGGTGGTTACGCTCCGCAGGGTTTTCCCCCCATTTGCCGGGAAAGTGTTCTTCTTGGGCCATTGTTTTGGAAACCAACATACTCGTACTCCACGCACCAAAAATGGCTGGCAATTTAGCCGAATGCGACACGATTCTATGGCTGACATTATCCCATCATCTTAGTCCAGACCGCTGGTTGCACAACAGGCCGCCTCAAAAACAAAAAACAAAAAACAGGCCTCTTGGCAGGCTCCCAGGTTCAGGTCCACTAACCCCAAACTCATTGACCTTTAACTCGGCAGCAAAGGCAGTCGCAGCACAGCAGTAGCAGCAGCAGCAGCCACAACAGGAACAGCAAATAGTGTCGCCAACAATTTTNGCAGCAGCAGCAGCCACAACAGGAACAGCAAAAAGTGTCGCCAACAATTTTGTTGTCTATAGTTTATTTTTTGTTTGCTTAATTTTTTTCTTGGCCACATCGTGTTGCTCCTTATTTGCCGGGCCTGGCAGCTCAAAGAGCTGGTGGTGGCCCAATGTCCGTTCGAGTATCTGGCATTTTGTTGTTGGTGTTGCAACCACGTAAATGTCAATTTGCATTTCGTGAGGCGTTGCATAAACAGCAGCAGCAGCAGCGGCCACAGCAGCCACTTACCCCTCGTTTTGCAGCTCCTTGCAGTGTTTTCAATTTGTTACTGATCTGAAATATTTTTATTAACAGACGGAAACAATTAGCGTCGCCTCAGCGAACGCAACAAGCGCCAGGGCAGCGGCTCCTTTTCTCGCTCCGATTTCCCCGATTTTCCACAGACAGGCGTATCTGTTTCCTCTGCGACTGCGTGGCCTTTCCACCCCCTTTTTTGTGCGCCCGTTTTCCTGGCGCCCCCTGCCACCGGGAACCCGGTCGAGGGAAATGGCCGAACGAGAAGAAACACCAAAAATGGGAAATTGAAAACGCGCAAAAAACGTTTCAGACACAAAATCGTGATTGCCTTCGTTTGGCCGCCAGACATTTTTGTTTTCCCGAGTGCTCTATATAGTAGTATGTGGCAAGGTGGTGGCAGTGGTGGCGGCGGTGGCGGTGGCAGTGGCGGGGCATGAGGGGGGTCTTCCGCGAGGTGGCAGGTCGGGCTTCTTATGCAAAACTGCATTCCGGCCAAAATGGCAAAATCATTTCTCGGGCTAACATTTCGGGTTTCAAGTCTATGGCAATTTCAAATGGAACCAAGGCAAGGAATTTGGGATTTTCATTAATTGGACCCCTAAAAATACATATAAGATCTTGTTGTAACTCTTCTCTTATCACAAATACTACTTTTTCACGATTAAATCTCCCTAAAACGCTTTGGACCGCTATGGATTTTGGGCTGCGAGTTGAGGAGCCGGCGGCTCCTTTTGTTCCCCTCCAAAACTGCAGCCCGCATCCGGCGCTAAACTGATTGATTAATTGCCAAGTGAAAACGCAAGACACGAAGGCTCTGTCCCAGATGACAAACTCCTGCCTGCAGCTGGAAAAGCTCTTTCGGCTTCATCTGCATTTCGTTTTGCCCGAAAACCCAAAAAAAAAACGAAACGAAACGAAACTTGNTGCAAATGATAATAAATATGAAAAAGACGTGAAAACGATTGCCGCGATTTTCCCACCGACGCTTTAGATGGTGTCTCAAAGGCAACCTGCCGTCCTTACCCCTCTGTCTCCCTGCCCCTGCCCCGCCCCTTCCGCCCGCCTGGGCCCCGCCCCCGTTTGGCTGCAGCTTCATCCGTCTTAAATAGAGTGAAAGTGTTGCGTTTTGGTTTCAAATTGTGGACGTTGCCATTGTGGCTGCCGTTGTTGCTGTGCCTCTTGCTGTTGCAAGTTGCAAGTTGCAAGTTGCTATTGCTGTGGCGGTTGCTGTTGCTGTTGCAGTTGCAGGCTGCTGATGTTGCCTGCGCTTTGGTTTATGTTATTGTTTCTGTTGCTGCAGTTGCCGGCGGACACATATCCTTGTGTTCAATCAAACCAAAGTGCCGTCAACGCGACGGACCCGGCATATCTCTCAGCTCTGCAGAGAGAAAAACCAAGGCATCCGAATTCCAGAGCCAATTAATGATGGCAAATGCTTGCAAGGAATATCAGTATATAGAGAAATGTTTAGGTTTTAGAGGTAAATTGCGGTATTGGTAATAGAAAACAGAGCCAATTGATGATGGCAAATGGTTGCAGGAATTAAAGAATATACAGAAATGTTAAAGTTTTTAAGATAAATTACCAAATTG
>JAJJHQ010004461.1:850279-909518 GCA_021223825.1 Drosophila ironensis | reverse complement strand
GTAACAGAAAACAATTCTAAAATGCACTGTACTCTATGGAACCCAAGCACTTAACTTGGATAAGATCTTGTTCAAGTTTTTAACTTAAATTGCGTTATTGTTAATAGAAACCAATTATTAAACGAAAGATAGGATCACTAGTTATGTTCTCTATGGAACGCAAGCACTAAACTTGGAAACAATGAAACATATAAATCTAAATGTTGATAAACAAAAATATTTTCCGAATTTCCCATCTGGTTCTTATTTTTCGGGCCCCCAAATCCACCGAGGCATTTTTTCTGTGTCAGCTTTTATGCATCCCGGATTGAGGTCCAAAGCCTGGCTTCGGAGTCAAGTGTTTTGTGGCTTGAAGGTTGTTTTGCGACTGCCTCCCACTGAAGGCTGGCCCACCCCCAAAACCCCCCCTCATCTGCATGCCGCCAGCCCGCCCGCGCGCCGGCCCCCTCGACCCATTGCCCGTGGGGCACAAACATGCGGCAAACATTTTTAGCGCTTGTAGTTGCCATGAATTTTTATGCAAATGAAAAATGTTTCTTGCGATTTCCATTTTTTTCAGCTGCTTTGTTTTTGTGTGTGTTATTTTTTTGATACTTTTTTTTGCAGCCCATTACTGTGATGCAATTGCCGCGAGTAACAATAATCTTGATGTATGATTTTTTCTCGTTTCTGCTTTTGTTGTTGCTGCTGCTGTCTCTCTTAAATCCGAAAAAAAAACAGAAAACTACGTTAAATTTAAAGAGGAAATCTTGTGCGCCTATCGTGTTGTTGGCACATTTTCGCGTTTCATTTTTTTTGAGGGGGGAAAACTTTGTGTTTGATCTCATAACCGCCAGCGATGCCACAACATCAGCAGCAGCCACAATGGACGAGCTTCATAAACTCTTAACGCTGTCCATTTCGAAATAATCAATAATTTTTGGCTATCGATCGGCAATTTATTACTATTTATACCCCCAGCCAGGCATCCAGCCATCCAGCCATCCAGGCAGCCAGCAAGAGTCTGGCAAAAGTTTTGTCGGCTCGATTTTCGTTTTGTTTTTTTCCCAACTGCCCCCGGAGGTTGCAACCGATAGAGAGGAGCAAATAAATTAACACTTCCTTAAACGATAAACACTAAAAAGTGCGGCGCACAAGAGAAATGCATTGGGAAATCACAATGAAATGCCAATTGATAATGGCAGTGTGTCTGTGGTGCGGGGGCGTCACGAGTTTGCCTTTCGATTCGTTTATTAATTTTAATTGCTATGGGGTGGCACCGCCCGCCGGCGAATCTCCTGCCCACGGATAAGCCGAACAAATTGCCAACATCACTCCCCCAAAAACCACAAACAAATCGGAGGATGTGGTGGTGGCCACCAGTGCTCGAGTCGGTGGAGGAAAGTGGGTTGCGCGTGCTCGAGGGGCGGTTGGTGTTCCTCGAACGCCTTGATCTTGAGACTGAATGTGGATGCGTGGGTGTGTGGTGTGAATTTTTCCATAACCACACTCACTTGACTAATGCTTGAGAATATTTTTATACCTTTGAGCAGAAGGAGACGTCTCCGACCTCACAAAGTTTATATATTCTTGATCAGCATCAACAGGCGAGTCGATATGGCCCTGTCCGTTTGTCCTTCTGTCCGTCGGTGGCTGTCTGTTAAAGATTTACGCTAAAACAAAATGCGAACCAAAGATATATGCGAACCAAAGATATAGCCACAATTATGGTTCAAACCATCAAAATCCTATTAGGTTATTTACATTTTTATTGCAAATATGTATGCTATAAGTGTCTGTCCCTTAAAGATTAAACTATGGCTAAATCATTTATACAATACAACAAATCCCTTTAAAATCTTGCCATTTTAATTGGAAGGTTTTAAATTATAAGTGCCTGTCCCCCAAAATATAATGCCTAAATAAAATACGAGCTTGTTAAGTTGTTAATACTATATATATCCCTATCAATTTCATCATTTGAAAGTTCAACAAAAGGCTTCACGCTTCAAATGAAAGAATCGGTTGGAAAAGTATCTGCATAGTGTCATAAAAACATCAATAAATGTGTTCAAACCTTTCGCCTGCACCCATTTGTCGTACATACGTTTCTGGGCATATTAAATTTCCGTTTAAAGCCCTGACCTTCCCAAAGCCATAGCCTTCGAACATGTAACTGCACCCAGTGCCAAGTGCCAAGTGCCAAGTGCCCACATCCGAACATATATTGTACCCCCCTTGATTTATGCCCCGATTTTGAATGACTCGGGCCATCTGCTTGCCACGAGAGTGCAGTGTTTGCCAGTCTCTGGTTGCCATCCCTCATATTTGTTTATCTAGCCCCAATTTGGCTACTGCACTGGCAAATTTATGATCAGGGCGTTGCTGCCAAACAGGCGGGCACATGGCATGGCAAATGGTAAATGGCAAATGCGCCGGAGTGGCGAAATCAAATGGAAAATGTATAATAAAGCGGCGAGTGTGCCAGATGATAAGCCAAGGCAAACAAATCGCCCCACCAAAGGCAAGCAATGGCCTGCGGCCGGCCAAGATGCTGGAGCTGGCGATGGAGATGGAGATGGAGCCAAGGGAGTGGTATTGGCCAACCGAAAACAAGGCGCACAAATGGCGAGATGGAGATTGAGTGCAGCCCCAAGTGACGCCACACAAATGAAGCCCAGAGATTAATCGCTGAACAAATTTGCGATGTGAAAGTGCAACGCGGCGAAGAGAGAGAGAGGCGCCTTTCTGGCAACTGTTTTGCAAGCCTACTGGAAACTTCATGCATGCAGCATGTGGCAAGCTCGCAACTGCAAGCTGCGTTGTCTATTGCCGCTAATTGTCCTTGACGACGGAGCATCCCACATGGCAGTTTTTGTCTTTGCCTGCTGGTGATGGCGATGGCGCAAATTGCTGCCGGGTAGAGTTGCACAGCGAGAAATGGGTATAACTCTCGGGAACCTAAGTTAACAAGACAAAGAAGTCCCAATATTTCTGGTTCAGGCTCAAATGAGTTTATATCATGCTTATAGCCTGGCAAAGACAACAAGAAGATGGTAAAAAGATAGCTTCTTACCAAATAAATTCTGAGAAGAACACCAAGTTTTGGGATCATTAGCCTCAAGATGTTGTAACACATAACCTAAAAATTTCTCAATATAACCTCAATATTTCTCTGTGCAAGCACAGCCGCAGGCTGCAAGCTGCAGCGGAAAGTGAAAACTTGAAAAATTGATTATGCAACTGCCGCAAGGACGTTTGTGGCCGAGAGGCTTGCCTCTGCCCCGGCAACAGCGGAGGTCGTCACACACTTGGTCTGATTTTGCAGTGCCCCCGTCGTCTCCTCCGCCTAAGTCACTGAGTTTGTACGTCACATTGTCGCTGTCTGTTTATTATTGCAATTTTGAGGCATGCCACTAGACACTTGCTTCGGGGGCGTAGCTTGTCTCTGCTTTTTTGCCACTTTTTTAGAGGTTAAGTTGCAAGTAGGAAGCGTTTGTGGAGGCGCGTTTAATTTACGGGCACGATGCGGCAGCAAAAAAATAATAATAAACAATCCGCCAGTAAGGTGTGCAGCCAGGCTTCTTCTTTTTGTTTTTGTTTTGATTTTGCTGGCCCGATGGGAGCGTGTTTTAATTAAGCATACGCCGCGTGAACGATGCCACCATATAAGGCGATGATGCTGCAACTAAGGGGCAGGAAAAACACAATCAACTTCACCCTCAAATGCGTGTTTATTCAATGGATATTATAAAATAACAAGGGAATACGTGCAAGCGGATTACCCTTCTTTTCGGGGTTTATTCGAGGGAGATAAATAACATTTTATTGGGTTGGATGACTGACAAAACACATAAAGTCTTTGTACATCAGCGACTGGCTTTGCAAATCGAGAGGCAGCAAAAAGACTGCAGCCACACATGACCTCCCGGCGGCAGAGAGGTCGCAACTGAAAGCCAAACTCAATTCAGGCGGCTGGTTTAATTACCCCGTCACTCGAACGTGGCCAAAATGCCAAAATGCCAATCGAGCCAAGGCAGTCTCCCATCCCAGGTGGCCACCCAAAATGCCACATGAACGAAAAGCCTTCGAATTCGCTGGAAAAAATGCGAGCAAGTTGAGCAGCTGACCAAATGGGGGGCCACCGGTTCGTCTGGTGATTAAACCATATTAGCCTTATAAGCAATCCCAGTTGCACATGTTGTGTGTTGTTTCTGTTTTTCTGTCGATGTCTGTTCACCACCTCCTTGACTCGTTGCAGGTGACATTGACGATTGCATAGTGACGCCAACGGTTCAGGGGCAGTTCACTCCGCTGCCGGAGGCACTCTGCGACGTGATCATGGACCTCACCGCCGAGGGTCAGTCGGCCACCATCGAGCATGTGCGCGGCAAGCTGGGCACCCGCTTCCCGCACATGACCACGCCCGCCACGGAGGTCATCTACGACACCCTGGCCCAGCTGATGCAGGAGCAGAAGATCTACCAGACCTCCAAGGGGTACTTCATCTTCACGCCAGAGTGAGTAACAGTCAAAATTATATAATTCTTTTGGTTGTAACTTCTTGATTCCTCACCCAGACGACGACGCAGTCGATCGCGGCCGCGCAGCAATCATCACCAGCTCAATGGAAGCCTGGCCAGCTACGGGCAACTGACCGAGGAGGAGCAACAGCACGGCAACGATGTGGTGCCCCTGGAGGCACGCACCATGCTCATGTCGAATGCAGAGGCCCTGCACTCGCTGTACGGCGAGATATCAACGGAGCGGGACGGCGACCTCACCCACCAGTGCATCCAAACGAATCTGGCGGATGTGATCTGCGGAGGTGAGTGATTGTTTGTCGATCGATCGATCCATAAATCACAACCGCTAATCGTTAATCGTTGGTTCGCAGGCAATCCCAATGACAAGATCATCTACCCAAGGGCGGCCAAGCGGCGCAGTGCATCGTTTCCCACACCGCGCAGCTTGGAGCGCCGGCACAGTTTGCGGCTCTTTGGCTCGTCGAAGCGCCTGCAACGCTGCGCCTCCACCAGAAGTCTATCGAAAACCTATGCCCAGACGCTCAACACCACGGACAGCAGCAGTTCGGAATACCAAAGCACAGATTCGTCATCCCCCAGTGAGTCCCTGAGAATACTTAATCCCCTGCAGCTTCACATGCTTTTTGGTTGGTTGCAGAAAAAGGATCTTTGCTCTCACGCCTGTTCCGACGCAGCGGTCGAGCCAAACAGCGACAGATTGAGACCTACTCCGCACAGTTCCCTCCGGCCGAGTGGTTCAACACCCGAGCGGTTCACCTCCACAGCGTGGGCACCCAAACGGCCGAGCACGTAAGATCAGCGAGTTAAAATTAACTATAGAAATTTTAGATTCAGTTGATTTTAGTAAACATTCAGTGAATAGAACCCTAGTTTGCTGCAGCCTCGATATGTTTTTTAATTGATAATACAAACTNAAACAAACAAATTAGGAAGACATTTTCAAGCAAAAAGTCACAGACAGGTAGAACTGAAGGTTATTGCCATTGAATCAATTTCTTTAGCTGCCTACAGTTCTAAAGAACTAACTTGTTTATCCCTCCCAAAAGATTTTAAGACCCGATTAATCCAATACTTTTATGTAATCCCGGACAGGACATGCCCGTGGCGCACACGCTCTCCAACTCGACGTTCTACGACGGCTCGGAGCTGAGCCAGCGCTCCTCGACGCTGCCCCGTCGCCACAGGCGGCACATGTCCAGCGAGTCGACGTTCCTGATTTCCTCGCGGGACTGCTCGCCCATACGCCGCCGCTCGCCGGTCTACTGTAGCAGCTCGCTACCTCGCTCCACGCAGTCAATACCGGCGACCACGTCCTCCGCCAAGGCCGCCAATCACTCGTCCCGCCTGGGCCATGGCTCGGTGACGCCGACGCCGCCGAAAACGGCCCAGAAGTCGGTGATCGGGAAGCACATTTTCGAGAGCTCGCCGTCGCGCTCGGCCACCCTGAAAGCCACGGCAGCCAAGCGCCAGACGGAGGGACTGATCATCAACAGCTGCCTGGACAACAAGGCCACGTACCGGAGCCTGCAAAGCAGCGGTCCCTCGAGCCTGGAGTCCTGCAAGACATCGATGCTCGCCAGCGGTCCCTCGAGCATCGACAGCGGCAAGGTGTCCTTCAGCCAGAAGACCAGCGGCCACTCTAGTCTGGACTCGCAGTGCTCCACAAACACGGCCGTGGTGGCGCCGCCAAGCAGTAGCAACAACGGCAGCTCCCGTTCCATACTCCTCCTAAACGGATCGCCCCGCGGAACACCGCGCCATCAGGCCATGCGGGCTCGTGTGGCGGAGGCTCAGGCCCAAAGGCAGAGGGCCAGCACACCCAGTCGAATACTCGAGGAGATGAGCTACACGAACGGAGGTAGCAATCCCAGCGGAGGAGGAGTGCCCACCTCGAACAGCAACAACTCGATCACTTTGCAGGTGACCACCTCGAACGGCAACCAGAGCATACCCAGCACCAAGATATTCGTGCAGAACTCGCCCGTGCGCAGTGTGATCACCCTGGAAAACGGCAAGATGCTGGAGAACTCCAATGTGTTCATCATCAACAATGAGACAATGACCAATGAGAGGGGTGAGATCATCAAGAAGACACTGTCAAAGCAAACCTCCTCGCCGGTGCCGCCGGCAACCTCCGCCCCGGCAGCCACTTCGACGCCGGTGAAGCCGGAAACCGTGTCCGAACAGCCCTTGAGTGAGACGGAGGCCAACTCAGAGACCTGCGACTCCATTTCGTTCATCTCGGAGTGCTCTCCGGAGAATACCTGTCCGGTGGACACATCGGAGGCGCCCAGCTACGATGGTGGGAAGTATGCCAAGAACACCAACAACGATGCCACCATGAACAACAGCCGCAAGCTGTGCCTCCAGCTGGCCAATGGGATTGCGTACAAGAATAATGTCTTGAAAAACGAGTCCCAGCCAAACTCCCCCAGCGCAGAGCAGCCCTTGAAGCTGGCGGCCCTGGCCAAGCAGGACTTTGAGATAGCCGGCTCGGTGGGAAATCTGCACTTTTACGAGAAGAACTCCAAGGATCTGACCGACAAGCTGATGAACAGCAGCACCGACTTGAAGAACCTCTGCTACGAGTCGGTTTGCCAGCTGCAAAAGTGCTCCATGAACGGAGACGAGTTGGCCCTCGCGCACTTGCTGCACAAGTCCAGCAATCCGCTGGGCAGCGAACCCAATTTGGCGCTGAAGGACCTGGCCAACGACAAGTCCATCGACAAGGAGGCCATCGACAGAAGGCTGAGCCTCACCAAGGAGTCCCTGGAACAGGGAATGGGCAATGTCTTGACCGCCGGCAACGAGGAGCTCTACAACTTTCCCAGTCTGACGGATTTGTCCTTTAACTTTACATCGCTGGCGGCACGCAAAATCCTGCAGGGCGTGAGCCTCAACAGCATCGACACTTTGGTGGAACTCAACATGGCAGCGGCGGCGGCGGCGGCAGTGGCGGCAAACAGTGCCCAGGAGAAGCAGCAGAACAACCAGACGACGGCGGCAGCTCCCCCAACAGCCTCCGTGTGCACCGACTTTGGCATGGTCTAAAAGGCTGATCCTCCGTCCAACAGAATCGCAATCTGTGGATACCGGAGCCAGTCTCTTAGTTTAAACGAAATAAGAATTGTAAACGGGGGATAAATCACATTCGTTTGGAGAGAAAATAAATTTGCAAACCCCCCGCTAGAGTCTAGATAGGAGATACCTGGTAGATACCCAAAGTATCTTCGCATTTGAAGCAAAAGCAATCTTGTGTAATTTATTACGATTTCATTTCCCCAATTCGATAGCAGCAATTTGTATGTACTTGTTTTAGGGTTTTTATCCGGACAGCATCTTTTATTTACAGTGCCAAAATACGTTTAGTTTAATTTTAATGCCTTATTTCATATAAAATAAATGCCAGTTCGTATTTCGGGTCGCCAAGCGACTGTCTGGTTAAGCAAATCCAATTTATGTAAAGATCCACACGAAAATGCATTGTGTTGCCCCCTTACTTTTGTGTACATTATTCAAAATAATTGTTTATACTAACATGCCGACACCCAAAATGCAATCCTATCGAAGAAAAGACGCGTTTCGCAACAGATGAGAAATATAATGTTGTACTCTACGAGCATAGAATTTAGCACATAAACAGAAATACAATAATTTTGTACAAGGCCTTAATTAGTAAAGTCAGCAATAATACAAAATAAGTTCAATCACTAATAAACCAATAAAAAACGATATAAGCGAATCAAGATCTTTTTATTTATTTAAAATGGAAAAAATATGGCAAACTTGGTAACTCGAATTTCAACGAATTTGTAGTGCTGCTTTTTGTTGCATAGTTTTCAGTTGATTTTATTATTGACGCACCCAACTACGTCAGAAGTCTGGCAATACGTAAGCCAGTTATTTTGACGCTATAAGTCATTATCTGGTTTCCTTATCAGCACTAAGAGGTTTCCGATGTAATTTCATTTCGGGAAAAACAAATTTTTAAGTATACGAGCTGTAGAAATCAGAGAGATCTTAGATCTTTTATCAATCTGAGTGCTGCAAACTTAATGGGACAACCGTCAATAAAAACAAATCAGAAATCAACTCATCCATTGGTATTATTTCTTTTCATTTATTGAAATTTTTAAGTCTTTTGCTTTTTCATATACATATTGTTTTGTTTTATATACTTCGCTTTTGTTATACTCGTATTTAATATTTTAGGTTTCGGGTAGTTTTGGCTCTATAAATATGCATAATTATAGCTAATTGCTTTTAAATTAATATTCAATTTTAGTTACACAAACGCATGTTGGGTAAAGAAAATACATAATATACATAGCGCGCACTTAACGGGTGGATCGTATTAGTTATAGCTAATAGAACTACACTCCATAAATCGTTTTCGTAATCGATATCGGGTTTAGATATAAAACGAAGGGATGGGCTAGAGGTTTGCCCTGGTAAATTGGTGTTCAAAAGTGTTTTTTTTTGGGGGGAGAAAGATTAGAGTTATACAATTTATATGTATATATGTTATATGCATAATATTTAGCGAATAGTTATAGTAAATCTTTTCGGGTAGGTATATATAATATGTATGCATACCGATGTATATACAGTTAGTTTTAGAAACTTATTTTAGTTTTGTAGATAGTGTGTGTGGTGTTTACTGTGTGTGGGTGTAATCTTGAATTTATTTACAATAATAGGTATATAAGTAAAGAACGAAGGAACATTTAAGAATTCACTATATACTCGTCGTAAGCAGTGTGTTAGGTGTTGAAGAAAAATGGCGTTCGGTTCGTTTCGATTCGGATTATACAGATATTTCCCTCTATATGCTATATAGATTTCATATTTTCGCTTTGCTTTGCATTCTTTGCTTGGCATTGCCCTCTGGCAAACCAACTAACATGTGTACAGATTTGATGATTTTGACTTAGACCTCCGTCGACCGTCCGTTCTCATCCGTGCGCGATGCCTTCCTCTCGCGTCCCGGAATCCTTCCAGTCACCGGTTGTGCTTGCGCCTGCGCCTGCGCCTGTGCTTGAGCCTGTGCCTGTGCCTGAGCTTGTGCCTGTGCCTGCATTTGCGCCTGTTGCTGGAGCATTTGCTGCTGTTGCAGCATGTAGGCCGCCTGCGATTGCTGCACAAAGTTGGCATGAGTGTAGGCCTGCATGCCCGGTGCCGCGTACACATTCGGCGTGGCAATCGCCGCCGTGGGTGGCATGTTGAAACGCATCTTGGCCGCCGCCGCTGCATTGGCCGCTGCCGCTATGGCAGCCGCATTGTCCCGGGAGGCGCTCGACGTGGTGGTGGACTGGAACGAGATGCTCATGCCGCTGTCCAAGGAGCCAACGCTGCCGCGTCGCTGCGGTTTCTCGTTGCCAACTGTTGGGAAAAGATAACCATTAAATTGATATCTGTAGAGCATCCCCTGTCAAGGTGAAAACCTACATTGCTCGTGCATGTCGAGGAGACTGTTGCTGAGCGCACTGCGCTTCAGCTGCTGCGTCGAGTCGGCAGAGTTGGGTGCCTGCTCGCCGGCAGTCTGGGAGCCCGGCGGATACGGGCACGGACACACCTCCACATCGGCCACTCCGCTGTCGCGATTCTCGGCATTGCCGGTGGCCCGGTTGCGCGCCGACTTCTGGCGCTCCAGTTCCGCCTCGATGCGCAACGACTCCATCTCGTCCATCTCGCTGATCGACTCCTTGAGATCCTCGGCGAACTTGCAGCGGTCGTGCTCGTTGCGGGCATTGAAGGTGATCAGGATCTTGCCGTCGACCTTCTGCGACAGCTGGATGCAGAACGGATAGTTGGGCATGTCCAGCAGCGTGACAACGGTGCCGCAGAGCGGGAAACTGTTGCGGAACGTGTACGTCACGGAGGTCTTCTTTTTGCTGAAGATCTTGGTGATCACCAGCAGATCGTTGAACAGGAAAACCTCGCGCTGATGCACGCCCGGTCGCTCCTTCTTGTTCACATCGGGGATCTCGTACAGGCGGCAATAGCAGACCAAGCGGCGATGGGGCAGGGCCAGATTCGGTTTCTTGCCCACAATGGTGGCCTGGACCTTCATCACCTGGGTGACGTGGTCGCTGCCGGGCTTGAATTCATCCGACTTGACGCGCTCGTAGATCCCCATGAGCATGTCCTTGTCGATGTCGTGACAGTCGTCGATGCCGCGCAGATTCTTGATGAAGTCCTCGACGCGCATGCGTCGCTCCGGCTTCAGGTTGGGCGTGTGCAGATCCGTGTTCAGCATAATGATGGCAAAGGCCAAAACAAAGATCTGAGGGATACAGAAATCACCGTCTCATTAGCAAGGGAAACCAGAAAATAATGTAATATTTGACACCTACCGTATCGGATGATCTCAGCCGCCCCACGATGTCCGCATTGCACTCGCAGTAGCGCTGCGAGAAGATCTCCATGAGGCGCTCGATCTTCTGGGCCTCGCCGGGCATCCGGAAGTAGGCCTGGAACTTGCGCAGCGCCACATCCACCTGCCGCCCGGACAGATCCAGCTCCATGGCAAAGCAACTGAGCACGGCCATGTTGAACTGGTTCTGCAGGTTGCCCAAATACTCGCCGATCATCTGGCGCGACAGGCCCTTGCGGGTGATCAGGAAGCGTGCCACTCCCTGGGGCGTGTTCTCGAGGAAACCCCGCCGGATCAGATAGGTGATGCCCTTCTCCGGCTTCTTGTTGAAGAGATTCAAGCCGACGCGATACTGCCTCTTGCGTATCGTCTCCGACATTTTGTAGTTCTGCGCCACCCCGGCGGCGGATGCGGCCGCCTGCAGCTGCTGCTGTTCGTGCTGCTGCTGCTCGTGCTGCTCGTACTGGGCGGCACTTGTGTGCGAGGATATAGCATGATCGTCGGCGGGCGGGAGTCCTCCCACGGCTGTGGCTGCTGCCACGGCGGCCTGCATCTGAGCGGCATAGCCGCCGGCGCCCTGGGGACCTCCCACAGCTCCGGCAGAGTCCGCCGAATGCGTCGAGAACTGCTGCGAGCTGTTCAGGGTCGTGCCGCGCTTCCAGGTGTGCGGAGAATTGCTGCGATCCGAGCCCAAGTCGCTGTTGAGGTTGCGTTCCGCCGACGTGACGCTCGAATCCGAGCCGGAGCTCTGCACGGAGGTCAGGCTGCCGTTCTCGGCCGTTTTGCACAGGCCGTTTGTCCGCAGCAGCGAGGGCGGCGGCGGAGTTTGACGCTGCAGGAGGAGCAGCTGACTCTGCTGCTGGGCGGTTATGGAGCTGGTGCGCTTGGGCACCTCCGGCGGCACCTTCTTGCCGCTGCCACTGCCTCCGCTGCCGCTGCCGCTGCCGCTTCCTGTGCTGCCACTGCAGCTGGGCGTGGGTGTGGTGCTGCCGCCCTTGGGGCGCATATAAATCTGGGCCGCCGAGTAGTAGGGCGTGTGCGGGGAGTGGCCCGTGGTGCTGCCGGTGTTCACCCACGAGGCGTTCAGCGAGGTGTCCGCCGAGCTGGCGTAGCTCAGGTCGTGCGGCGATCCGTGATAGCTGGTGTAGTAGGCCGTGGGCATGGCCTGGGCGCTGTAGTAGTGCGGCTCGGCCGCGTGCAACAGATTCACGTGGGGATGCGAAGCAAGGGCCGCAGTGCTGGCCGTCGAACTGGCAATCGATGCGGGGGAGGCTCCTGCAAATGGCAAATCAAATGGAGAAACAGATGAGTCAAAGCTATACAGGTGGGATTACAGTCTCCGTTGCAGAATGAGCATACAGAGTCAGTTTAAATACAGTCAGTTTAGGCGTAATGTTTGTATTTTATTCTCTACGACGTCTCTACAACTTCGCTGCCACTCTTTGTTTCCTCGAAGCGCCGGTAAGTTATGCTTATAATCCCCAATTTAGATAACATTCCTAGCAAAGTAAAGACGCAATTATCGCTTGTGCTAATTTGCCCTCCCATAAATATAGGTTAAGGGTTCACCGCCTTGCTAATTAAACCTTCAAAATAAATTCAAATATCGGATATATTCCAACAATTTCATGGTTGCCTTTTACCCCTCAAATGTCGAGCCTGGGGAGTTGGTTGGAAAAATCAACAAAAATATCACTGATAACTTAAATCAACAGAAAAGCAAATGGAAATGTGATATGGGGGAGGGCATTTCTTATATACAAATTAAAAATCGGTTACTTTTCTGACGATTTTATGAATCATTAAGCAAATATTTGAAAGCCATTACACGTTGGCCGACCAATAAAGTTACTGGGAATGCAAATACCAGGCGTGCTTAAGGATTACCAGGTGGTGTGATATGAGTGCTTTTATCTATTCCAGCTTTTCAGACCCGTCTGGGTAATGCGAGCACACTGCTGATGCAATTCCAGCGGCTAAGCAGCGGCTAACTTAATATCCAAGCGGCAACTAAACCGAGTGGCAAAGTGACCAAGTGGCGAGTGGCCAGTGGCGTGTTATCTCCTCCTCACACATCCCGCACCGAACGGAAACTCACCTGACTGACTACGCGGAATGGGACTGCAGTCCAGCTGGCGCCGCTCCCGCATGGAAAGCGAGCGCGTGGGCGGGGTTCTCGATAAGCCCGGAGAAGCTGCTCCCGGCGGTCCCGCCATGATCGTGACACGTGGCTGCTGCTGCTGTTGCTGCTGCTGCTGATGCTGTTGCTGCTGATGCTGTTGCTGGGCCGAGAGTTGCTGCTGCTGCTGCTGCTCGAGCTGAGATTCCGTGGCACTGCCGTAGGCCGAGGAGGTGGAGACATTGCCCTCCGGCTCCGCCAGTGTCATGCTGCTGGCCGTCACCACCATGCGCCGGCTGAGGCGCTTCTCCGCCTTGGCCATCGCCGTGATGGAGGCGAACTTCTTCACCATCATGTAGTGTCGGAAGGCGCGCTGTATGGTCACCGCCGCGTTCCGGGCTCGCACTCCGCCGTACTTGCGCTCCAGCAGCTCGATCTGCTTCTCCAGCAGATCTTGTGAGAGTTCGTAGCTGTGTAAAGATGCAAGCGAAAAATGTATCTCTAGGTATCATTGGTTATGGGGGTTCCGGTGTTCCCGAAGGTGCCGCCCTGCTCGCTACGAATTTTGCAAATAACTGTGAGTGGGTTTGGGGTCTCCGGCGCACCGGAGAGACCGCTGAATTTTGTACCGATAAGATAGCGCGCGAGTATCTTTGAAATACGGTTCTTCGGCGTCGTCGACCTGATTAAAATTCGCCCCGCTCGAGGGGCGGCCATATAATTGCCCATTATTGGCGAGCTGTCTGACTAACAAGTCAATCGAATCGCAGCGATTGAGTAGTTACCTCTGCACGATAAAATAGCAATTAGAAAACCATTTTGGGGACATCCCTAATTTGCGAAATAAACGTTTCACCCTTGTGCAGTCTTTTGTTTTTGTTTGCGTCAGATGATGTGCTGCAGGGGTGTAAATATTTGGGCAACTTTGCTATCTTGTGACGACGGAGGGTGCCTAATCTATCACCTGCATGTATCCACCGCCTGCTTGCCTGCCGGCCTGCCTCCTGGGGGCGGACAAAGTCCGAAGTCATTAAGCTGACGAATGGTCAATCCCCGGGGGCACACTTTTCCTTTTTTCAACAGATAACTAATTAGATCTGTGATAAGTTCTGTGGCCACCTTTTCCAGGTTGACAAATTGCCAATTTGATTAACTTTTAAATAACAATCGCAGACAGGAGACGCACTGGCTTAAAGCTTAAAGCAGGAGTGGTTATGATTTCTTCTTACGCTTCCAAAAATTCCAGATAGACAATCATTATCTAAGGGAATTCTTTAGAGCTTAACTGACCAGCTGCTAGTCATACCATTAAAATTTATGGCTGATTTGTGACATATCACTGAGAACTGATAATGGCCCACCTCTGATTGCAGCAAATATTGAATTAAAACTTTATATCAACGTTTTTTCTTAGCCATGATTACAGGCTTTTTGGTTTAAAAATAAGTCGCATTTCAATGGATTTAATCTCAGGTGATTTTGGCTTTATTTACGAGCCTAGTTGAGGCAATCTACTGCTAATTATTGTGATTATTATTCTATAATTTCTTTACTTCCAGAAATAGAAACCATCTGTTCTTCATTAGACTCCCTCTGCATATTCTCCTCTAAAAATTACAGAAATTTTGATAAGGTCCGATTCCCGGAAGCCTCCCCGAAACGCTAACGTAAATATTTCTGGGTAAATACGAGTAGTTCCTGGACTCCTACCCCGGGAAACTTGATCAAATACTCACGCTGACTGTGCTCGCGTTCGCTTGAGGACATCGCCGCCATTCCGAATGGAGTTCTTCTTGTGCATGTTCTGCTGCTGGTGCTGGTGCTGCTGCTGTTGCTGGTGCTGCATCATCACGCTGCTGGCACCCGCCCCCAGACCCGTGCCCACACCACTGCCGGCTATCACCACCGCCCCGCCGTGACCGTGATGATGACCGTGGCCGTGGAGCATGTGGTGGTGGTGGTGATACTGACCGGCCACCTGCATGTAGTGACCCGAATTGGTCTGGTGGACGTGCTGGTGGTGCTGCTGTTGCTGCTGCTGATGGCACGTGGGATACTGCTGGATCTGGTAGACCATCTGGGGATGCTGTTGCGCAGGATAGTTAATGGCCGCCGAGGAGGTGCTGTGCGCCCCGGGGGCGTAGTGATTCTGCAGGTAGACATAGCCGCCCACGCTTCCACCGTCGGTGGAGGAGGTGACGGAACCGGGCTGTGGTCCTCCAGCCAATTCGTACTGGGTGGATCCACTGCGCTCCAGGCTCTTCTGGGGAAAGCTGCAAGGAAAACAAACCAAATGGATCGGTTAGCCATCAAATTTGATCAAAATGTATTCAGAAATCCATCGATCTAGCCAATTTGCCTAAATAATTCCAAAATTTGTCTATCAAATTGGTTGCCCAATATTATAAATCTTCCATAGGAGTGTCGTCTTCGTCTCCCTGGGTGTGGAGACCTTGTTTTGGGGTTTATCTAATGGCGACGATAAGAGAACTTTCGTTTTCTGGGTCAGGTTTTTGGGGTTCCTACCTTTCGCCAATTATAAAACCCGATATGCAAATGATCATGATGAACGAAGAATATCACAAAAAACTGCTCAAGATTTATGCGCTAAGCAGGCGACATCACACACGGGGCACAGTTAGAGAGACCGGGAGAATCACAAGATCGCCGCTAGATAGACTTAATTAAAACGCGGCTCGCGATCGCCTCACAACAATATTCAAATCAAAATTAATTCAAGAGGAAGTTCCAAAAAAATAAAGGCCCAGAGGAAGGGACCTATAAACTCGGGGTTGTACGGAACTGAGTGATCCGATCCCGACGACGTTCGCGTTTGAACTAAACCGAGCGCTCGGCGATCGCACGGCAAGGTGATCGCGTGAGGGAAGCGAATGCGCAAGCGCGTCGGCGTTCGTTCTTCCTCCCGAAACGTGTTTGCTTCGCATGGATCATTAAATTTCGTGTGAGTGAGCGAGTGCGAGTGCGAGTGAGCAGCCGACCCAAACCCACACAAAACCCACACCACGAATGCATCTGTTTTGTTTGGGCCTCGTCGTCGGGTTACCCGAAAAAAGAACAATTGTAAAGCCCCTCAACAAAGGAGCTGCCTGGCTGGATATAGAAAAAAATAGAGAAATCCTAAGCGTAAAAGGATCCATTAGGTAAGGGAGATGGAGAGAAAACAGCAAGTAGAACCATATGCTGTCGGGGAAAGTGGAGGAAATGATTAGCCAACGATGACAAACTTATTGATCTTCTCCTCGGAGAAGGCCCTCGAGATCTCACACAGGATGCCACAGCACTGAAGCAACAATTGATCAGGTCATAAAGAAGATTTTTGCAGTGATAAATAGGGGATGTCGAGGGAATTCAACAGATGAAATTGAAAAGGTGGAAAGCAAATGAAATGATTGAAATTTTTAAGGAAATCTCTGCATTTTAGGACTTTTTTTAGAAGTTAGTCATGGAGATTTGCTGTTAACCAATGAATCTCATCCTAAACATACAATATGAGTTCCAATTCCTTGTTATAATCTCTAGTTTCTCTATTTTGACCTTCGCTAAACTGAAACCATTAAAATCTCTTTTCAAAATGCCAATTTTCGTCTATTATTCCCTCCCTAATCTACACAGCTTAGCAGCAAATTGATTTTCCATCAGCTAAAGCCCGAAATACTCGTAGATCAGCCTGAAATCATGATTCGATTCGGACGCAATGCCCTGGTAATTCATTATCTACGTATGCAATTCGAATGGCTACCAGAAAGAAATCTTCCCAACACGATGAGGTCCCTCAGCGGGAACCGAAATTAAAATTTCTGAGGCAGCTGCATTTTTGCACCTAGCGAAGAGTCGGTACCCAAAACAGGATCAGCAGGAATGCCGAAGGATAACGCAAACACAAAATTGAAAGGGGCATCCTCGCTGTTGTCTGCCGGGTTATCCTTCTCTTCTCGTCTCTCTTTTTTGCCAGTTTTCCAGCTGCACCTGGCGTGTCTTTGTGTGGGTTTTTTCATCTTTTTTGTTTGGCTGCTTTTAAGGACAACAGCAGGTAGTTTGCCCCGGCGATCGGGCTCGTTATTGTAGCCACTTCTCCGCACTCTCTGCTCGCTTCCCCTGATTTCTCGAGTCCTGCTTTCAATTCTTCGTGCCCGGGAAAAACATCTGCCACACGTCGCCCTAATTGTTTGCCGTTGCACGTTGCACATGTTCAGCTTCATGCACAGGGGAATATTTTTTGGAAATCCTGTTGGGAAATGCAGCAACCTGCTCTGCGACGAAAAGCAAATCTTTTAGAGTTTGCCTGCCTTAATTTTCTCTGTGTAGACTTCTTCTGTTTGACCGCATCTGAGGATATCGTTGCGCGTATCTTGTATCTCAGCTGACACACAAGTGTCGCCGCTCGCGAGCCAAAACTTCCCCGATTTCATTTGCAGTTGCTGCGGCCGCCGCCGTTGTTGCATTCAACTTCCTCCTGTTTGGTATGCAACAAGTGTCTCAGATTGTTTGACGTGACCCAAACTACCAAACAACCGAGAAGCAAGCGACCGCCTTTCCCTACCCAAAGCGCACTCGCCGTAATTATTATTGATTTTATATTAGTATTTTGTGCATTTTGAAAGGGGCTTAGCGCTTATGGAGTGTGCCACAACCGGGCCAGACACTTGGGGTTGGGGCGATCACTGGAAACTACAAAAACACCGCAAACACAACACTGTTACGCTGTCTGCCCAACTCAGGCAGCAGTATATGTATATTTCCATCAATATATCGAATCACCAAATAACGCCGTTTAGGCAATCGAGTCCCGTGCACGTACAATCCGGCGTCTGGGGATTTTAGCCTGGGGATTTGCCTCCAAATTGTAACGCGCCCTGTCCATCTTCGTGTCCGTCTGCTGCATCAGGATGGCCGCGGGTATGCCCAGAACCATAACCACAATGCAGGCGTATGCGAGCAGGAAGTAGAAAACGTGCATTTCGGCCGCTTCCTCCATGCTTGCTATATGGGTTTGTGGTATCATTATTTCATGCTCCCTTAGCAGACTATACTTGTGATTTAATTTTGCAATTATGGAAAACTTGAAGGTTAAGTATAAAATAATTCAAGGAGAACGTGATTCCCCTTTTTTGATTTCCATTTATGGGTTTGTGTATACGATAACATCCACAGTGGATATCACACTGATCTTTCTGCCACTCCAGTCGTGAGCCCAAAGATAGGCAACGCTTTTTATCAATAAGACCAGCCGAATGAAGTCCACATAGACAAGTCGCAAACCAACATCAAGATCGTCTTTAAGTTTCGAGATTGTTTTATTAAAAAAATTTGATATATGGTTTATATTAAGCATATATTTAGTGATTTATAGTGAGCAATAAATCCGGAACAATTCAACCTCTAATAGGAATTCTAATAGGAATTAAATACCGATCGTTATGCTTGCCGCCCATACTGCTACCTTGATTATCAATAAATTCTTTATATATTCTTTATATAAATGGGTTTATCTCGACCGATACTTGCCAAGAATAGGCAGCCCATAAAACAGCAGAAGGCCCAAGAACAATGTCGAGGTTCCATAAAGATAACGGATAACAAAGAATGTGCTCGATAAGTTTATCGCTTGGGGGGAAAAGTGTTATTTAATTTAGAAAAATCCCCCGAAAATACATAAGCAACTCTTGGGTTATTTAAATCCAAGAAATTGTCCCATTAAACCATACAATTCAAAAATGAAATTGAGCATTTAGCTTAGAAGAATTTCAACTGCCTAAGTTTTTGTTTAACAGTAGAATTTTCCACACAAATCGCTACAAATTCCCAGAAGAAATTGATCATTTTGTTTAGAAGAATTTCCACTGCCAAGCTTTTCTTTTTAGTAGGAAAGATTCGATTATTTCCCAACCGAACAGCTGCTGCAATTGTCACCCGATTGATTCTTCACTTGAAGGTGGAACGCGGCGCTTACCTGACAGCCGTCACATGATGCGACGTGTGGGTCTGGGTCTCCTTGTGCCTGGTGGACAGACTGACCACCGTGACGTGCCGCGTTGCCGTGCGCACCACCCGGCGCACCCGACTCCTGCCATCGCCCACCACCACCACAATGGGCGGGGGCCGCTTTTCACTGTCGCTGCAGTATTGCAGAAAGGACTCGGCCCCGCCCAGGTCCGAGTGACTGCTGGAGTGGGCGGAGGAGGAGGATAGGGGCGCCGGAACGGGCAGCTGTTGGCAGCGGCGGGACTTGTGGTTATCGCACCTGGACATTCTGGGCACGTGGCGGATTGCTGGGAGCGATGGCTTTCGTGGTCACTTTCGCCTTCGGCGTCATGCAATTTTATTTATTTACAACAAATAAACTTTTCCCTTTGTGTGTTTTGTTCGCGCTTTGTTGTCTTGTTACTTTCGTTTATTCATTTGCAAATTGATTTGTTTTTGTCGATGTTGGTTTCTTGATTGGTTTTATTAAGTTATTTACGATCGCCTTTGCATCATTCTTTGCCATTTTATCTTTGGTTTGGTTTTGCGATTCCACTTCGCGTAGCCCGGCTACATTATTGTTAGAATTTCAGCGTCAGCCTGCGATAAAGCATTTATAATTCTTTATTTCGTATTGGGTGTCCATAATGCTATTTGCAATTCGTTTCACCGTGACATTTCCTTTGCGCGAGCTTTGCTTCTAGCGCTTTTAAGTTCGCGCATTGCGCATACGCCCCGTTTAAAGTGAGCGATTGAGAATGCCCTTCACAGCGCGTTTGTCATAGAAACAATAAATACTCGTAGAACTCGGTTTATGACTCGACACATGGCAATTACCGGGGTTAGAAAGCCAGCCCCGGGTATGCATATATTTATACATTGAGAGCGACATAGAAACAATAGATATTCAGTTCACAATACAAGGCAGCAAATGATGACATTTTTCGGTTTTCTAAATCACCTACACTCCTCAACTGATTCACTTTTTTCCATGAATCATTCATCAAATCAGTGCAAAATATGGCTCTAATTTAGCTGAGTTTTTGGTCATATTTAGAGGCAGTTGAGGAATTTCGATTTGATTTCCAAAAAGAGTTTAATTGGAATTCTTTTGAAATTCATAGTGAATCAGAATAAGCTTTGGATAAACTTTTCCAAGCGTCCTGCACTTCTGTTCCAGCATACCCTTCAGTTAAAATAAGTTTAATTGCAATTGTTATCCCTAGTGAATCAGATGCACTCTCCTAACCTTCATGCGTTCAGAAACAAAAAAAAAGGGTCCCCGTCCGATTTTTTGGTTCTACATACTATTTTGTTTGTGTAATTTCACAGATTCCCTTTTCACCGTCAACTTCAGTGACGGTGCTTTTTCACTGGGAGCCAAATGAGCTATGAAGTGCCCACCGCTGTTTTACTGGGTGCCTGCATGACACTCGCAAAATGCAAAATGCAAACTGTTTTTGTTTATTAAAGCCTCGCTGAGAGAGTCGCATTCAATCAGCAGTTGCGACTGTTCCGCTTTTTAGGTCAGCGCCGATCGACGATCGTTTGATCGCAAGTAAAAGTAGCAACTTGTCAACTGCAGACTAGAAAAAAAAAGCAGCAACAAAAGCGGAGACAGAGAGAGTGAGGGAATATAAACAATATTCAAATTGAATATGTCAGACACGCAGGCATCGGGCATAATAACATCGATTTGGCACCCGATCCAGACAGCTGCATATTTTCCACTTGTCCATCAGACATGCACAGCAAGAAATTCCCTTTCCGCAATTAATAGTTTTGGATCGTAATGAACTTGAAGATACCGAATATAGTAGATACTTTTTGTCAACTCTTTGCAAACTTTTGGCTCCATGCAAGACCTCGAAAACGTGCCTATGGGAAAGTGTGATCTGGCAGCGGGCCCAGCTTGCTGGTTTCATTTTAATGGTTTTTTTATAGTTTTTTTTTAGGTTTTCAGTTTGAGGTGCGATCGTGGGTGATCTGCTTAGCTGATTAGCTGATTAGCAGCCTGCTGACCTGATCCACTTTGCACACAAAGCCCGCCGACGACCGGCCGCGTGATCATAAATCATATGAAAATTTATGTACCAAGTGCGTGAGAATTCGCAATGAAAACAATATGCGATAGATGCGAATAGAAAGGGAAACAACAATGACAAACGCTCAAGATCAAGATCTCCATATGCCCATAAATATGCATGTATGGAAATCTCGGAAATACAACCCCCACACTTTCTACACATAAATCGCCCCAGCACGAGTGTTTTTTATGATGTTTTTCGGCTACCAGAGTTCTGGCGTAAAGTTCAAGAACCTTTTTCGAGAGCCTCGCAGCTGAAGAGCTTGAAAGCGATACCCGGACGAAGCAGAGACATCTCTGTTACAATTGTGACAACACTTGCCACTGTCTCTTCGTATACATAATGCCTCTGCTATATACCATATGTATAATATTTTTTTTTTCATATACCCGCGTTTACCCCGCGAATCGAGTAAAAAGCTGTTCAAACAAACGAATTTCGCTGCGACCGACGATAATCTCACGACTCCGAGGCCCAGCCTTGGAACAAGTCATGGAATTATTGGCCAAAACAAGTCGCCTACTGCCAATAAACGCTTCAGGGGAGTTCTCAATCACAATCGCTTAGAATGCTGCCGGGGCCCACTCACAAAACTCACAGAAAACACATGAATCGCACACGAAAAAAATAAAATAAAAACGAACAGAGCTGACAGCCTGCTAAGAGCTGAATATTTTTGTTATTTAGCAACTATTAAGTGTTTGTTGCTATTCTAGTTGTGACTGCCGCTGCTCTGACTAGAACTGTTCCAACTCGTTTTTCTTTTTATTTGTATTTCGCTCGGCTCCTTCGCTTCTGAGAAACTTTTGTTAGTAATTGCAATTTTGTCGAACAAGTTTTTCGTTGTTTTTCGTCGGTTTATAAGAAAACTCAGTTGTTTTTCTAGTTCACTTTAAATTACAGTCGTTGGGCAATTATACAGGTAAGCTTGTGCACTAGGGTTGTGTTTTGTATGCAAAATACAAAGCGTTGGAGTTTCTTTTTAAAGAAATCTAAATTTGGTTCAATTGAATGAATCATTTTTAGCCCATTGACTAACAATGAGTCTAAATTCAGGGCTAAAACTCAGGTATACGCCAAAACCAATTGAAAAGTTCTACTGTACCCCTTAATGGGTCTATAAAAAATGTTATTCCACCCCGAATGAGACTAGTCACCCATTTGAGACCGACTCTCAACCGTTTTTGGCTTACTGCCGCTATTAAATTTAATTTTATTCCGAAATTCTATTTGAGGAGTCACCCCACTGTCGGTGGTGCTCGCGCAAAGCTTTGGGCTAAGCTGTATCTAAAGCTGCATCCGCTCTGGAGCACGACATCGGGCGGCTCTGCTTGTGTTGCACCGATAGCGCTGCTCGCTGCCTTTGTTTTTTTATGATTTTGGTTTCTATTTTACAGGTGTTCCACTGCACGAGCAGAGCGGCAGCAAATGCAGTAAAAAAAGCAGCAGCAACAGCAGAAGCAGCGGCAGCAACGGCGGCCACAATCAGTTGCAAAGCTGTTTCTTGCTTGTGTTGTATAATTATTTAATTTATAATTATTTGTTGGGCGAGAGCGAGAGAGCACCGCCAAGATGGGAGTTGATGCAGTCAGAAAAACGTGCAGGTGCTTGATTGCAAGTAAATATTTCTAAATGATATGATATACCTGTCACATAAAATGATAGGAATAGTGACCCAATGAATGGGAATGTTTAAAAGCAGAGTTTTGACAATTCAGAGTTGATTTTTTGGTTGTAGAGGCTAAAAACTTGCTCAGATAAGTGCAGCTAGTAAATATTTCAAACTAATATGATATACAGTCACATCAAAATGATATGAATAGTTTTCAAATGAATGAGAATGTTTAAAACCCTAGTTTGATCAAATAAAGCAGAGTTTTGACCATTCTGAGTTGAATTTTTGGTTGTAATGGCAAAAAACGATAACAGAAAAGTGCAGCTGGTAAATATTTCTAACAAATATGATATACCTGTCACATAAAATAAGTCGAGGGAAAAATTTAGGGGCAATTAATTGTGCAATATTAATTTTTTGGTTTTCCCAAACTAGTTTACTAAAACCAAACAGAATTTTGACACTTCTGAGCTGGATTTTTCGTGGTAGTGACAAACAACTTGAAATTTTTTGCCGTGTGACTTTGGGGGGATGTGTGGAAGTGAGATGGGAAGTGGGTGGGGGAGGGTTCCACCAGCCCGTGCCCGATGCCTTTTATTCACTTTCGTGTCATTAGTAACGGCGCACGTAACAAAAAGCACAAGCCAGCACACTCGGCTACTCCCTCTCTCGCTCTATCTCTCCGGCTTGCGGTGCCCCTTGGAGGCGACTCTCTCTCTTTCTCGGCGAGCGGAAGAGGAAGTGGAAACACAATATGCAACACACACACACCACCACCAGTGCCAGCACAATCCATCCATCGGCGACTGCGGCGACGCAGCGTAATTGGGTGGCGGCAGTGGCAAGCGATTATTTAAGCCTGGCCAAGCGGCAAATGCAACAAAAGCAGAGTGCAAGAGTCGGACAAAGGCAGAAGATGGAAGTGCAGCGAAAAAGCACTGGAAAGCAGAGCAGCCAGAGAGCCACAAGACTGGCTTTCCAAGCTTTGTTTACCTCACCGAAACAGCTGATCGAGCAGAAAATAACCCAAGTATCAAGTTTAAATTGGGACGAAAAGCTAGACAAACATGAAATGGATAGCATCTGTTGGGACAGTGGGAAATGATGCAATTATGACACCTTATTTCACGGAAAAGCATTAAGTTTTCTCATTGTTCTGGAACATTTTGGGGGCAAAAAGTTTTACGACCCACGAAAAGCACTCAAAATGCAGGCACCAACTTTTATTTCAACCAGAAAGGTGATTCAAAGGCGGCTAACCCTTTTACGGCGCTGAAAAGCGATGATTCAGCCGTTTTGGCGGTCAATTCCTGGCGAGTGTTTTTCGAAAATATTTTCGACTTTTGACTTTGCAATGCCAGAGCACTTGCTACGAATTCAATTACAAAATAATAGAAATTTCCAGTCCGATCCACACACAAACCCCGAAACACACACAGCACATACAATACACAAAAAACATGCGCACGCGATTTATGTTGCCACTTGTGGTTGTTGCTTTTGTTGCCGCCGCTGTTTTTTGTGTGTTTGCCGAAACGTAACGGGGCAGTGGCCGTGGATCCCGCTCTTTCTCTACCCCCTTTCGCCTCCCTCGCACCCTCCAGTAAACACACGAAAAAACTAAAACTATCGTTTGTCATCCATATTTTCCCAAACAATATTCAACCTCAACCTTAATTTTTGTCCCCTTTACAGAGTTGAACTCAATATCCGCCGAGTCATGCCAGCCAGTGTTGCAAAGGCATTGGATATTGAAAAATATTGAAATTTTTCCCTGTGCAATACTGACGCGTTTGGCGTTTTATTTATTGTTGTGGCTGCGCTATTGTTTTTGTGTTGCTCTGTCTGGAGAAAGGCGATTTTCTCTTTAATTATATTTTATTTTTTACATAAAAAATTGTGAGCTATGTTGTTGTCGTGCTGTTGGTGTTATCACCGTTTCCGTTTTGTTTTATTCGGCGTTGCTTTGTTTTTTATTATTATTTTTTGTATGGCATGGGGACACGATGGTGTCAAATTAATAAACCGGCCCTGCCTTGACAACAAATAGCTCTCGCAAAGGTTGTGCGTGTATTTTGCAATTTTCTGTATAATTTTTCGTATTCATTTTTTGTGGCTTTTCTTTACTCACACTCACACACGCTCACATACACACGGTCACTAAATTTTTGTTTGCACATTAATTTGCATGGAATTGATTGAAATTCAATTTCGAAATTTTGTGGAATTTTTTTGTTGGTTTTTTTGGACATGCCAAGTTGCCGAAAACAGAATCATTAATTGAACAATATTCGGATGTTCGAATAAAACAATGAAACGCACACGATCCACCGACTGCGCTGCCAAAAGCGACCGATACCGCTGCTGCGACAGCGATTGCGACTGCGACTGCGAAAGGTGTTGTGTTGACTTGAGAGACTTGGCTGCAATACACGAAAAGTGGCCAACAAACAAGCCAACGAGCTAGCAAACGAACGGGCCACGAGCGACGCGTGTGCTGCCTCCACGGAGCTTAAAGTGAGACTGAGGCTGAAAAACGCAGCGCGAGAGTTTCTGCCTGCAAGTGAGCCAGGTGAGTGGCGGCGAGAGCGACAACAATAACACTACCGTTCTTGTTGTTGTTGTTGAGGCAAGTTTGTGGGCCACTCGGAGAGCGGGCCAATAATCGTTGTTATAGTTGTCATAAGCTCGGTGTTTTTATCTGGTACAAAAACTTCAGCCCACAAGCAAATAAATAAATAACCCAAATAAACTGTATACAAAATAACCTCAGCAATAAATAAACAATTAAAGAATAAAATAAAGAAATATGAAGACAAATAACTATAAGGCAAACTATTAATTTTATAGGGAGCCAAATGAGCTATGGAGTGCCCACCCCTGCTATAAAACACAATGGTAGCTAATAGATTTCGATCAGAAATAACAAATAAATCCAAATTTTAGGTAAGTATTTGAACTTTGGGTCACATATTCGATGAAATTATCTAAAATTGATTGATATAATCTTTAAGCTATAATCTTATTTAGTTATATCTTCCACAGAATCCTTCTAATATAAATAATACTCTTAATTTTCACCTATAGATGATGTGGTGCCCATAGAAAACCCACCTAGACGCGCCAAAGTACAATAAAATTCACTTTTTATGTAAATTGTTAACCCCACACACCTGTGCACTTACCTGCACATTACCTGCTCTCTCCGCCTCACTCTCGCTAGCTGTTTTTGTTAGCTCTTCTAGCCAATACGAATAGTCGCGTTGACGTGTGCTGTCACAGTGGGCCTAATTGCCATTCCATTATATAACCCTCTCAAGCTATTATTGAATGCAGTCGTTGTCATAAGCACACACAGAGGCATGCAAACAATCTACTGTCGAATGCAGTTACTCACGTAATTTGCATATTTAAATGAACTCAATTTGAAATGATTTGAAATGTTAGCGAAAGATCTCGGCATCTTTCAGTGTTTTCCCACTTGAAGCCATTGTCGAATTGGGCAATTGCAAAACATTCATTCATACGGGCATATGAACATTTGGTCGTAAATCGACAAACAGTCGTAAAGAGGTGTAAATTTGTATGCAAACGACCCAATCTCCAAGCTCTCTCTCTGCCAAGCCAGTCTTCAAAGACTGAATCGGAAGAGCGGGCAAAGCTCAATTCTCTCGCCCGGAGAGTGGCAATCAGCTGGCTGCAGCTTGCATTGAGAGAAAAGGCGAATTCGCCAAAAACAAAACGGGAAAAATCATAAATGATAACAATATTATGATACCCTGTACTAAGCAACAACCAGCTAAGTAATATTTGGTTTCACTTCAACTTCCACGATACAAAACAATTAATCAAAAAGCATTTAGTCCAAAGGCATTTAGAGTGGTAACACTCTGGTTTTGGATGAGTGATCAAGCTTATTGATCATTTTAAAGATCAATTGATCAAGACGCATCTAAAAGGCAATGATATAGGCCACGTAGATCCCTTAAATTATATAAAAAACCTGTAATTAGGATTCAGAGCCAAGATAAAACCAAGACCCATGGTATGAGAGTTCCTAACCCTCTATAATAAGTATAGATCTTACAGTAAATTATTAAATTTACCTCAGTTAGGCATAGGGTTTCATGTGACAAAGGAAAAAGGTGGTTTAACTTACGAAGCTATTTAGCACATTTCAATGAGATCAGATGGTTAAAAATGCAACCCCTCAGAGACAATAACAACCCTCGATCTGGAGGGTATTATCGAGTGTGCCCGCGCACTCGTTGTCGAGCAATAAGCCGAGCTTGCGTTACGCTCAGGTGAGTCACGAACCGAGCCGAACCGAACGAAGGGCGAGCGGGGGCGCTTTACTGCCGCCGCTGATGTTTTCATTATTATTGTTTTTGTAATGCCCGCTGACGTCGCCATATGGAGAACCTCTGTTGGCCCGCCATATGTATGGACAGACGTGTGTATGTATGTGCAAGCCTGGCTCAGTGTATGGCCTGGTAGTTGCTTGGTAGTTAGCCGCTTGCGGCGGCCCGCTAACAAAATGGGCAGCGTAATGCCTCACTGGCTTCGCTGGCGTTAAGCCCGATGACTGTATGGCCCGTTCGCATGAATACTCGTACTATATGAGCATACTCGTGTGAGTGTTTCAGGCAACAAACCATTTATATCCGGACCTGCGGCCTGTTTTGACTTTTCATTGAAACCTGCTGCTGCACAGCGATAAATTTCCGATTACCGATTACACTCTGTCTGCTACTCGATTGTCTTTCTTGAATAATCTGCTTGGATTTTGCATTTGCAAAAATAACACATATGGCAATATGTATTCAAATGAGTTCCTAGAGTTTGTTTGCAGTGCACAGATGACGCTGCCAAAGCTACGGCATCGTTAAACTCAGAGTCGTAAACGCGTAGAGCCAAAACTTTTCGGCCCCCTCGCTGCTGGCCTTCCTGGCTGCCAAAAGCTAGCTGCCTGATATTAACGCATTAGGTACAAGGTACACAAACCCATTTGCCATACTTGTCTGGGCCGAGTCTCTGCTGTTATGAAACAATAAACAACCGTCAACGATGATGACAGCCAGATGAAACAACAAGAGGCAGCCCCAAGAGGCAGCGAGGGTTGCCACTGGGATTTTAATTAAGAAGCCCTGCCCGCCGTCGCCGTCGCCGTCATCGGCGCCCATTATCAATTATCAGTGGGGGTGGTAATTGCACGGAAGTGTAATCTACACTAAATTCTTAATTAAATGTTCTAATCTCTGGAAGGCAATTGATTAAAGTTGCTTGGAGTCTGCAGGCAAAATGTTTGCCGAATGCTGTGAATTCGACAAATTTCGAGTTCCTGAAAGCCCTCAATCTTTCAGATAAATCCGAATTGCAAACCCCTCAATCTCCCCCTTTCGGCTGCAAGGGAAACGAATTTCGTATTTCATTAGTAAACATCGCAAAAGCTCTGCCTTGTGTAGTTACTAACTATGCGATTACCGCCCCTTTTCCCTTTTTGCCCCATCGCCGCCAACCTGCTCGCCTGACCTTAAGCATTTTGAACCCAATTTGTAAACACACGAAGGGCGGGCAGCGGGCAGCGGGCAGGGGGCAGGGGATCGACCTAACCGTCCCGTGTGAGTGCATNAAGGGCGGGCAGCGGGCAGCGGGCAGGGGACCGACCTACCCGTCCCATGTGAGTGCATGCATGTACAGACCTTCGGTCCGCCCCAAAACAGAAACCCAGCAAAACGATTGCGAGAGCTTAGGGCCCCCAAAGCGCTCCCCAAAAGTATCTCCACCCGATGCTCCTCTACCTTCAACTTGCCGCTGGCGGGGCCATTGAATTGCTCATTCGGTCATGGCTACACGGCTTTGGCTTTGCCTTTGCCTTTGCCTACTGCCTCGCCGGCTTTTTGTATTTTCTTGGGTTTTTTTTGTCAGGCTCATTAGAAAGTGAACGCTGAGCTGGGAGACAAAACGCGAGACAATGCTCGGAGCTCTCAACCGTCTCAGCGTCTGGGGATCGCGGCTAATGAAGCCCGACAGGGCCAATATCGAGCCAGGGATCGGATCACGACCATATCACGATCGAGATTCACTCCACTCTGTCATTAGGGGCTTCTACGGCACGCTGGCATTTCATTGTACGCAAGGGGTACTATTATTATTATGTACTACTGTTTCAGTTTTCACTTTTACGGATTTCAACTCGCAGTCGAATTGAAGAAATTAACAGATTGCTTATTACATTATAACATCACGAGATATAAATTGAAAAGAAAGCGTCCATCTAGCTGCCCACAACATTTACAAATTGGTAATCGATTTTTGTCATTCGAAGAAAAGTTGTTGTGAACTTTAGACCAGGCATGGGCAGCCCTTGGCTCTTTCGGCTCCCAAACAAGGAAATCGAGATGCCGGCTCCCAAGTTGAATATCTGTGCCCTTTGCTGCTTCAGACTAATAAATCTGCCAGGGTATCAGCGTCTTCAATCCCGAGATGTAACCCATTATTTATTTTTATTCAATTAAACCAAAAATATAGCTCACGCTGACGGAGATGAGCTTCAGATGGATGATGAGATACAAATGAAAATGTTGAAAGAAAACATGAAAGAGAAGCAAGCGGGAGGGTGGGTGCGAAACAGCGAGATACAACAAAATTATGTTAGTGGGAAATTTTTGTGGTTTCATGAAGTACTTGTCGGAATCTCGGCAACTTCACTTTCACTTGCACTTCGCTGGCCATGAATGAAACCCCCGAACCCGCTCCATTTCGCTGGGCTGCCCACTGGTTAAGTTTTTCTCCTCCGTTTTTTTTCGTGCTTTTTTATTTATTTTTTGTGTTTTTTGTTTTTGTTTTAGAGCTGCTTCCATACCGCCACTGGCGCCTTCATCAATCAACGGGCGGCGGCACCGCTCGCTGCTCATGTGGCACAATGGGAAAGTGCGCCCACAAGGGTTCTGCTGCGCTCGTTAGGCTCTAAATCACGTACCACACGCCCACCTGCCTCCCATCACCCACCACCCACCAGCTCCTAGACACCCCGACTACAGACACACAAAGAAAAACATCAATACTTTTTATAGGATATTTCCAGGGACAAATTATAACACATTTTACACCATCAGTCTGAAAGTATTTTCCACGNGGAATTACGATCGTTTCCCGGGACACCATCAGTCTGAAAGTATTTTCCACGATGTAGGAAACATCAATACTTTTTATATTTTATAAACTTTGGTAAAATTCCGATGGAAAAATAATGATATAGTATAAGATACATTGCGTTCCAGGGAATTACGAATGTTTTCCGGGGCAAATTCTAAATAAATTTTACACCATCAGTCTGAAAATATTTTCCACAATGTAGGCGTGTGTTTATCTTAACTGCCTGTGGCTTTCCCATTGATTTTCGTCTGAATTTTTCATTGGAAAACTCGTGTTTACAAGCGATTAGCAGCTTATTATTATTTTCCGTCTGCTTTGCCACCAATTGAATTGAATTTCTCAATTTCGTTGGAGGCATTTCGGTTGCCCTTGTTGGCGGCTCTTCTGCGTCTTGTTTGGCCCGAAGAAACACAAATCTCGGACAGCTAAATCTCGAGAGCTTTACATAATCCCCGCAACTGGTCACAAATGGCCATCATTATGCGAATTTCATTTGTTCATTTACTATTTTTGGCTGATTAGTGAATGTAGTCGTGGCCACGCTGCCGCCTTTCTTCTATAAATTCTACGAGTATTTGTTGCCGTTTTCGTACAGAAGTTAATGAACTTGAATGGCTTTTGCAGCAGTGTTGAGTAATTCATAATTGTTCGGCTCATCAGGTTAATTGCGCAATTTGTGTAGTGTGATGAGTCTATTTAAGTATTGAATAAAAGGGAAAAGTTACAGCTGACATGTTTGAGTCGGATTAACGTGGGTTGCGTAAATCAAGTTAATAACTTAATGACGGGTTGGGGTCTCTCTATAAGAAAAACGCCCTGCCTGAAGCCTCAACCCCAATTGATGTAAATTTGATATCTTTGGGTTTATTTGTATGCATTTATTTAAGCTACCAATCCCAATCCCAATCCCCATCCCAATCCCAACCTAATACCTCAACTGCTTGGTAGATCTTATTTCTTATATGTACTCGGAGTCGTACCCCTCGTATCTTGTTCATGGGTCAATGGCTTCGCTTCCCAAGCGATCGCTCGGCTTGGGTCCGGGCCAGTTCTGCTAGTTTTTAGCCCTTGCCGGTTACGCCCAAAAAAGTCTGATTAATTCTATAGAAATTGCATTACCTGGCTGCATTTCGTCAGCTTCAATTCAATGCAAATTACCGGGCCAACTGAAAGCAACAATGCGTCTGCCGCTGCCGCTACCGCTACCGCTGCTGCTACTGCAACTGCTGCTGCGTCCGAGACTGAAATTGCTGCTGGATTGGGCAACAAAACAAAGCGAAACAAAAGATACAACAAAGGCGATCTAAGCGAGGAAAAAAACAAACATTTGCAGTGGGTTCTCGCCCGGCCTGCACTGGAAATAAATACGGCACACCCCTTGGAAATTTATGGGCTCTTCCTTTCAGGTTTGTAATCTAAACATTTCGATTTAGATGTAAAAAGCCTGGCCCCATTTACTTGGTAAACTTTTAAGTGAAGTGAAGTGAAGTGAAGTAAAGTGACGGAAGCGGGGATGTTGAGCTTTCAAGAAGCGAATAGCAAGCAAGCCGGCTCCAAGAAATTTGGCTCATACATAACTAGGACGACAACTGCGCTGCAAGAACTGGTTAACTGCTTGGTGTGTGCCAACAACCGGCAACCGGCAACTTTCCGCCCCCTGGAATTGCCCCTCCCCTGCCGCCCACCGGCATGACGTCAACTTCCCCAACTGGTTTCGCACTTTAATTTAGATGCTTTCATGCGGCGATGCTCATCGGGTTTTTTGTGAATTCGAGCGGCTTGCCGTTGCAGCAGCCACCCATCCCAATTTGTTTGCTTTTTTGCATTAGGCCTACAAACCCAGAAGCCTAAAAAGCATCTCCAAGCGGCGGGAGTGGCCGAGTGCCAGGGGGAAGTGAACCAAATCGAAAACTTAACTTTTCAAACAGGAAATCTTAATTCAAGCCGAGAGGTGTTAGCCTTTACTTTTCAGTTATCAAGCCCCCAACCAAATGTCTGGCGTTCAATTAGCGCTGAATCAAAGCCAGGCAGGCAAACGCCGCCGGAAAATGTGAAAACGTCAATGCTCTGGGTCATGCGGTTGGAGTAATCACTGTCCGGACTCCGGAGTAATCACCTCGCTCGCTCGCTGGCAGGGGGGCTATAGGGTAAACTCGACGGCTCAAATGCGACAACACAATGGTGGCAGTAAAAGTGAGAAAGTCATTAAATAATCCCACGACTTTCAACTACTGGAAAAGTCGGTTGGTTGCAAAACCCAAACAACAGTAACCGTAATTGTAAATGTAATGAGGGGCACGGGGTAAGACATTCGAGAATAATGAACCGAGCCACCAAGCGAAATGGGAGGCTGCGGGAAAACACTTCCACTTCCACCCATTGCAGCACGAAAAGGGGAAATGTCAAGCATTCGAAGCCGCCATCCATCCAGTAATCCGAATAATTCCGACTCTCCTATTGAATAACTCTCGCATATGTATGCCCGCAGGCACAAAGCCAGAAAAGCAATTAATTTTAATAGATTTTTGTTGTTACTCGTCTATTTTTGGCATTGTTTTGCATTTTATTCATAACATCTACAATTCAGTCAGCTAGTTTGGAGCCATCATTGCATATTTCTGTTCAATCAAATGAAAATACAAGCCTTTGGGATTTGAGGAAATCCATTGTTTATAACACAGTGAATGACTAATACATTCCGAGGTCCGTTTATTATTTTTCCAGATATACTCGTATAGCCATGATCATGACTTTATAAATATACACACAAGATTTTGGATTGTTTCATTTGCAACAAGTAGAAACGCTGTAGTCGATGTTTCTCGACACNACAACGAGATATCATGTACCTATCATTTATTGCCCGATCTTTATAAAACTTGCCAAATGCGTAGACATTTAAATTTGTAATTGCAGGAAGTAAAAGTTATATCTCTTGCTGGAACCATTTCGGATATACAGTGATGGAAAAAATAATAGAAACGAATTTTCACTTTGGGTTTAAATACGTATTTTTAATAAGTAACGTGGTAATAAGTGGAAATTTTAGTTTTTCTCTGATATNCTAGCTCTTACCATCTCGGAGAACGATGTGTTCATACATCCCGACGGACATACGAAAATGGCTGGATCGACTAAGCTGTTGATCCTGATCAAGAATATACCATTTTTACCTTGGCACATGGTGCTATATAAAAAGGAATTCCCATTTCTAAGTTATTTGCTACTGGTGGCTTAACAAATATTTAAAATTTTCAACAAGATAACCGCCCAGGAAATGTAAACATTTTCCCAATTTTTTTACGGGTCTTTAAAACTCATCAGCGGTCATTAAATATTTTCCATTGCCTGGCTAAGCATTATTACCATTGAGTGCCTTCCAATAGTTTTGTTTACAAAGATTAGAAATGCTGATATGGCTGCCCAATTTTCGGCTTTTCCATTAATTTTCCGCCTTTTTGGGGGGGAGCTAAATCTAACCCGGATATTGCAAAGCCCGTTGGTCACTTACAACCGATGTAAGTGAGACTCTTCGGCGGGCCTATGTTCGGATTAGATAATGAATGTTGTTGATGGTTGGGCACATATAATCACGTGTTTATCGCTGGAATTTCTATGCGCGTGCCTCCGTCGTGGGAGTTGTGTGTTTTTGTATATATATACATATATATAAAAGAACAACCCACCCGCTCTCCACCGCCAAAATGACAACATTGTATACTTTATGTATTTTCATGATGAGAAAAATGCCAGAGTTCAAGGCTTCCATGGCAGCGGCACAGACTCTGCCACACAAATAGGAATTTCGGATATTCGTTGAGCTTGAAGTAATTTGTGAGCTGTGTTTTTCTCTTTTTTTTTTGCAACTTTTTTGTTGGAAAATTGTTCAGCACGCCCCCTGGCGCCACCTGGCCAGCTATCAAGCGAACTAAGTGGCAAACCCTTATTGCATACTTTGGGGCGTTTTCCAAAAAAATCTCTTCACTGCACCCCAGCCAAGCATTTATATTGTTTTAAATTAAATTCCACAAGAGTATATATTTTTAAGAGGAAATGAAATTGGCAAAAAATGCATAATATTGCTGAGGGTGCACAAATAAACCGACGAATATGAAATTCTCATATACAATGTGAAAACCTTGTATACGAGCAATGCATACTTTGGGGCGGCAAATTAACAAACTCGTTGGCAACTTTTTGTGGCCAGCAATCGCACTGTGGACTGAGGAGACTGAGGGGGGCCGACGCCCACGATTGGAAAAACTTGGCAGCGGCAATGTGGGCGTGGACATGGACGTGGGCGTGGGCCTGGGCGTCGGAGGCAGCGGCGGCGGCGGCTTCAACCTTTTGTTGTTATCAAAAGCCATGGATGTGCGTTGTTCGCAGGCAACAGCATCGTGTGTGGGCAAAAGTGCACTATCGCGGCACTATCGAGGGGCGTGCGGGTGTGGCCCGAAAAACCGTCAGCCAGCCGAGGGAGATGCCAGCATCTGTGGGAGCAATTGCGTCACAAATGTCCTCGGGCCTCAAGCTAATCGAACCTTGAACTCTGCCACTCGAACAAAAAGAAAAACAACATGGAAAACCACAACTTGCGGGCGGGGGCGGCAGACGACAGAGCTCGTACAAGTGCAAAAAGGATAATACACTGCCAAAAATAGCAAGGGGGGGGAGGCCTTAGACCCACGCAAATTACAAGCAATTTGTAATCACCACCTTCCCTGCAATCACTTTGTAATTTAGAAGGTCCTTTGTAATTTGAGCAACCTCTTATCCCTGAATTTATCATCAAATTACGGCAATTTCGACTTGAAAGCGACGTCGTATTGCCCGGCAACAAATGGAAATGGAAAATCGAAATTGGAAGGAAGGAACAGGAACTCGTGGGGGAAAACTTACCAGTAAATTTCATTGGAGGTAATCATATTGGTGGTCTTGTAATACTGGGCGGCAGTGTAGCTGCTCATTCTGCTCTGCTTGCTCTGCTTTTTTGTTCTGGATATATTTCCCGGGGGTAGGTGGTGGGACACCGGACTCCGACTAACTAGGTCCCGGTTAGCCGCTCCTCTTCAATAATTTATTGGGTAAATATAGTTAAGGCAGAGGGCTCAGTGAAACGGAAACGTTTTTCCTCGAACTAGGTTCTTCTAGGGGGTTTTTGTTTTGTTTTTCTTTCTTTTTTTATTTTTTTTTGTTTTTTGTTTTTTTGGACGGTATACAACACTTTGGCACCGATAAATATATGTATAAAGATGACGAAAAATCAATAGCACGGTATAGCAGGAGGGGGATGAGTGATTTTCACTTTGAAGCTATTTTTCGCGATATATTTTTAATCGCGTGTGTTCGTACGTATGATGCGTATAAAATATATATATATTTCTGCGAGTATTTGCTGGATGTTAACGAAAAATGGACATTTTGGGGAGACAACAGCGACTGCGACGTTGACGTCGACGGAGGCAGCGGCAGCGGCGGCAGACAATCGAATACATACACATGCGACAGTACCAGTCGCACTGCGAATAATTCCGCCCGATCCTGCAGCACTTGCCCGGTGGTTTTGCTTCTACTATATAACTTGGGTAATATTTTGTAATGTAATTTTCTATCTCCATGAGGGGGATGGGCGCCCTGCTAATTAGCTGCACAGGAACATGCCTGGGCGGGGGTACAAAATATGGCCAAGCGGAAAAGCGTCTGCGGAAAACTAACGTTCGGCTAACTGACTAAATGGAGTACTGAGCTCGGTAAAAATATTACTGAAGGCGTCGACGACTTCAGCCCGTGTCTCGGGCTCTCTCTCTCTCTCTCTCTCTGTCGCTGTCTCGCTGTCTCTCGCCCCGGAGAGCCGGAGAACCGGAGAGGCAGACAGATGTCTCTGGAGCGGGTTGTTTTCTCCCTTTGTTTTCCTCTCCCCCGGCGCGGTGGTTGCAAAATTTCCAAAAATGCAGCTGGGTGGCGATGCCGGGGGGGGAAGAAAATGCAGCGGAAAATGTGCGCCCAGCATTACTGGCGCCCATCGGAAAAAAAACAACAAGCAAAAGTCTCCCATCATGATGGACCACCCCCAAGAGAAGCACCCACAGGTCGACGGCTAATGGGCCTGGGAAAAGTCTGGTGGAAAATTCTAATTTTCACAAATAGTTTTACGGCGCAATTCGGGGAACATTTAAAATCATTCCCAAAAGCTGCTTTTAATGGCAACTTCCGGAGAGCAGAGGAGAGGAGAGCCGGAGAACGAGAGAGCCGCCCGACTGGGGGGGAGGCGGAGAGAGTGCCGGATTTCGCGAGGGGTTGCATGCAACTTATTGGGCGGCTTTTGTCGGAATCCTGGAACTGGGAATAAACAAGAAAAGAAGTAGCCACCAGTACAAGGAGGTTCGAAATAAACATTTTTGTAATGCATCGCCAGGATATCCTCGAATGTTCCCCCTCACGCATCGCATCCTCGGGATTTGCAAGGCGGCGGAAATTACTCGCCGGTCAACCCCTATTTCAAGTGAAGAGAGAAAGGAGAGCAGAGCTCAGAGAGCGCGGGTCAGGGCATTGCCAGGCCTAAGGAATACACTCAAACAAATCTTAGGTAGAAAACCAAATTTGCGCCAATAATTTAACAATCCTAAGAGCCAAAGTTATTTACAGATATTTTAGTAGTGTCATATTTTTGGATAGAATTTGTCGTGGTGCCAAAAATATAAAAGATACAAAAGAATTTAAAATATTCCAATTATACTCAAGCAAATTTAAGGTAAAAATAGCACAAAAGAAACTAATTTGCTCTATCATTAATACAATGTGGAGATATATCATGTCTAAGCTTTGTAAAATGTTAATTTTCATATATAAAAACGTGTTAATGCTAAGTAAATTATTACCCGAACAGAAAAGAGGCTATAGTTTTCAAGAGGCTATAGTTTTTTTTCCTTTATGAAAGTTGATACAAAACAAAAATTAAGACAGTAATTGAAAAACCTCGATCAAGACTTTCTAGTATTGCCAAATTTTTATACAGAATTTTGTGTTTGTTTCAGAAGATACAAAAGGAATTTAAACCACCTCAGTTACTCGTATTTATTTCAAATAATTTTAGAAATTTAATAGACGATAGGTAGTCCCATGAAAGTAGTGCCAACTATTGAGAGACCCAGTGTGTCAGGCTGTGGGAAAGTTTTCCCTAACCCAATTCATCCGCTTGTATTGAGTTATTCAGCCGGCAATCACAGGGAGCCTAATAATCGAGGTGATTGCCATAGCTACCATAGTTTGGATTGTTTCGCGAATAAAAGCGCCTGGCACTCATACCCAATACCCATCTCGTCGAGGTCGTTTGACTCGGTTGGCCAAAGACACAGACACAGACCGAGGAGTCCCAGGTGGAGGCACAGTTCCCATATGGCCGTGTCCACGATTAGCAAAGTGCAGCATGAAAACCCAGAAAAGCGATAGCACCCCCTTTCGGGTATTCCATATGTATCATCATATTTAATGCGCCTATATATGGTTTTTGCGTGTCTGGTGCGTGCTCAAGGGCCAGGGTGGGTGGCTGGTGGCTGCCAGCTCCGCGGGGAAGCTATCGTGGCTGGGTGGCACTTTCTATGGCCCCGTTGCATGCAATCCAATGCAATCTAACCCACACAATGCACCACACAAAGGTCTGGCCCGCCTCCGGGCCTCCCGAACAGCCTGCTTCTCGAACAGCCTCGACTTCAACTTCAATTCTTGGGCGCGCTTTTCAAATACAAGTCGGCTGGGGCGGGCGGGCAATAAGTATTTAATAATGAACAACAACCACATGAACCTCGGGTAATTGCCAACACCGGGAACAATTTCTGGACCCAACACGCAAGTCATTTGCATGAAAAACCAACTCGGTAAAAGTTATCTCTAAGCTTTATTATTTAAATAAAATTTTTATGTGAAAATAATATGAAGTGCCTTAATAAATCTGTGGTTTTTCCCAAATAAATCAATTTCTCTTAGTGCTGCCACTTCGTGCTTTTTATTGTGTGAACAAAATCAACTTGGAAAGAAGTTCAAAACTCTGAATGGCTTCTCAAGACATGAATATTTCAGCAGTCTGCAGCGCGGGCAGTGGGTTGCGGGGACTCGAGTGGCAGTGGCACTGGAAGTGGCAGTGGGAGTTGCGATGGCGATGGGGCGGAGGGTGTTAGTGTGGGAGCCATGTGCCCCGAGGTCCACGCCCATTGAATTGGGTCAGCTGACAATGAAGCGCATCAAAAATGCAACTGCAGCGAGGACACCGGCAGCACAAAAAACCAAAAAACCAAAAAACCAAGAGAAGCGATGATAAGAAGGAAAAGTTTTAATCTCACCCACAAACACAAGCGGAAAGATTTCCAACTGGGCAAAAGAGCAGCCACAATATTTTCACATTTTCTTTTTTATCATTCCCCAAATGGAAATGAAACACGGAACGAAACAAGGCCCTCGAAGAGATGATGGAAAGATGATGAAGGCACCCAGAACAAGAACAAGAACAAGACCCAGACCCAGGGCCGTGCACGGGGCGCGGCGCAGGAAAGACCAACTTCGAGATGCTCGAGATGAATTAAGCGCAAAGGCAACAAAAGATTTTCCCTCTTCGCTGTCATAATATTGAAAGAATACCAGTGGAGCGAGGGGGCGAGGGGGTTATGGGCGGGAAACTGCCGGGAAACTAGGCGGATGAAGTTCCAGAAAGATGACAAGTTATTAGCGGGGCGTGTGCAGCTACTGCTCGGGCTTCGCAGATGCGTTTCATGGCTCTAAGGCTTATTGGTTTCCTGTCAGATATATCAGCTTATTTAATAGGGCATTAAATTGGGGATTACCTTGAGAGCGGAATAAGTAATAACCAGTTAAAAATAGATCTTGTATATCTTGTTTGCCAATGCCGTAATGCAGCGGTGGGCACGCCATAGCTCAAAAACAAAAATCTCAAAAAATGAATATCTCGAACCATTAGAAACGCAAACCTCAAACAAAAGATGTCATAATCCAATTATTTAATCGAGCATGCCTTATATTCTCTTAATACAAGCAGTAGGCACCCACTTAAAATCAGACCGCAATAAATTAACACATTTTATCTCATAAATGCACCGGCACCACAAGTTCACATTTCACCCAACCAAGAGCCAAGCCAATGAGCTAAAAACAAATTTATGAAAATGAAAATGCATATGAAAAGTGTAGTCAAAGTGGGGCAGTGACCGTCGTCGCATCTGAATATTTATATATGCTTATATATAGAGTACTTAGAGGCATACAAAACATGTGTGCGATGCGTTCTAGTAGTATATAATTTCCCCTCATTTCGTTGTTTCGTTTCTGTTGCGAAAAGAGAAAATGTCAGCAAACGCTAAAGAGCACTTCATGTACCCACGACGACACATCCATGCAGATGATCTGGAGGCGAGAAGAGTCCGCGCTTCACAGAACAAGAAAAGCTGCGGGGGAAAGCGGGAAAGCGGAGCCAGGAGGAGCCAACATGATGGAGGACACGATGCAGAACATTTGGGGTGGCGCATGGTAACACGTAAAGTCAGCGGACAACAAAAAATTAATGAACTGCATCCAATGAATTGGGAATACCCTGAAACCTAAGAGGAATCTTTTCGAATGGAAATGGCAAAGGAAGGAAAGAATTTCCCCTGATGAGTGTCAAAAGGAAATGCCGTTTTGGCAAAAGTCACGACTTCTGTTTGTTCAATCAAATGCTCGGGGATTCATTTCGGTGTCGAATATCACAAAGGGCAAAGGAAACCGTGTTGAAAATAATGGAAAACCATATCCGAGGGATCTAGAGTGACTTTTCACACGTCTTTTCAAAAGACCATTACAAGAAACGAAATGAGTCAGTCAATTTAATTATTGCCTGAGCAGGAAGTTGACGAAATCTTTAATTAATACTAGAAATGTCTCCCAAAACCCATATACCCCATCAGAGGTCTTGACATGGTGAAAAGGGAACGCTGGTGCTTAGCCCTAGAAGATGCACAAAAACAAACAGAAATGCTGTAACACAAGTGCCCAAGTGGCAGGCGCTGGCATCCTCCACGGAGCTTGCAACATTCATCACGCCACCCCCTCTCCAGACACACCCACTTCGCAACCCCACATGCCCCCGTTTCGCTCGTCCACCCGGGAAAAGAATGCATGCCGGCGAACTCCTAGCTCGTCACTCACTCAGTCTAAACTCCTCGCTTGCTCCCCAGGGGTGGTGCTTCTCCTTTCAGAGGCTGCGCGGCTCTAATTTGTCCAGGGGAATGTTAACAAGACGGTTTTATTTAGTGTTATAGGCCTCCTTGGATTTATGCTCTTTTGGGCAGAAAGAATTTGTCCAGAAGAGTGTTTTTGTAAGGCTCAATAATGGAGTATTCATCGTATGACATCTATGCCATCTAAGACTGTTTTATTTAGTTTTATAGAACCTTTTGGAGTTATTTTTTTATGCAGAAAGAATTTATCATGGATAATTTGTCGTGTTTTACCATCTAGGAATTTCAGTTGATAATATTTTAGGGGTATTACCAATCCACAAAACCAAAATCCCCATTTCTAGGAACATTACCATTTAAATATTCCATTTTTAGGGGTATTACAAATCCACAAGACCACAATCCCCATTTCTGACCTACGCCCCTGTGCCTTTGGAGAAAGAGGAATTGCGAGGAATGACACAGGACCCAAAGGTATGAGGATGTTGACTGCACAGGACGATGACGCAGGCCACGAATGTTGGACAAAAAAAAACCGTGTTGAGATTTCCTCCCCAGACATACCCTCACATCTCCGGGATTGGGTTCTCGGGTTTGGGATTGGCGGAGGATGCATCTGAATGCGAGCTGGGGATGGGAGTGGAGGTGAAATGAGAGGCGACAGGCACGGACGACAGACGAGCGATGTGTGTAAATTTGAAATGTGAAAATGGGAGCAGAGAATCCCCCCGACCGCGCCACCACCGCTCCCACCGACAATCTTTTGATTTTCATTTCGGTTTTCAGTGTGAGCGCTGCTTTGTATGTGGCGGAATACTTTTACAGTTTGTTAAACTCTATTTTTAGAGCTCTCTGCGGCCATGAGAAGGAAAACCCAACCGCTGCCGTGTGTGTGGGGGCGCTAGCGCTGGCTGGCTTAGTTTTTCCGCCTCGGATGCTCGATGCTCGATGGTGTCTCCTCCGCACACCCGAACGGAGGAGTGTTAATGGGATAATCACGAATTGGTAGTGCCAGCCAGCCAAGCTGGAGTTACTCAAAAGTGTCAGCAGGTTAAAAATCAATTCGACAAGTTGCTCTGCAATTTGCCATGCCCCCTAGGGGGTTGGGCGGGGGGTTGGGTGTTAATTAAGTGTGGCAATTAAGGAGGTGGGGGTGGTGGTGGATCACCCGAGGATGCCACGCAATTAACTGTAACTCAATTTTCACCCAGCTGCGATCTGCGTGTGTAGGAGATGTATATAAGGCCAGGTAAAAGCATATATAGCATATATAGCAGCAGGTGTAGGAGAAACCTGGCCGCCATTATATGTACATCCAACATTTGTTTGCCTTCCCACGACCAAAGTGGAGGATAATAATGAACATCGATATATATATATGTATATAAGTGAGCAATGATGATGATAATTACTGGCAATCCAAGTGGGTAATGCAATCCGCTAATGCAGCTCTCCCGAGCAGTTAAAACCGAACAGAAATCGAATACGAGAGCAACTTATTGAAAGCCGTAACAGTCGCAAAACGGCAAATCAGTAATCAATACCCGCCAGGAGGTGTCATTACACATATGCGTACGAAAGATACTCTGCCCGCTTCGGGAAATCAAGTCTTTTATTGTATCTACAGCAGTGATGCACAACAGTAGCCCCGGGATGCCGAATACACTTCGGCTTTTTACACCGACAGCAACCGAACAATGCCAAACGAATGACGAAGATTCTATGGCAGCGGTGGGCAGCCCTTGGCTCTTCGGCTCCCAGTGCTCCCAAGAACAAAGCTGTGAATGTCTCGAACAAAAGGGAATCAAAATGCCGGCTCCGAAGTAAAAATCAGTGCCCTTCGCTGTTCTATAGCATAAGAAGTTTCCTGTAACTATGGGAAATATAAAGAAGATCTCAAACCAAAAACCTTACAAATATGAAACTGAATACTTTAATAGATATTGAGGTAACTATACAAATCGATAGCTATTTGAATATTAGGTGAGACAATCACCTAGATAAAAATGCAATCCGATATTGTATTTATTTTCCCGAGTAATCAGATACCAGTCGGGCTTCCCACTTGGCCTCAAAGCCTTTGGGACCCGAGTGAGGGTATAACCTGGCCACAGGTAACTGGTTGTCACTCAAGACACCTCCGCCTTGTACACCCCGTACACCTCTGCCAATCACTCCATACACACACTCTTGGAAATGGCGATCGCAGGCCATGACGAGGCTGCTGACAATCGATTAGTGGCACATATAAATGGCTATCTTCTGGTTGGCTAGTCGCTAACCCGCTCAGCTTCAGGATGCACCGACAAAAAAAGGTTAGCTCTCCTAGATCTAAAAGCAATCCCAATGATAGGTGCCAGGCCAATGGAACTCAATGGATTTACAGCCAAAATTGTAACTTTGGAGTTCAGAATTTCCCCCAAACTTGGTGGATTTTATTTTCCGTGTACCAAGCTTACTTCAAGCTTACTGTTGGCCAGCTTACTTCAAAAATATTCAGACATTTATAACCAATTCGCTTTCAATTTGCATGTGTTGCTCGTTTTCTCGATTTTTGACTCGTTTTCATTTTCGTTTTACGTTTTTGGCTCACTACTACTACGCTTTTTTTTGTCGATGAATGAAATCAACATAAACGGCATTAAAAAACACGAAATTATTATATTTCGTGGGCGTTTAGTGGCCGAGTGCGTTCCACGGCGCCGCCGAGACGCTCCATTGGGTCACCACAGGAAAAGTTGTAGGTATAGTAAGCCAGCAGCACTGGAAAAAACAAGCAGCACAAACCAACCACTCTCGGTCTCGATCTCGGACGTCTGCGCAAGCGTCGCTGCCAACGGCGTCCATTGACGTTGGCGATTAAGCTGCGCAGACAACGGGCCTAAGGTCAAGATGTATATCCCCCGATGACGAGATGAGGCAAGGGGCAGTGGCACGGACACGGGCACGAGCACGGGGCACGGGGCTTGGCTGTTCAGATGAATGATGAGCGAGCCAAAGAGAAATATACAAACACGAAAAACCCACAAAAATTCACATAAATCGCAATATATTTTACCATGTTTTTTGTTTTGTTTTGTGGCGCCTACACACAAACATTCAACAATGCAGCCCCCAGCACATCAGTGCAACGAAATTGACTTTTTCTTAGTCTTTCAGCCGGAAATTTCAAAGATTTTTAGGTTATTTTTACCCCTAAAATAATATTATTAGTCACAACTTGTTTGCTTTTAATTCTGACGAACAATTTTCCAATTATATTTTGAGAGTTCCATCATTTTTATAACATTCGACAGCACTGCAAAATAATCACGCTCACGCATCAACAGCTGTTGGTGTTTGAGCTTTTATTTTCGTAAAAAAAAAATGGAAATAAAATTTGAATATTAAACAGAGGAAGAGGAAGAGAGGGCGCTGCACTCTGAACGAAAACGAGGAAATTAAGCAACAACGCATTTTCTTGGCACTAGCAATTGGGGGGACGTGCTAGGGAAAAGAGGAAATTTCCGGGGACCGGAGGGGCCCCGCCGAGTACTCTACTCAAGCATGGCGCTGAAAAAAAACCCCAAAAAAAAGACAGGAGGGGGATCCCCCCGAAAAAATTTGGGTCAATGTGCACATACAGAACGAAGAATAATTTTTCACGTTTCTTTCTTTATGGTTTTTTAATTTTACAGCATTAATATGTCAAAATTGGTGGGGTGGCGGCGGGTCAAGTAGATGCATTTTGTTTTGTTTCCAACAAAGAAAATCCCATTCCCTTCATTTGTTTTTCTTCACATTTTGCTGATTTTTTCTCTTTACGACCCTGGGCGGCGTGTTAATTGATTGAGAGGGCACGCGCCCTCAGCGATTGGCGACCCCAAAAGAGTGGCTGGGCGGGGGATGTAGGTGGTATCTATAGGTTTTTTCTGGAAGCCACGGCGAGACCGGAAGTTGTCCGTCAGCTGGCAGGCGAAATTTTATTCCATTTATACGTGCTGCACGGAGATAACCGAGCCAGAAAGCACTAAAGCATCTCCAAGATAAGTGGAGTACAGTGAAGATAAACAGATGAAAGATGTCGGGCCGAGACATTGTGAAAGACTTTGTCATAGGGCGGCCACCCATCCTCGCAGATAACTCAAGAGCTCACCCTGGGGATGGTGTTGAAACTTAATGGGCAGGGAAGCCATAAAACGATAAGATAATGTCAGGTTCTGAAGGTTTCTATTGTTGCGGCATGCTCTAAAAACTTCTAAATCTAATTCAAGTCATTTATTTCCCCAGCAATTTATTCACAAATGGGTGTCATATTAAAATATCATTATAATAAACCAATAAAAAACTTCCAATTTGGTCAAACTGCATACATTAGCCTTTTATAGGTAATACAACCAATCGATTACTTCATTCACTTAAATAAAGTGATTTAAAGGTTATTGTTAATGGGGGTGCAAACTATTATTGTGATAAGGAACAGAAATCCCATTTACAATACCAGTTAGTGTGAAATATTTCTATTATGAAGCATTACTCATGCGATAGAAAAAGCTATAAACATCAATAGCTTAGTCTTACAATGCAAAACTATTTTCGTTGCACAACGATAGGAGGGAGAACCACACCCGGAACGCGAAAAAGAACGTGTGATACATAAATTTACTTTATTTAAATAATGCAAGTGATTTAAGCTGTAACGACAGCAATCTTTCATTCTTGAGCGACACTTTACGGTAGCAGTTTTGTACGGGAAATGCGGCATTTGACCTCGCGGCAAAACTAGATCTTCCAGCAGACTATTTGCAACTTCCTTTAACCAAAGACAAAAGCGAATCCCACAGTTTTGGCCATTAGAGGGGATCCGAAACTCAAAGCACACGATGGCCTTTTTTGGGGCGCATGCGCAGCCGTCAGAATTACCAGAAGATGGCCAAGACTCGGGACTTATGGCCATGTAAAGCGGACGGGGCTGCTGTCAAAGCCAAACACGATTGACAAGCCACTGGAGCGGCGAGAGCTCAGCTTGGCTAGGCGACTTCGATTTGGATTTGGATGTGGCAGCGGGTTCCGCTGAAACTGAATGGGGAAATATCAACTCGGAAGTTGTCGCTACGCAGGGACGCAACATGGACGCATGTCTCATCAATCATGGCCTGTAAGTGACTGCTCGGCTTTGGCTCTATCTGCGTAACGAGCTGCACGAGTTAGATACACAGCATACTCGTACGACTGGCAATAACAAAAAGCCATATGCAAAACGGCATAACCAAAGCGGGACGACGCCCTCTAATTGATTACATTGTTCGCTTGGAGGCTAATCCCCAAAAGACTTTAAGCCCCCCGCCTTGCCAACTGGAATTTTTCGCAACCGAGTTTGCCTTTTTTTGTACATTTTTCCTTTGTCAGAGAGACCTCTGACAAAGTCAGTTGGCAATGACATTGTTTATTAAACATTTCAACTGCTGCAGACGCAATATATAAATAAACGATTTTAATTATTATTCTTCGGCTACTGGCCAACGCGATGATCTCATTTTTCGATCGAAAACTGAAAATTTCATTTGTGTTTATTGCATGCATAATAAATACTCGTAGTCTCTAGTCTGGAGCACGGACACATGGTGTCGGGGGTGTTGGGATGCGAGCGATGGTAGCGATGGGAACCACAGGCCCATATGGATGTCTGCGGATCATTCGAATAGCCCAGAATACCCCAGAAGAGCGATCAACTTAATTGTGTTAATTTGCAATAGAGAACTTTTGAGTGGCATTATAGTTTCGAGTCGAAATGATGGAGCCGAATTGTTGCTACTGAAAAAGTACTTAATCATAATACATAAAATACGAAAATTTGCCTAACTGAAGGCCGCTTAACATTCAATTAAAGTCAAGAAACGGAAACCTTATTAATTAATAGTGACTCGGTAGGAATTATGGAACCCTGCGAGGGTTTTTGACTCGAAAAACCGCAAAGCCAACATAACCTCAAAATAATATAGAATACCGCAAAACTTAATGAGTGCTCAAGTCTAAAATCAAGATTAATGAGCATAAATTATCAGCTTGGGAACCGGCATGTCGATTCCCTTGTTTCAAGACATTCACATGTTTTTGTTAGGAGCCGAAAGAGCCAAGGGCTGCCCATGACTGATATAAATCCTTAAAACCACAACAGGTACCTCTAGACCAATCCTAGGAAATAACCACACCGCAATCATTTCTTTAAAGAACTTTATAAAAACCCTTTTAAAGTGAGAGGGACACTTAAAATTAGCTTGCTATTATTGGCATTACTGTCCAGTTTGAGCTCCTCCCCGGGAAGGTAATTTTTCCCATCTGCTGCAACGCATTTAGATCATCCGTTTGGGGATCGTCCGCCCATCTGGTTTGGGGGACCACCCTTGACCCCAAACCAGCATGCATGTCCATTTGGCATATCTTTTAATTAAAACAAAAGCCGAAAGAAAACCTCAACGATATTTGCAACACGCATGCTTCCCGCTTCCCGCACTTTACTCCAAATGTTGCATGCAAATGAAACCGTAGAGGGGGAAGAAGGCCAGCGAACCGGCCAGATACTACTTCACCTACTGAGGCGGTGTACACCACTCATTAAGCAGTCGGAAAACGTTATGCCATCCTCCTACCGCCAAAGAGGCCCCCGCATGACCATTTTAAAGAGGGGCGTATGAAATTAATAGACTCTCCGCTCGCTTAATTATCACAAAGGCAAAAACAAAGAAAACAGAAAAACACTTTTCAAATGGGCAAGTGTTTTCACCCCACCACAACCATACCGCCCCCCGTATTCCCCGCCCCTGTAAACAGTGCGTGTGTCTACTTTATTAGATGATGATAACTGGCTAATGAGTTGAACTCTGCGGCAAGACGAGGCACATTGTGTTTAGTCTGCACAGTCAGAAAAACACCAACCAAAAACCTTACACAAACAAGGAAATACGAGCTGGATTTGTGCTTAATCCCGGTTTTTTCGAGTGCACTTGTGAGTGCCGAGTGACCAAATGCAGAAGCTTCAAAAACAACAATCGCGACCGCAGCAAAACAAACCATAGAGCTGGGGGAACCTCTCCTTCACTCAGAAAGCGCCCGCACATTTTCAACAACATCGTTGATCTTGAGTTTTGAGCCCCCGTTCCGGACCCTGTCATACTTAGTTACTCTTTCCCACAAAGCCAGATAGACCATCTCAAGTGAGGGACGGTGCGTGCGGCTAATCAGGACTCGGTGAAACATTTGCGAATTACATTTAGTTATGCTAATTGACAGGCATAAACGAGATTGCGTGGTTGCAGGAAAAACCAGAGGCCCCAGGGACACAGAAAACTCTGTTCTTAACTACGATTTCTAATGGCTCAATTAAAGCAGGTTATATTATGGTTATAACTTCTATTAATTTTATATTAATTGCTAGTTTTTAGCCCACGAATTGAGTTAATTTTTCCAGCGAAAATCTTGTTTACATTGGAACTTTTGTTTGTATACCTCACGATAAACAATAAAAGCATTGAAAGATTTATTTAGATTTTATTCAAAGCTCCAGTGAGTGATTTACGATGCGGGATGTTTAGCTAAATAAATATGAATATTACCTCGGAAGAGCATCAAAGATTCGCAGAGCTTTAAGCCAAATGAGCTTCTTGTTATTTTTGGCTTTTTCTATTTGAATGTTTTTTGGCGAAGGTGAACGCGGCGTGCAAAAAAAACTGAAAACGTATAATTGGAGAGCCCACGAAGACGAAGCTTCTGGCCGGGCCGACCTTAAAGGCCAAGAAGCCCCCCGAAAAAGAAGAAAACGGTTAAAGATAACTGGGCTTTATTTGCGCCCACCGTACACCAAGGCACCGATATACTATAAACATTTGTGCGATTGTCTGCGGTGGGGCATGACCGCATGCTAAACAAAGTCAGGTACGACTATTGAGATACCTCCAGATTTGTGCGGCTGTCAATGGCAAATGCCTGGCATATCATTAATAATTTGTCTTGGCTTTTATTTGTCTATTTGCCCCATGCATTTACTGGCCTAATCTCCGCCAAGAGCCCCAAATAACTGATCAGCACTTGCACTTAACATTGAATTTACGCCGGGTGAGCATTATTCGAGACACTCCTTATCGCCCGGCTTTGTAGTGGCACTACACTATTAGTTATCAGTTATCAGTTATCAGCCAAGCAAACTAGGGCGATAAAAGGCAAAATAAACAGAAAAACGGTGGGAAATACAAGCATATTCCCCCCGAGCGATCGATAAGCGAATGCTGAACACTGACTCACAGCCACAAACAACGAAGTAATCTAATGTTCGGAACAGATAAGTGCCTTATGTGCGGAAATTCCACACCAAATTGCACTTACGGACACAAACTCTTTCAAACTGAATCATTTTTGGCGCGCAATCTGGTCCAATTAATAGAAACTACTCCAGACCAATTGGAGTTAAAATTAAACTGAACATTGCCTAAAGTTTTGCTCCTCAAAATTGATTTTTTCGAGCCAGTCTGCGATGATCTGTCGAATATTTCTGCCACGACTGTGTCGATTAGCCCACAGGTAGCTGAAGTGCAAAAAGGGGTTGCAAAAACCAGTAAGACGGACTTGTCAGCCTGCAGCTGCCAAAGGTGCAAGGACAAGGGGACGCGAATGTGACTCAACCAACAATGTTCAATGTTGACTCAACATGGAACGCTCCGGGCAAGGAAATAGAATGCGCCGAGGTTCGCTCCCTTAACCTTTCAAAATGCAGCCAAAAATGCGGATCTGCACAACAAGAAAAGCCCAGACCCCAAGGTTACAATTATATCTTTACGACGTTTTCGTAAGGGAAGAGAACCCAATCAATACAGATTAAAAACAATTAATTTTATATGGCCCTGACATGGAAATCTTAAGCCCAGTGCCATTCTGATAAGAACCAGAACGGCACACAACAAGAGTTTTACAAAAAAAAAGTGTAAATCAATTGTATGACGGCATGGTAGTGTGTTTAACTGTCATAAAAATGGCTAACAAATGAGATTTACTCTAATTTATGGACTTTTCATTGGTGTAGCCTTTATTTTGTTAGGGTTTTGTAGGGCCTAAGAAGCCTGAATGAGTAATTAGCAGGAATCCAAGAGTGCTTCTTAAAGGGAATATGTTTGCAGGGTTTAATTGTACTAAACTATTGATTTGCATACCCTTTAAGCTTTAATATCTCAAGTATTTATGCTTAAATATCTCATGAATACAAGAGTGCTGTACAAGACAATTGTTTACATGGAAATTCTTTCCCTAATCTACTTATAAGATAGGTATCCCAATACGACGCAATTAATATTCAAACTGTGAGTACTCCATATTCATAAGGAATACGCTTAATTCCGAAGAATCTCTTAGTTTCCAACAACCCCAACCATCCATTGGTTGCCTGGTTTTAATTTTAAAACTAGGTTTTGGAATCTCAAGAAGGTTTACAGGGTTTAAACTCCAATCCACAAAACTATGAAGGTTTCCAGCAACCATTGGTTGTTTTGTTTTATGTATAAAACTAGGTTTTGGTATCTCAAGAAGGTTTACGGGTTTAAACTCCAATCCAGAAAATTATAAAGTCTTTCAAAAACCATTAGTGGTCTTGTTTCAATTCTAAAACATGGTTTTGGTATCTCAAGATGGTTTTCAGGGTTTAAACTCAACTCCAGAAAATTATCAAGGTTTCCAAGAACTATTGGTTGTCTGGTTTTAATTATAAAACTAGGTTTTGGTATCTCAAGGGGTTTAAACTCTGATCCAGAAAATTATAAAGATTTCCAACAACCTTTGGTTTTTAGATCTTGATAATTACAAATCGATATCAGTATCCCATGGAAATAGTTCTCAAATTGAGGACTTGTCAGACCCTAGAAAGTTTTACGACTCACCTTTCGTCCAGGTCCACTGGCAGCCTCTTCAGCTCGGACATGTCCAGTTCCAGGCGCAGATTGGAGACCTCGCACAGCAGGCGATCCCGCTCGATGCTCAGCTCCTTGATCTTGGCGTGCAGGGCGTTGTTCTCCCGCAGCAGGTCGTCCACATTGGCCGGCATATGCGGGGCCTGGTAGGGGACCATGCCCAAGCCCATGCCCATGGGCAGGGTCAGGGACAAGTGCGAGCCGTGTCCGGGGGGGCGGTCCATGAACATCATGGAGCTGGCCATCAGGAGGGATTGGGTGGTCTGGTGGAGCAGCAGCTGGTCCTGATCCGAGGACTCTGCCGAGCGATCGCAAGCTTTCTGCTCCTCGGTCATGCTAGTTCTCGAGCTTTTTCTCGCTGATCCTTGCGGTGATTTTTTTTGGTATTTTTCGGTGAGGCAGGATGCGTGATCGGTTGCACTTAACGGCTTTTAAGCTTTACGGGTTTACGGCTCCCGATACATTGTCACACACACGCACACGCACGCACACACGCAGGCGATCGCGAAGGGGATGGAGGGGGGGAGGGGGGAAGGGAGAACGCGAAGACGGCGACGGAGGAGCGCACACGAAACAGGCAGAACAACTTTGAAAAAGAGAGAAACGTAACGAAACGGGAGAGGCTGGGCAAATGCAAAGCTTGCCTCGCGTTAAACTTCACTTGCCGTACGAATAGGTGGCCAAAAAAAGAGTGTTGCGGGTTCTCTCTGATTGCGGCGCGGATTTTGACGGCATCGGATGCGGGAAGGTTGCGCTTGCGAGTTTTCAATTCACGCGCGACATGAACGCGACGCACGCTCTTCGTTGGTTAGTTGGAAACAGTGTGACCATCTCGTCCAATTGGAAAAACATCGTGGCCGCCTCTCTTGTTTGTTTGTTTTGGCCCCAGAGAGGGAGAGAGAGAGAGAGAGAGCGTTGGGTTCTATGCAACTAGTGGGACCGTATGGCCGGGAAGCAACCGGTTGGCGGTATTTCAAAAACAATAACAAAACATTTTTAATTATAAAAAGGATTTATTAAAACTTTATATGTGAATAAAATGTACAAATGAACACTATGCAACGAATTTATCCCAACTAATCTTTAATGAGTGCAAGCCCCGACAATTTAGAAATAATTCTTGGATTCTTAAAGAAATCCAATTTATACCATTATATTAAAACAAAAGCATAACAAATTTGCATAATTTATAGACATATGTTTACTTTTTATTTAAAAAAGTATAGAAATAAATATAAAATAAGGAAATAAGTAATATTGACTGCAAATTCTGGTTATTAGCATAATCCCAGGGAAGTCAGACCTGATTAACACTGAAAACTTTATGTTTACCCATTCCTGGTTGATCTAGTTCTCACGTTCACGGAAAAGTCTAACCAAACCGGCTAATAAAAATGGATAAAAATATTTCAAACCTTATTCTGATAACAGGCCCTCCAGGTAATGCAAATGAAAGAAATCTCCCATGGAAACCTCACAGATATCCCTTCCAGGCGTCGGCAAAACCACTCTGATCCAAAAGATCTGCGCAAAGTTACAAAAAGACTCGCCGCCACGCATTCGAGGATTCTACACCGAGGAAGTTAGAGGCCCGAATGGCCAGAGAGTCGGCTTCGATGTGGTCACCTTGGCGGGAAATCGGGGAATCCTGGCCCGGGAGAACTCCCCCTCCGACAATCGGCGTCCCCAGGTGGGCAAGTACTCCGTTTACGTGCAGGACTTTGAGGACCTAGTGTTGCCCTTGCTAACAAAAAAGGGAGCAGACCATCGGGAAGGCGAAAGAGAACTCCTAGTGATCGATGAGGTGGGCAAAATGGAGCTCTTTAGCAGGCGCTTCGAAGCATCGTTCCGCTCCCTGCTCGATCAGAAGACGCCTCTCCTGGTCACCATCCCGCTGAGAGCGAACCTGCCTTTGGTGGCACATCTCAAAAAGTCCCCTGCAGCATTTCTTTTCACGGTCACAAAGGAGAATCGGGATGCCCTGGTCGAGGAAATCGCCGGGATGATTGTAACAAAATAAACTTGTTGGTCTTTTTATTAGTATCTAGGTTTATACGGCCCTTCCTCCTACACATAACCCTAATGCTGCTAAATTGATTGGATGCTACGTCTCCGCGCCGGAGGTGGACGTTGAGTGAGTCAGGGCAGGCGGCGGCATGGCTGAGGTTGGATTCGATGACTGGGACTCGCTCTTGCGCGTGGAGCGCTTGCGCACGCGCTTCGTCTCCCGGGCCCAGTCCATCTCGTTGTAGTGCTGCTCGGTGGCGCGCCAATGCAGCTCCTGGCGCTGCACCAGCTCCGGATGCCTCTGCTCGAACTCCTTGTCCGGCGGCAGCAGCAGCTCCCAGCGCTTCGACCCGTTCACGCGGGCCACTGTCCTCAGAACATCGAGTGTTTCCGCGGGCGGCAACTGCGTGGCGGCCATCACCTGGCTGCGGAACAGGCAGGCAGTGCGGGAGAACCGGAAGAGCTGCAAAAAGATAGGAGAATTATTAGAGGATCTTTATCAGAGCAGAAACCTTTTTGAGGGATTGAAATTTGGCAATAATTGGTAAAAATTTTATGGATTTAGGTATCAGAATTTCAACTTGAGAGCCGGCCAAAAAAAGATAGAGCTATGGGCTGCCCACCGCTGTAGTAGACGCGACGAAGCTGATCAAACGGCTCATCGAGCCGAAGCCTAAAGCGAGTTACTTCGGGTAACGGCTCTTGCATTCGGGTGGAAGTTTCGGATTCATCCCGGACAGACCCGGATGAATTAGTTCTCTAATACTTCTTAATCTTGGTTAATCATAGTTCTCTCTGTGAAATAAGTTAGTTTGTTCTTGTTTTTAGGTTTAAACTAAGACATTCTTTTTGTTCTTCTTTTCGTTAATTTAAATATATAATCTTTAAGAATACTATTGAATTAAAGCTTAGAATTATCAATGATTATGAAAGATTACATAAAATATGGAAAAAAAAAAAAGAAAATTCATTAACCTATTAACAAAATTAAGGAACCAATTTATAAAACAAAACATTTAAAGCTCTGTTGCTGTCGACTTTTATAAGTATCTTTAAAACAAAGAAAAAATAAATAAAAAACTAAAAAAAAATCAAAATAAGACTAGGAATTGAGAATAATTACCAGGGAAGGAGGAAGATGACCAAGGAATACGAACAAGGAACAAAAAAAGAACGTAAACAAGGACAAAAGCCAAAGAACAAGAACGAAGACCAAGGAAAAAGAACAAACACGAAGAACAAGGAACATAAACCAAAGAGAACAAGTTCAGATCGCTATTTCAGGTGACCGGCAATACTTATATGTTCAACAATCCACTCACAATGTAGTCCCTGGCGCGAATCATCTGCTCGGCGGGCACTCCGTTGGCGTGCGAGAGCATCTTCTCGGGGAAGACCACCTCCGAGCGGGGCACCCAGTTGCCGTGCAGGAGTATGGCCACCTGTGGCAGCAGGGCCAGCACCTTGTCGGCCGTCACATGCGGGTCCATGTGCTCGGTGAGGATCTCCAACATTTCGCCGAAGGAGAGCATCCTTGTGTCGCGCAGCACCACCCGCAGCTGCTCCAGCAGCGGCATCGTTCGCAGCATGGCCTTGTTGTAAACGGGAAGCACTTGGGCGGCCCCCGCCGACGAGTCTGGGGCCACTTCCACGGGCTGCACGTGCTCGTCGTAGGGCAGCAGGCGCTTGAGATAGTCGCCGGCGGCCTGGGCGAGGGCCTGGTTGGCCAGGTGGCTGGTGGCGAACAACTTCTGGCGCTCCAGCTCGGCGGTGGCCGTGGTCCGGGCATGCCAGTAAGCCTCGCACCACGGCTCGTCGGCAATCTTCTGCACAAACCCGTCGTAGGTGCCGGCGCGCTGCTCCTTGCCGCTGTTTTTGCCGCTGCCGCGTGCAAACTTCACAGTGACCTGCTGCAGCACCTCCTCCTCGTCGCCGTCCTCCGACTGGGCCTTCTGCTCCGCCTTCTTGCGCTTGTCCTCCTTGTCAAAGTGACTGAGCGCCGGACGCAGCTGGACGATGCTGGTCAGCGGCGAGATGTGCACCTCGCGGTCCGAATAGATGCCCACGATGTACTTGGTGACGTCGGTGAGGGAGCGACTGCTGGTGTAGGCCTGCCGGTCCATAATGCCCCGCTTGTAGGTGGGCCGCTCCGCCCCCTTGGCCCCCGGATTGGCGCCAAAGGAGTTCTTCCCGTCGGCGGCCACCGCAAACTGCTCGCCCTTGAAGCGGTCGTAGTGGCCGGACTCGATGTCCAGGCCAAAGTCCACCTTCACCTCCTGGGCGAAGGGCTTCACGCAGCAGTTGACCACCTGGGCCTCGTCGTTGTTGGCCAGGTCGGTCTTCGTCGGGTACTGGAAGAGGTAGAGGCTGTCCTGGAGGTTCTTCGACAGGAAAACGGGTATCTGTGGGTGGGCGGAGGGTTAGGCGGGGTCTGGGCATTATCGGGGGCAAGCGGTTGAACCTCCTCCACGATGGGATCCTCCTCCTCGTCCATGTTTTCGTCCGATTCAGGCGATGCAGGCGGCCTCTCGATTTCGATTTCGGTTTCGTGGAGCACGCCTAGCGCGGAGCGGTGTTGGCAAGCGCCAGAAGTGGCATGCGCGGGGCTTTTCCAGCACTCCTCCAGCTGGGCGGCACAGTGGGGTTTATATTTCAAAATGCTGACAAAATGTGGGATAAATGGGATATCTCTCCCAAGGCAAATTTGTCGCGATAATGATAGGCAAAAAATAAGACAATTCAGATATTTTTACAACTCACTTGTGTTTTTCACAAGCATATGTAAAGAAGAAAGATTTCATTCATATATTTTACATAATATTATTGTTTTCATTTTTGTTGCTTATATAATTGAATTATAAATCAAATGATTTTTGAATATATTTCTAAAATTTATGCTCTTTAGCTAATATATTTTTAAATTTATACGAGTATAATAACTTCGGGAATATGTTAAAATCCCTAACCACAATAAAGCAAAATAAATTAAGGTAAGTGAGTATCCTGAAAACTTGAAATAGTTCTTAAATCCTCGTCACTAGGTGTTAGAATTTATGTTTTACAATTTCTTTTTAAGTTTAACAGTGAACATTATTTTATTTTACGTGTTTGATTATTATATAAAATAATATAATAACTAGCTACTAAGGAGTTCTAGCTACTGAGACTATCGACTAATAGAACAAATTCAAGTGAACAAATTCAACAGAATCTTTATAATAAAAGTTTAAGTAAGGAATGTAATCCTCAAGTTGGAAAAAAAGTCCCAGGGAAATTTCCCTAAGCGCCCAAAAATATTTATATTTACCGAATTGGACACACTGTCCGGAAACAGCTGGGTGTGTGACCGTACCTGCTACTGCCCAACCGGGCGACCGCGACATTTATGAACATATAATATACGCTCTATGCTGTTATGTGGTTTTAAATATAGCCAGCCCCCTCGCAATGCACACATAACTCGACCATGTTCACGGTCACATCGGAGATCTACGGCGAGACGAACTACCAGCCCACGAAGAGCGCGGAGGATGCCTCCAAGGTGGTCTCCAAGTTCCGTTTCCGGTATCCGGACCCCCTCCTCCCGGCGGGCATCCTTGCGGACAAGGACGGCGACCTTGAGGTGGCAAGGCCGCGACGGGGGGTGATCGAACTGGAGCACTCCGAGGCCACGGAGCTGCGCCTGGTGGGCCTGCAGGTGTGGAGGGGAGCCCTGCTCCTCGCCGATTATCTCTTTGCCCGTAAATCCGAGTTCTCCGGCAGGAATCTCATGGAACTGGGCGCCGGCGTGGGCCTCACCAGCATAGCTGCGGGCATCCACAACCCGGGGAGAGTGTTCTGCACGGACGTGGATCTCGGATGCATCCTCAAGCTGATACGCGCCAATGTCCAAAGGAACTTCAAGCTCCTGAGCTCGGAAATCTCTGTCCTGGAGTTCGACTTCCTCACCCCCATGGAGCAGCAGTCTGGGGAACTCCTGGAAGCCATCGACCAGAGCGATGTGGTCCTCGCTGCGGATGTCATTTACGATGACACCCTGACCGATGCTTTTGTCGCCGTTGTGGATCAACTCCTGGCCCGGGGAAGGTCCACCGGACGCCCCAAGACCATCTACATGGCCCTGGAGAAGCGCTATGTGTTCACCCTGGAGGACTGCGACTCAGTGGCCCCCATGTACGAGTACCTGCTGCGGCAAACAGCGAACAAGCCGTGGAAAATAGAGCACCTGCCGCTGGACTTTCCGCAGTATTTCGAGTACGATCGGTGTCCGCAGTTGGTCCTCATGCGGATCACAGGACGCTAGAAGATTGTAACTACCTCAAAACATGAAACTACTGCACTTTTAGAAGCTATGTGCCTGGTAACCTCCGAGATAGAAGTAAAAAAGACTTAGTTAAATAACAAAATAGCTATTGTAACTACTGGAATTGTAAAGGATATTTTCCAAGTAACCTCCAAGCTGAAGTAAAAGACCTAGTTAAATGTATCCCAACCACATAACTACTGTAACTATTAGAATTTTCAATGATATCTTCTTTTAACCCAGAGATTAAAGTAAAAAAGACATTGTTAAATGTATTCCAACAAAATAACTATTGTAACTACTGAAATTGGTAAAGATTTCTTCCTTGTAACCTTACTGAAGTAAAAGACTTTCCAACAAAATATCTATTGTAACTTTTAATTTTCAATGATATCTTCCTTGTAATCCCCGAGATTGAAGTAAAAAAGACAGAGTTAAATGTATCCCAACCAAATAACTATTTTAACTACTGAAAATGTAAAATATTTCTTACTTGTAACCTTCTCACTGAAGTAAAACAAAATATCTATTGTAACTTTGAATTTTCAATGATATCTTCCTTGTAACCCCCGAGATTAAAGTAAAAAAGACATAGTTGAATGTATCCTAACAATATTACTAATGTTACTAGTTCAATTTTCAATGATATCTTCCTTGTAATCCCAGATATTGAAGTAAAAAAGACATAGCTGAATGAATATCCCAACAAAATAACAATTGTAACTACTGAAAATGTAAAATATTTCTTCCTTGTAACCTTCATGGTTAAGTAAGAGACTTTCGAACCATATAACCAATGTAACTATTGCAATATTTAATTATATCTTCGTTGCAACCCCCGAGATTAAAGTAAAAAAGACACAGTTGACAAAATAACTACTGTAACTACTAAAATTGTAAACGCTATCCTCCGTGTAACCTCCAAGCTGAAGTAAAAGACTTAGTTAAATGTATCCCAATAAAATTTGTCTTTAATATATATACAACAATACATATATTTAAAAAAGCACCAATATATAAAATTGCATTTCATTGTGATCACTTGGAGAACCCCTTTAAGATTAGTCAACAATGTGCGGTTGAGGATGAATGCGTGCGCGACCCAATGGAATAAATACACCTAAACTAAGCCCTGAACCCGTGAAAAATCAGCCGTAGGAGCCTTCGATCAGAGGTCCTGCATGGCCAGGATGATGTTCTCCAGGGCCTGGCGGGCATCCGTGGCCGGAAAGTGCTGGAGCACCGCCAGGGCGGCCGCTGTGTGCTTGCGCTGCAGCTCCTTGGTCTTGGCCAGGGCGGGGCCCGCCAGGATCGCCTTGTGGATCTTGTCGTAGTCGATGTTGTCCACCGACTGCTTGCCGGCCTCCAGCTGCGCATACATCCCCGGATCGTGCTCCAGGTGGAACAGGACCGGAGCACTGACCAGGCTGAAGGTGACGTCCAGGGGCAGGGTGGGACACTGGAAGGGCTCGGCGTCGAGGCAGGCCTGCCAGGCGAGGGCCAGATGCTTGCCGAAGCGATAGGCGTGCCGCTGCAGCTCCTCGCTCTGCCCGGCCAACTTCAGCGTGCCCTGACAGGACTTGCCCAGCAGGCTGCCGGCGTTCAGGATGTTCCGGCACTCCCACTCCTGCTCCGGATTGCCCAGAACCTGGGCAATGGGCATGGGAGTCATCACGTCGTGCTCGTTGAAGTCGACGCCCACGGCGAGCGAGGGTCGCTGGAAGGTTCCCGGCTTGTAGGGCAGCGGGTTGTTCTGCTCGTCCCGCTCGCCAATGAACTCCGACTCGGAGAAGTCGCGCACAGCCGAGGAAATCAGCTCCACGACCTCCTGGTTGCGCAGATTGGCCAGCTCCGCGCTGGAGTGGCCCAGCAGGTAGTCGCCGGTGAGCAGGCCGATCTTGTTGCCGAACGACATGTCGTCGTAGGTGCTCACATCCTGGCCAGCCTGCGTGCCAGACTGCAGGTTCACCACGCTCTGTAAACGATTATCAATTGGTTATACAAAGTTGAGGAAAGGAAGCATTACTCCTCACATTATGGACCAGGTGCGAGATCCTTATCATTTCGGTGACCTCCGCCAAGGCTCGCTGCGAGTGCAGCACGCCGGCGCTCTTGTCCTGCTCCACGTCGGGGACGCTGGGAGCATGTCCCGCCGCCTTCGAGACCAGCAGCACTATCAGTCCCCAGGCCTGCATCGTGTTCTTGCCATTGTAGAGCAGATGCCTGAAGAGGAGAGGGAGAAGGTTTACATTACAAACTTATTTGAATTATGTTTCAGTAATAATAAGGTTTCTAAAATTGTAAAGTCTTTGAGGTAAATAATCCAAAAATACTATGTTTTCTAATTCAACCCTTAACTTTATGGATTGTTCGATTATAGGAGTTTGAATTCAAACTTTAGAATATCGCTTTGAGGTTTGTATTTAAGGAAAAGTAATAGCTTTATAAATTTTGCACGAGTATTTATTTCCACTTCGATTTCTCGACAGCATCTACTTTAAATTTTTCAGATTTTTGGATTTTAATTGTCTACCATTTCGTTATATGTACTTTATTTTAAAGTAGTCAATAATTTGGCCACTTTCCCATCCGATTTAGACTTTCTACTCCGATTACTTAACTCCGCAACACTTTACCATGATTTTTATCCATTGCCTATTTGTTTTGAATTTGTTTTATCAGTTTAAACTTTAAAGTACTGCTTGTAGAATCACTAGCTTAAAAATTCTAGACCCGTCACTTTAAAACCCCTCTTTTTAGACTTTTAGTGAAGATTGTTATGATTTTCAAAGGCTTTGAATCATTTTTTTTTTACAAGTTTCAAAAATTTCTATCGATAGTTTCAAAAATATCAGTCTTGAACTTTCCTTGCCTAATGCTCTGAATTTGATACCTTGTTTATAATATTTGCTTA